>JAEMOT010003835.1:61311-111024 GCA_019297695.1 Apostasia ramifera | reverse complement strand
CGGGTCGCACAGGTCCGGCAGCTGCGGCGTTGCCCATGCGCTGGGATCCGGAGGAGAAAGAGAGGCGCCTATCTCTCTCTCCTCCCAATCCCTGCGCATGTGCGACGGACGCGCTACCTGTCGGCGGCTGCGCGACGTCGCCCGTGCGCGGCAATCTGGAGGAGAGAGAGAGAGAGAGGCGGGGAGGAGAGAGAGAGGCTGGGGTATTTTGATAATTTTAAAATATTTTAAATAATAAAAAATTAAAAGAAGGACTCATTTGATAATTTTTTAAAATTCAGGAACTTTAATGTTATAATTTAAAAAATGTGAATGTATTATTAAATGTTAAATTCAGAGATCTGAATGTAATTATTTTTATATTTTTTAAATAAAAAGAAAAAAAGAAACGATGAGAAATGTGCGTGGCATGAGCGCATTGGGCGCGCCGAAACCTTTGTTGCTCTCTGGTCCCACAGAATAATCGCGATGTTATTTTATTTCCCCGGTGATCCTTCGGCATATTCACCGTATCTTTCTTCCTGGCATCTTCCGCCTCCGCCGCCGCCGCTCCGACGGCGACAAACCCACCACTGAACGTTCCCCACTCTTACTCCAGATATATACTGCCTTCTAATTATTTAATTAAACTCCTCAATTAACAGTCACGTGCGTCTGCATCTTGAAAGGTCAGCTTCTCCTTTCTGCGAAGGAGCTCCAAAAATTGAAACTATCCGTCAGGGAGAACCACAGCAACAAAAGTCAACGACTTCCCACTGGAGGGAAATTTCTCAGAAGTTTATCTCAAACATCAATTTCAATTCAAAAAAACTAATCCCACAGTCATCACTTCAGTTGATCGATATCAGTTTAGTTTTATGTTTCCTGAAACTAATAAATTCATCATTTAATCAGATACTACTCTCGCACGAGATATTTGAAATATTTTCTGTTTGAATTGTGTAAATTTCACGTGTTGGTTTTGAATTTGATGAGCTTCAATATATTTGGTAGCTTGGGATATTAATCTTGATTTGTAATTTTATTTAATAAAATTAGGTCTTTTTTTATTTGTTTAACTAAATTTATTGTTCAACACATATTTAAGTTGTTTAAAAAAAAGTTATCCTTCAATAATATAATTAAGTATTAAAATGAGCAAATTAAATAACTAGTTGCCATGTTGATTTAGCCTGCCGGCTAACCCTTTCATTTTGATTTGTTACACAATTTGTAACATCTCGTAATCTCATTGTAGAGGTATTAGAAAAATTGCGTGACTTAAGCACTTCCCAGGAGGTCACCCGATCACTCATCCCAATGCTACTCCAGCCCAAGCACGCTCAATTGTAGAGTTTTTCATCATTAGCCTCACGGTTTTGCTCCAAAAAGTGTCTCTACTCTTTTAGATCACGTTATCTACTTATATACCTTAGGATCTCTCACCATTTTTGATGTGGGATGATTCATTTATGTGCCCCTCTCACCACTCATTATTCGGCTTAAAAGCCTGGCAGGAGCCACACTTTGCCTCAGTAATTATTTTCTCTTAAGACATCACCCGGCGATCACTTCCTGCCCTCTTCAATTACGGGCGTCACACAATTAGTTGATAATTAATATTAGTTAATATTGATGTTTGGCCCATAATTGATTACATTCGGCTTTGATGTATTGCATCGTTCATAATTTATGTCATTTAATTAGATGACATTGCATAATCAAAAAATGTTCATTATTAATTATATATATAATTGATAATTAATGTTACCTACAAAATTTGAGTCTTATTCAAGAAAATGTACATGAGTGCCATAATAAACTTGGTTATTTATATATCAAATGCCAAAAAAAGGGAATTTATAAATAGCACATCCAAAGAGGATATATAAATTACAAATTTAACAACTCTCATAATGTTATTCTCACCCATAACTTTCATTTGCATGTGATGGAGAAAATATTGAGTTCGGAGAGTTCGTCACGTCAATTTTTCATATACTAATTAAATAGCGACAGTTGGCAGAGGCGGGCCCATTGCAGCTAGGCGCTCTAATCAATGTGCTTGTTATAGGCATAAAGTGCTTGTTATAGATATAAATATGCTTGTCATAGATATAAAGGTGCTTGTTATAAGCATAAATGTACTTGTTATAAGCATAAATATATATAAATGTGCTTGTTATTAAAATTATGAGCATAAATATACTTATTATGAGCATAAATGTACTTGTTATAAGCATAAATATATATAAATGTGCTTGTAATAAGAATAAAAAATATATTTATATATATTTATGCTTATAACAAGCACTTTTATGCTTATAATAAGTACATTTATACTTATAATAAGAATATTTATACCTATAATAAGTACATTTATGTCTATAACAAGCACCTTTATCCCTATAACAAGCACATTGATCATAGCGGCTATCTGCTGTAGGTCCGCCCTCTGCCAGCTGTCGTCATTTAATTGGTATACAAAAAGTTGATGTGGCGAGCTCTCTGAATCCAATATTTTCTCCATGTGATGGGTCATGGGAACATAATAATTGGGGAAGTGGATTTATCATTTCTTTTTTTTTTTGAGAGTATTAGGAGTTATTTTATGTAAAAATAAAACATGTTAAATGACTTCGCAAAAGTACAGTAGATGCACAATTTGTATTTTTGTATAATTAGATCATTATTATTTCACAATATGATACTAATATTTCGTGCCCATACTTTATATATGTGTGATCTGAACTTTAGAGCTGATGAGTTACCTATTAATTAATGCGATATTATTTCATATTAAAAACTCTAAAATGAATTTGTACTTATCAATATAGCTTCTCTTATAAAGTTTGGGCATTTCAAGTGCACTATAGAAACATTTACTCCATAATTGAAGCATTTCCCCCTCTCTCTCTCTCTCAAAAAAAAAAAAAATTACATTGCTAAATTTACATACATGGATATCTAAATGCATATAAATTTATGTACATACATATGCATATACATATTTAGTTATACAAATATTTTCATTTATATACTTAAACACGTTTATTATGAATGTATGTATGCAAATAGTAAATACTTGTGTAATAGATAGTTAAATGCATGTGTACTCACATAAATATGCGTATCGTATATTTCTATGGAATTTATACATATATATATGCGTATAATAATATGATCGATGAGAATTTACTTTTGTGATTCAATCACATAGGAATACTTAATGTATTAATAGAAATATAAGTTTTGTATTTCTTTACGATTCATCTTGTGAATTTGTCCTATCAAATGATACGAAATCTTACAAAAAGCAAAGCTTAAAAAATTGTATTCCTGTATAATGTATTTAAGGCTCAGCAAGATGACATTTTGGACATGACATTATCTAGATGATTTCTATATTACTTAAAAGATTTAATGACCGTTATCATAGACAATTGCCCGAATTCAAAAAAAAAATTTAAGTAGGGGTAGTCATAATATATGGCTCAACTGGTGAATCGACTCAAAAGTTTTCAATTATGATTGGGTTAAGTCGGGCTCAGTTTGCTTGTTTATAAACAATTGTACAATAACGAGGCGAGTTGGTATGTTGATTTGACCGGTTAATTAATCAAGTAAGATTTGAGTCATTGATCTTGACAAATTTAATGATTAAATAGATTAGTTTTGGGTTGAATTATTGGATCGGGTTGGATTCGGGTTTGGGATCCAGCAACCCACTTTCCCACCCTATTTAATCCATCGAGGGCCCCATTCAGATCAGTCCACGTGTCAACAATCTAGGCCAATTGGACCAAAATCACGACAACTGAGAAGCAGAGCAGGGGATCCCGGCGACATGTCATCGTAGACAAGGACGACGACAGAGAAAGCTGAGCCTGCAGCATCTATGAAGCTTCTCTGTAAGGGAAGCTCACTGGGAAGCCCGAAGCCCTTCTCTCTCTCTCTCTCTCTCTCTCTCTCTCTCTCTCTCTCTCTCTCTCTCTCTCTCTCCTCATTAGTTATACTCTTCTGATACCTGCGAACGTACGTATATATATAAATGCGTCAAGTCAGGCGTCCTTCGCAGCTCATGGCGTTGCTCGACGTCCTTAGGCCGTTTCCCGCCGCCATGCCCACCTTCTTCTCTCCGGAAGAGATCGCTGCCGGCGTCCATGTCAGCAATGCTCCTCTGGAAGAATACCCCTTCTCTTCCTTGGAGCTCTCCGACTACGTCCTCCCCGAAGACTCCGTCGATCCGACTCCGGTAGTGATAGAGAACTCGGCATCTCCGGCAGCTCCGGCGGCCGCCATCTTGCCCCAGTCCTTTGTAGAGGCCTTCTCAGCCCCGCCGGCCTTGGCGGCCGGGAGCAGCAGCAGCATGTAATTAGGGTTCTACCTTTTAAACTCTTTTATTAATGGAGTCGACGTTTCTGGTCGATTAACCGCTTACTTTCCATGAATCCAGGAGCCTGCCGCCATTGCCGAGGCTGGCAGAGGGATCTCGGATAGCCTTTCGGACCAGATCGGAGGTGGATAACCTCGACGACGGCTTCAAGTGGAGGAAATACGGCAAGAAACCCATCAAAAACAGCCCCAACCCTAGGTCGGAATTAATTCTTTTTCTCATAATGCGACTATCCATGCACATCCTCCAAATATCATCGATCCTTTTTAATAGAATCTTCACTTCTAGATTGAAGGAGGTCTCCTTACTTCTCTACTATATCATAATCATCTTCTTCGTGCAGGAACTACTACCGTTGTTCGACGGAAGGATGCTCAGTGAAGAAGAGGGTTGAGAGAGACATTAATGATCAAAGCTACGTGATCACCACCTACGAAGGAGTCCACAACCACACGAGCCCCGGCGTCATCTACTACACGACTCAGGACGCCGTCTCGGGCAGGTTTCTTCTCTCCGGCTGCCAGATGCCGGGGCCAAGCGGCACGGCTTCGTCTTCCTCGAATCTTTAATTAGCGTGCATGGCCATTTTCTGAGCTTCAAGCAGCTGACTAGCTGTTGCATGTAGTGAGCTCTCATGTACCTATATCTTCCTCTTTCATCAGCGTTCTTCAATCCAAATTAATGCATGGTGTCCTTTAATCCTTCCTCTCATTAATTAGTTTCTTTCACATAAAATCATGAATGCATGGTCTAGCTCCTTAATTTAGTCCTTTAATTCTTAATTAAAATCTTTTTTATTGCTTATAGCTAGTAATCCACATTATAACTAATTATAACTGATTAGTTCATCAGATTGAAACATTGTTCTATTCACTGGCCTTGAGTTCTCTTAGCAATTTAAATTCATGCATCAAACATTACCAAATTTATAATTTTATTGGCACAAATGCATTTTGAAAAAAGTTGTACTTAGGATATTGTGATCAGGTCCTCTAGCAAGATCGATTTTAACACCAAAATTTGCATTGTCGATCAAACATGCTCAAATGCCTCGATAAACATACAATGATTTACATTGTATAGAGAGATCTAATATTCTTATATGTTGAGTACGTAATTAAATGAGATCCACTATGTAAGGAATTTACTTTAGAGAATAAAAATTTGAAAAATACATCATCAATCAAGCTAGCTCTACTATGTAAGGAATTTCCTTTAGAGAACAAAAATTTGAAGAATACATGCCAGCTCAAGAGTAATGGTTACATCAGATCATTAATTAGCATCATATATATTTGCATCCATCTGATCTGTCGCCAGGGGCAGATCTAGCCCTTAATAAGGAGGTGCAATTGCTCCCCCTAAATCTTCTTTAATTATTTATATATATATATATATACATATATATATAATCTTCTATAAATTTATTATATAGGATAAATTGCATTGAAGCTCTTGAAGTCAAATGGGGATTGCAAATTAATTCTAAGTTTTTTAAGACCTTAATATTAATCTATAAAATTGCAAAAATTCTACAATTTTGGTCTCAATTGCTAATTTTTTATAAAGATATTTTATGATTAATCTTATTTGTTAACTCTATGATTTTTTAGAATATAATTTTAAAATATTAATATTAATATTTTTATTTTTTATTTTTAAATTATAGAAATAAATAAATCAGAGAAATTAAATTCTAAAAAAATGAAAAAAGAGTGTAATAGAACTTTGAAATATGTAAATAGTTTAAAGTAGTAAAAAATGATCAAATTTCATATTTTAATTAAAAAATAGTGAAAATAATGATATTTTAAAAGAGAACCAAAACTACAGTACTTTCACAATCTTAGGACCCAAATAAAGTTTTTAAAAATTTGAACCAATTTATAACGCTCTTCTAACTTCGGAAGCCTAGATGCAATTTACCCTATTATTTATAATGTAATATAATAATAGTTTTTTAAGTAATTAATTAATAATTATGTATTATATTCAATATTGCATTCTATTATCTTACTACTATTCTTTAGCCACTTGAGCCGGCTCTTCTCTAAAGTGAAATTCTAGCCATCAGTAGTCGATTCGCATTGAGCCGGCCCTCCATCGATTCCCATTGATTTTCGCATCGCTAGTAGTCGATTCACGTTGCCTCCATCAGGCTCCCGCTGATCACCGCCGCCTCCGTCTAGCCTTCTTTATCGAGTCAGCGCCTCGTCCAATGATCTTTTGTTCAGCCTTCTGCTTCAAACTGATCTCTTACACCTCTCGTTCCTCCTCCTCATAATTGTCGGCCTCACCTGACCCCCCTGGTCCGAGATCTTGGCTCCGCTACTGTGTCGCAAGGAAGGACCATTGGAATGAAGATCAGAGGAAGGTTCATAATACTCTATTGTTGAATATTAGTATAAATTAACAATATATATGTGGATAATATTATCGCGGAAAATCTTCGGTGAATGATGTGTTTTATTGGCATTTATTTTGTGTCGGAAAGTCATCAACGGATTCAGGACTATGAATTAATCTGACTGTTACGTATTATGAAACTTGCTATAGGCAAGCTTTCATCTCATCAAAGGCAAGCAAAATTATGACACTGATTGATGGCAGTGCAATCGGCTCACATTCCTGGTCTTCATGTGAGCTTCAATGGTCCCATCGAATGTTGACTTGACTTAGTTGATGGGCTTGGCCCACAATGAAAGGCCCGGCCCATTCATGAGGACAAGGTAGGGATATTTGAATTGGATGATTTTCTTATATATCCCATGAATAAACAAATATAATGTTGCTTGAAAGGGACTGATCACTTGAATCTCCAATTTAAGTGCTATAATTAATTACTTAATTTGAAGGCAAATGACTCATTCCTTTAATTTGTAATCAATCCAAATATACAGTATACACATAATTTTTATTTTTTTATTTTCCAATTTTGAATATTAAGGTAATAAACAATCAACTAAACAAACTTAATTGGATAGCTTTTACGCCCAAAATTTCAAAAGTCACTTTTTTTTAGAGCATTTATATACATATTATATAAAACTTTGAATTTTATATACTCTCTTTTAAATATATATCATCACATAATTTAAATTTTATAAAGAAAACGACGTGTGAGTAGGTGATACTCCAAAACTTAAATAGTACGTATGTCGGTAAATGTTCCTTTTTGGGGGAATTTACACAATATAAATCTAGAGTATACCATCAATTTAATTGCAAAATATTTTAGCTTAATGCTAGTTATTTTCAAGTACCCTAGGCTAGCTTAACAAATATATATTTTTTGATTTCAATTAAATATAATATTTTAATTTAATTTATATGTGTAATATATATTTTATAATTTATTAATTTTTTCAATATATACTATTTAAAATATATATATTTATAAATAAAATATTTTAAATATACATTAAAAATATAAAATAGATTTATGAATTGAATTGATGTTATTTTGGTGCGAGTTTTCATAATTAACAGCCCTGGGTGGGTCCCATACAGATAAGGCTCCGCTCTTGTCTATTGGCTCAAATAGAACAACCGCACTCTTCCATTATCCATCCCGACTGCGTTGAAAGCACGACACAAGCCAGGATTTCGGTGGCGGAGAAATTTCAGACTCAGAGCGATGGCGGCGCCGGCGATCTCCTCCGCCGCTTCCGCACGATTCTCCTCCTCTTCCGTCACTCGCCTTTCCTCTTCACGAAACAAATCCCTAAAGATTCTAGCCATGGCACTAAAGAAGAAGGTACCGGCCGGATTCCCCTTTCTCGTTTCCTCTCCTACCTGTCTGTTTCCATCGATCGATAGATCTAATTCCTTGTCCATTGATTTCCGATCAGGTGAACAGATACGACGAGAATTGGAAGAAGCAGTGGTACGGCGCGGGGATCTTCGTGGAGGGGAGCGAGGATCTGAGCTTCGACGTGGTGAAGAAGCTCGAAGAGAGGAAAGTGCTCAGCGGAGTCGAGAAGGCCGGTTTGCTCTCCAAGGCAGAGCAGCTAGGGTTTACTCTCTCCTCAATCGAGAAGCTCGGATTCTTCTCCAAAGCGGAGAAATTAGGGCTTCTCAGCCTTCTGGAGAGAGCCGCCGGATCTTCGCCGTCGGCGCTGGCGTCGGTCTCCCTGCCGCTCCTGCTCGCCGCCGTGGCTGCCATCGTCCTCATTCCCGACGACTCGCCGCCCCTCGTCGCAGCGCAAGCCCTCCTGGCCGCCTTGCTGGGGGTCGGCGCCGCCGGATTGTTCGTCGGATCGGTCGTGCTCGGCGGCCTGCAGGAGTCGGATTGACGGATATCTGGGCCATACTACTCTGTTTGAGCCTTTCTCTTTGAGGTACTTGCTTTGTGTAGGGCCAAATAGTTTATCTGAAATTTTAAATTTAATTAAAATTTTTATGTGATAATAAAATCATATAAATAAGAAAAAATTAACTTTATTTATGTTACTACACTTCTGTATAAATATTCTTTCTTAACTTTAAAGTTTAGAATTATTTATTAATGATAAATAATATTATACTTTCAAAATTTTTCTATTTGATTTGAGCGAGATGAACTTTCACTTCACTTCATCTATTTAGTTATTTGATAGATAGATTTTTTATTTTTATTTTATTTACAGAGAATTAAGTAATTAATATAAATAATATGTAATCTAATATATTCAGATGGAGGTGTTTGATTTAATGTGATTGTAATATTATATTACGTAGAAAAATTAATTATTTAATTTAATAATATATTTAAATATATAAAAAAATTATAATATGATAATTCTAAATTGTATTTTAGGTATCACTTAAAATTAGATGATATCTAAATATATATAGTTCACTAAAGTCGTACTTATTTTTAAAAAGTTTTCAATCAGGTCTAATATAATATTTTTCTTTTAAACTACTGTTATTTTATCAAAAATAAATAAAATTAAATTCAAATAAATATTTTTTTGATTACGATTTTACACCTCATGCGCATGGCGTCCGCGCACGGGCTACCTGCACCCGACCGTGAGCTACGGCGGCCGACAGCGCGCTGCCGCCGACATCCTTGTGCAGGCGGCTGGCAATGCGCGGCCTTCGGCATTTGCGCGCGCGGCCCCACGTACAGACGCCTTGTGCGCAGGTGTTCACGTGCGACCCCGCGCGCATGTAGGGAAGCGACGAAGCTTTGCACGCAAGTCGGGGAGCGCAGACGCCCTGCGAGCAAGCGTCCGCGTGCTGCCCTATGCGCTGGTGTCCGCTTGCAAGTCGCTGCAGCTCGCGTCCCCGCACGCAGGCATCCCGCTCGCGCGCAGGACATTGGCAGAGGCGGCTTGCGGTCCAGCATCTGCTCGCGGGAGGCCGCAACGCACCCACTCGGGGCAGCACACAGGGCGTCAACACTCTGGCATCCTCGCGCGCATGCGGGTGCCGCACACGGCCTCAATGGTATATTTTGAAAATTAATAAATTAAGGAAGAGTATTTTTGTCATTTTTACAATACATAACAGATTCTGTCACGGAGGAACCACGATGTCTCATGTAATATTTTTTGTAAACCTGAATGACATATTTTAAGATTTATGAATTTTTATGTCCAATTAAACAAACCTCAACTCAAGTAGATTATTTTTTTTGACTGATTACTATTTTATCTAGATCATGATATAATCTTTAGTTAATATTAATTATTAGTTGTTTATATGTGATATGTTGATATGTATAACTTTATTTGATTTTAATTGCTTAGTTGAAAATAATTGAATGAATTTTAGTTTTATGATCAATATGTCAACTGCCATGTATATTACTATACATGTGTATTTATTCTTTTTTATTTATTTATGTATATACTAATTATGATGTATACATTGAATTTTTTTAATATAGTAGGCTCAATTAGATTAATTTTTTAAACTGTTATTTTTTAATTATACAATATTTTGTCTCATAGGTAATATCGATATTAAATAAAATAGATAGACGATTATCTGAATATGATCATGAGTGAATTCTTTTATAGATTTTACACTAAGAAATTTAATATTCAGTGAATGAAAGAATAAGATGTTCGTATTTGAAATGTGAAAATACAAAATTAATTGAAACAAATATTGTGAAAAATTATTTTTTTTTTCGCGAATTTGATGAGACTTATGAGAGATAGAACTGGCATAGCGAATCTATAAGAAATGAAAAGAATAACAGTGGGTGAAGTACATCATCTATTTGTGCAGATATTAATGTTAATGTTAAAAATACAATTAAGAAAAATAGAATGAAAAATTTAGTTTAGTATATTAAAAATAATTTATCAAAATCTCTAGAATAGTTTGAAAAGTTGCTTTAAGGGACTAGGAGTTCACTATATTCAAATTATAAAAATTTTACTAAACTTTTTGTATTAATGCGTTTGTTTAACTTAAAGACAATAAATTTTTTGAGCAATAAGTGCTTTATAGAATTATCTATTCTTTTGAAAGAGATGTTAACAGGGTCCAACAAACATACAATTTTAACTTATGAAATAAAAAAAATATTTCGTAAATTAAGAATGCATTATAAGAAGATCAATAATTATCATAATGATTGTATTTTAGGGTAATTCCTTTGCAAATAAATTTCAATAATATAAATCATAATTAACATATAAATAAACTAAAAAAAGAGAACCAATAAGATTACTTCGTGTGATTATTTTAAGCAAGAGAGAGTAGTTAAAATCAGTGAAATCAAATTTTGTGCAATAAATATCGATCAACTTAAAAAATAATAATAACAAAAAAAAAAAAAAAGAAAATAATGAAGTAGAAGGAGGAGGAAGGAGGATTAGTGAAGAAAAAAAAAAAAGAAGAAGACTAGAAGATTTGAGAGATTTAGCAGCATCAAGATCTTCCCGACATCAGCGTCAGCGACTTCTCTCGTTAGAGAGTAATGAGCAAGGTGATCAGCAAGCATGTTCTTAGATCTCAGATCGCATCGGTTGGCCATTTTTAGGTGTAGGATTGGCGGACATTAGATGACGGTTGTCTGGTCAACCGCCATCCGTCATCTAATCTATATCTTTTAAAAATCTTTTGTCATCTAATTTCTATGTTTTAAAGATGATATTATAATTCGCTAAATTGTTAATTTTAATATGATTTATCATATTATATATAAATTTTAATACTAAAATTTTATTATATACAAATCTTAATACTTAAATTTAATCTATATTCTGACTTGGCAATGTTATATAGTATATGATTTATAAGTATATATTAGTAATTGTATTTTGGTAATGAGTTAGTACTCATATAATTACTCAAATACATCTATGAAGTATTCATATTTTAGTTTAATATTATCTTGATATTATATTATGTTACCTAAAAAAAATAACTGTTTAGTGTAATGATATTTATAAATAATCTCTTACAAAATTATGAAAATATTAATAAAAAAATAACATTTAGATATCATAATATTATGATTATATGGTATAATATTAAGATAATAATAAATCAAATATCTTTTTAATTTTTTCAATAAGCATCTATTGCTATTACATTTTACGCCATTTTATACATGAAATTATGGTACTTATACTTCTTAAGCTGGGTTCAAAAATAATAAATCTCAGTGCAACATTTATCAGAAAATGAATATTTTCAGTTATAACAAAAATTGTACGGCAGAGAAAAATTAATGTAGTTATCTATGATATGTCTCAGACTTATTTCATTATCAACCTAAAATAAATAATTGCTAAGCTCAACTTAAAAATTTATTAAAATTATATTTTTTTCATACATACATATATATACATATATATATATATAATTGTATTAAAATTTAAAGAATGTTTAAAGTGTACTTCGGCAGTCAGGCCTCTCTAGTTATTTTCTCTAGTTTTATTATTTCTGTTCTCTTCATTTTAGGATTTAATGATACATTACATTTTTTTGATGGAATGATTTTTCTCTAGTTTTATTATTTCTGCATCTTTAATTTTTTTCCATACTCATTAAAGAATGTTTTTCAGATATTTGTAATTATCAATGGGAATAAAATGTTGAAGAATATTTCAAATTAGATAGTTTGACTCTTGAATGGATGAAAAAATGATAGATATTTTTATCAAAGTGATCTAAATATATATTAAAATATGAAATGATTAAATTAATATTATTTTTTAAAAATTAAAATGTTACGGCTGATTTGGCAAAAGCTCCAAAACTGTCGCAATCTTTTAAAAATATTAAATTAATCTTTTTATATTATTAAATGTTTAAATATATAAATTCTAGAAATAATTAACTACATACTACACCATGTATTTAATTTTATTTATACTTTACCTATCTATTCTTAGTTAATTACGCTATGCATATTCAAAACATTATAAAATCTTACGTACACACACTTGAGTGAAAATTTAATCAAAATTTATTTGAAAAAAAATATTCTATTAGTAAATCATAAAAATTATATTTTTACCTTTAATGGTACATATTTTTCTCTTTCTCAATACTACACTAAAGCGCTGATTTGTTCTAAAATCAATTCACGTCGCGGATGTTTCCTTCCTTTGCCGCAACCTAAACATTAAGGTTTTAGGATTTTCACTCAAAATATATTTAAATATCCTTAAAATAATATGATGAACGGCTCAGATTTTTTATAATCTAATTATAATTAGGTTATTAAAAAATTATAATTATTCATTATAATAGAAATACGTTAAAATGTGTGTATGTAAGATTTTATAATATTTTAAGTGTGCATAGCGTAATAAACTATAAATGAATGTGTAAGACATAAATAAAACTAAATAGTATGACATGTACGTAATTTATTCTTAAATTCTAACATTAAATGCTCGTGTTTAATAAATAAAATTAAATATATGTGTTATAAAAAAGTGAAGTAAAAACATTAAGGCCTGTTTAATTTTTTCTTATTTTAGTTATAGTAAAATTACGATAATCACTTCATAAAAAAATAATAATAGTAAATTAATTTTTTAACATATTTTGTATAATAAAAATAATTTATATATTTTGATAATGTTAATATAATTATTATTTTTTTTTATATGTTATTTAATTTTTAACATAATTAATTTTATTTTTATCATATACATAAATTAAAAAAACTTTAAACTTTTAAAATAAAATCAAAATATTCTCATTATAAACAAGTTGGTTGTTTATTTTTGTTTTCAATAAGCTATATGATAGCATATATTTTTTGAGATGGTTTAAATTAATGTTAATTATTTAAAATATTTTATTTATGTGAAAATACTTATGTTTTTGAAATGATTTGATTTTTTTTGAATTATTACAAGTATTTTATAATATTTTATTAATTTTTTTGTTATTATTATAAAATATATTAAATTAAAAATAAAATAAATTATTATTAGTATATATATATATAATATGAAATAAAATTAATTTTAAATATTAAATTTGTAAAAAATAAACTTAGTTTCCAAATAGAATTCCTTCTTATCGATTAGAGATCCGTTGAGATTCTGGAGTAGATTTTTTTTAAAAAAAATTATTGAGGTCGCGTGAACGGGAAGCAATCTCGGGTTTCGTTCTAGGGTTTGTTATAAGAGCAGAGAAAACGAAACCCTAAAAATAATCCTGCGGTCCTTCCGCCACCACCCCTCTCACAAGTCAGATGCGTCGTCGTGCTAGCTGTCGCAGCCGCCGCAGTTGCATGCTCCGTCGGGAACCTTCTTCTCTTTGTCTTCTTCCCTGCTGAATCTTCGACCAAATTCCCCTAAGCCGAAGATCATTGGCTATGACGATGCCGAATACGATCTGCCCTCCGACAGAACGTCGACGGTGGAAATCTCGCGATTCTCGGTCGACGTGATCTCTCGAATCTCGATAGTTCCTGCTTCTATCTGAGGTTTAGTTTTGTCAATTATGTAAATGCTGGTTTCTTGTCTTTTGTTGGTGGCTAGGAAGCGAGCTTTGTTTATTAATGCTTATATGATTTAGCTGTCAAAGAATGCATTTGATTTCGATGAATTTTGAAGAGTTTGGCAGCTTGGGAAATCCCGGATGGTGCTGGAATCCATCCGATAGTGTGGAAGCTATTTTTCCCCCTGTTTTTTTTTTACCTTTTTTTTCTTTAAATTTACACTTGCTTCTGCTTCAAAATTTAATTTGTTATGAGTTTTAATTTGCTTTCTGTGCGATCTTCATGCATGTTTAAATGATGAATTACTTGATTTTTATTTTTTGGATATATTTTTTTTCTCTGAATTCCGCAATCAAAACGTAATCATCAAGTTTTTGTTGTTATTGCGTGGAGCTCTGGTATGATATTTTTTGTATCAATTGCTTTATTTGTGCTTGCAGCAAATTTGCATATGAAGTCACATTTGTTTTTTGAAAAGTCATGTTTCAATGGTAATTTACTGCATTTGTAGATTTGTGACAACATTGAGGATAGTGAAATTTATGAAAATGAACTTAGGCAAAAAAATTTAAGCTAACCATTTATGCGTGGAGCTCTGGTATGATATTTTTTGTATCAATTGCTTTATCTGTGCTTGCAGCAAATTTGCATATGAAGTCACATTTGTTTTTTGAAAAGTCATGTTTCAATGGTAATTTACTGCATTTGTAGATTTGTGGCAAACATTGAGGATAGTGAAATTTATGAAAATGAACTTAGGCAAAAAATTTTAAGCTAACCATTTATGAGTTATACAATTATCTATGAAGCATTTACATCATGTTTCAAAGCATAAAGCTTCAGGATTCGAAGTGAGCTTTGTTGATTAATGCTTATATGATTTAGCTGTGAAAGAATGCAATTGATCTCGATGAATTTTGAAGAGTTTGGCAGGTTAGAGAATCCCGGATGGTGCTGGAATCCATCCGATAGTGTGGAAGGTAGTTTTCCCCCCTTTTTTTGACCTTTTTTTCTTTAAATTTACACTTCCTTCTGCTTCAAAATTCAATTTGTTATGAGTTTAAATTTGCTTTCTGTGCCATCTTCATGCATGTTTGAATGTTGAATTACTTGATTTTTATTTTTTGGATATATTTTTTTACTCTGAATTCCACAATCAAGACATAATCATCAAGTTTTTGTTGTTATTGCGTGGAGCTCTGGTATGATATTTTTTGTATCAGTCGCTTTATCTATGCTTGCAGCAGATTTGCATATGAAGTCACATTTGTTTTTTGAAAAGTCATGTTTCAATGGTAATTTACTGCATTTGTAGATTTGTGACAACATTGAGGATAGTGAAATTTATGAAAATGAACTTAGGCAAACTATTTTTTTTTTTAAGTTAATCATTTACGAGTTATATAATTATCTATGAAACATTTACGTCAAGTTTCAAAGCCTAAAGTTTCAAAATCCGAAGTAGGTTCAAGCCTATTCACGCACTGGCCACGAGTTCCTATGATATTCAGACTTGTATTTTTATACACAATGACATCCCCGTAGATGTTATGAAGCATGAACACTTCAAAAAATCTCGTGCATCTGTGTTGGACACACGGACACGCAGGGGCACCGTGTCAGACATGTCACGTGGCTTGTTCTAATAAAATAATATTTCAAAAAAATTAAAGAATACTTCTCGGATATGCGAAGACACTTCAGGAAACTTAGGATACTTTTGAAACATGTTTAGGACTCTTCTGAGATGCATGACATTTTTGAGATACAAGACATTTTTGAGACATATATAAGATAGAATTAGATACATCTAATGTTAATATTAAATTTATTTATTAATATTATATTCTTAATAATATTAAACACAAGGCTAAAACTTATGGATGCATTTACGCTTACTTTGTTCTTTTTATTAATATTTAAAATTTTTTACTATTACAACAACAACCAAGCTTTAATCCCACTAGGTGGGATTGGCTACGTGAATTCTTTATTTTCATTACGCTCTATTACTTAAATTTTTATTTAAAAAATTTTAAATGAAAATTTAAAAAAATTATTTAAAATTTTTTATTATTATTAAAATTCTATTTATAGTAAAACTAAAAATCTACCTCTTATAATTTTTAAAATTTTATTTAATATATACGTCAAAATTCTAAGCTAGTCAAGCTAAATCAAATTTCTTTCTCCCTCGCTGCCCTCGAGTCTCATGAAAATGATTCAATCACAAAAAAATTTGGAATTCTAACTTCACCTGTCCTTCTCTCTTTCTTAACGCCGAGAGTTCTTACGTTTCTCTTATTGTCATGCTCACCGTGGTTATCCTAGTAAGTAAAAATTGTATTTTTCTCTTATTTTTTTACTCACTTTATAAAGTGAACTATAAATGTACATCCCAATTCTCTGCAATGTCATCACTTTTCAAATTTTTATCGTGATCTTATGAGACTTATGTGCTACTCATAAGTTATTTATACATATTTAAGTTTATTTTATGTTTTATATATTTTTAAGTATTAATTATTAATTTTATTATTATTGTATTTGACGAGTCATGATGTGTTCTTGTCTTATGTTTTGGAAAATTGTTGTGTCGCCTTATCGTATTGTGTCGTGTCCCCATGTTCCCGTGTTGTGTTCCCGTGTCCCCATATCGTGTTCGTACTTCATTGATAGATGTTATGTACTTCCTTAGCTTCACAAAAGTAAACTCGAGTACGAGCCTAGACACGATCTACATATGATTCTTCTCCACACAATTTCACTTAGTTTTGTTTACAAAATTATCCTTTGCTAGTCAGTAATTACCACAAGCAGTTGTAAGATCTATGGAAATTAAATTTTTCAAGTAAATTCCGCTATCCGCCTAGTGTTTTGGCAAGGATTTCCTACCTATTTTTAAAAACCTACACAAAAGAAGAATAGCCCAAGGAGTCCCTGGTGCCCCCTTTAGCATATAGAAAATGAATTGGTAATTCAATTGCTTAGGGACTGTAGATATGCCCACATAATCTGGTCAGTGGTTGAGGTTTTCATAGTTGTGACTGATAGCAAAATGATAGATCCTTTGGTTTAGGTCTGGGAATCAATTGGCCATAGCATGTTTTTCCCCAGTACTCTGTCACTGTTATTTAAGTCATTTGGAAGGAGAGGAACAATATTTTCATAGAAGGATCCAAGAGAACACTTGAAGCCAATTGGAGATTCTCAACGAAATTTCTTAAAGAGTATGCAAATAGTCAAGGGAAGTGACATCAAGAAAGATGGCTACCTCCTCCGAGATTAATAGTCAAATTGAAATTCTATGCAGCCATGGATGTGAATCACAAGTTCATAGGAGTGGAAGTTCTTGCATGGACCATAAGGGGGACCCGCCAACTTGCTTTGCGACCAACATTTGGGGGATCCTTGATCACCTGTATGCAAAGAGCTTGGCAGTTGGGCAAGCTATCCTGCTGATCAAGATGCTAAAATATTCATGTCATTATAGGAGACACATGGGAGGTTATTGCAGTACTTCAATCTAAGGTGATAATTTATTGTTCCTAGTTCCACGCATCCAAAGTATGAAGGAGGACATCACTTTGTATGATGAATGTTGTTTGTCCGATACATGGTGTGAAGGCATCAAAGTGGTGCACAAGCTTGAACCATCACTACTTCATAAGTTTGGGATGGATTTTCCCTCGATTTTCATTCAGCAAGAAATTTGTATTGGCAGTAATCTATGTAAGAAACTCCATTCTTGGGAATTAATATGATCTCTTTTGTATAAAAAGGAAAATACAAGCAGTTTGACTGAATCTGTTAGTTCCATACATGAGATTGGCACTGATGATAGTACATAGTGTCCTCCAAGTATAGGACAGGATTAGCTCAATGAGCGTCCATTGGAACTGACAAATATAAAATTCGTTTGTTGCTTGATCAAATCCAGGAATATGATTTGTATACATAATTATTGCATAATATGGCATTTTCTTTCATTGTTTCTTAGAATTCAACGACCTGGAAAAACGAAATAGTTTTCCATTCAAGGACATACGCATATACAACTCAAATATCATCATACAAAGGAGTTTAATAGAAGATGGGGTGTTGATACTGGTGAAATCTTTGGTTCTAAAAATACATATCTGATACCTTCACTAAGGTAGTTATTATTAAAAGATTGGGGTAGCCTAATGCCTTAGTTGATCACTATGTTGATTGATAAGGAGAGTGTTGTACTAAAAAGAGCTCAGATTATAAGAAATACTTGAGATGGTGTATGCTCTTCGTAGATGATATTGTCCTTGTTCATAAAACAAAAGAGGGAGCTAAAGCGAAACTGGAGTTTGGAGGAATGCTCTAGAATCTAATAGTTTTCATATCAGTAGATCAAAAACTGAATATATAGAGTACATATTTAGTCAAGAAAGAAATACTTATATTGGTGATTAAATTATCAAGAAAATTGAGCGTTTTAGATACTTTGGATCAATCATATAAAATGATGGTGAAATAGATCCTGACGTTATTAATAGAATTCATGCAGGATGGGTAAAATGGAGAAATGCTTCTGGTGTGTTGTGCGATAAAAAAATTTTATCCAAACTTAAGGGTAAATTTTATAAAATTATAGTAAGACCAGCGATGATATATCATATAAAAAGAAAATATACAAATAAAATAAATATTGTAGAAATGAGGATGCTAAGATGAATGTGTGGATATACACGAAAAGATAGAATGAGAAATAAGTATATCTGAAAGAAAGTTGGTGTTGCACTAATTGAGAATAAACTTAGAGAAAGTCGGCTTAGGTGGTTTGGACATATAAATCATAGGCTGATTGAAGTTCTAGTTAGAAAAATCGAGTTATTGGATCTTATTTATATAGAAAGAGATAAAGAGAGACTAAAGAAGATATGACAAGAAACTATAAGGAGTGATTTTAGTTATTGAGACTTAGATAAGAATTTGTTAGTTGATAGAGCGCAATGGAAATAAAGGATCCATATAGCTGACCTCACCTAGTGGGATTAAGGCTTGATTGTTGTTGTTGTTTGTTGTTATTTTCCATTTTTTTAGTTGTCTAATATTATTTAATTTAATTTAATTTGTCTTTTTGAATTTTGGGTTAACAAAATTGAATTTCTTGTTTTTGATTGGGGATTAAACGTTGATGAAATTCTTCTTTTTTTTCCTAAACTGTTT
This sequence comes from Apostasia ramifera, assembly GCA_019297695.1. NCBI lineage: Eukaryota > Viridiplantae > Streptophyta > Magnoliopsida > Asparagales > Orchidaceae > Apostasia > Apostasia ramifera. The sequence goes on along the minus strand of JAEMOT010003835.1, from coordinate 91,534 downwards.
GGTTGTGGTTCTCAAGTATTTTTTAGATACGGGGTTGAGGTAGTCTTTTAGATTTTTGCATTATGAAGCACAGATACGATGCGGGGACACGAGGCAGTGCGACACGATGATACAATGATTTTTCAAAGTATAGGACACAAACATTACATGAGATGCCAAATATAATAATTATAAAATTACTATGAGACACCTTAGAGAATTTTTGAGATACTTTCAGGATATTATTGAGATGCAGGATACTTCTAAGACACTTCCAAGATATTTCTGAAATATAGAACACTTCATAGATACAAGACACGTTTGAGACACATATGATGGAAAATTGATTATAATTAATATTAATATTACATTTATTTATTAATATTGTATTTTATAAGACTAAAACCTATGGATACATCTACCTCTTCTCTGTTTTTTTATTAATATTTAAAAAATTTTATTATTGTTAAAAATTTTTCTAATAAAACTATAAACTAATATATTATTATTATTAAAATTTTATTTAATATAAATCAAAATTTTAAGCTAATCAAGCTAAATCAACTTTTTTTCCGCCCTACCCTCGAGCTTTACGAAAATAAACCAATTGCAAAATTTTGAAACTCTAACTTCACCTTTATCTTTCTCTCATCCTCAATGCCAAGAGCTCTTTCCTCCTCTTATTGTCATGCATATCGTGGTTGTCGTGGCAAATAAAATTACATTTTCTCTTATTCTCTGACTCACATTGCAAAATGAACCCTAAATGTATATCCAAAATCTCTTCAATATTGATAACGTCTCTTCTTAAGTTCTCATCTTGATCCTATGAGGCTTTTGTGCTACTTATAAATTGTCCATACTTAAAAATTTAAATTTTTTCTATGATTTATGTAGCTTTTTAAATATATGGTTAAAAGGCGTCTTTTAATTTTTTAATATTATTTTGTTAGGACACACCACATGATGTGTCTGATACGGTATCTTTGCATGTCCCCTTGTGTCCATGTGTCTGACACAGACACGACGTGGTTTTTTGAAGTGTTCATGCTTCATAGTTTTTGCATGTGTGTATTATTAAAATTTTCAAAAGTTCAAGCTTGTATTGCAGTAAATAAATCAGGAAAACTTGTTGATGGTTCTTAATTATATGTGTAGGTTGAAGTGTGAGATGCTGTTATCTGACCATGGATTCTTTTTGAAATATGTGAAATATATGAAGATTCAGTTTATTGCCTAAATACCACAACTTGCTTATGGTTTCAATGCAACTCGATGTGTCATCATGGTTTTTTATCGAATTCATCATATTGGAATGATTATGTTCGTTATCAGCAGCCTAACCAATGGAATTTTTTTGGGAAGCAAAAAGTGATTGCTTGTGCTTTTCTCGAGTTTCTAAAACGAATAGCATGTATTCGCAAAAATGTTATGCAGCTACTGTTTATACTTTTAGCATAAATATCTCTGTTTATTCTTGATAACGGTATCTTGATTACCCTTCCCTGTATATGTGTTTCTGCCTCCCTCTTGATGAAAATTTAAGTTGCTAGAAGTGACAATTTATCAGTTATAGTCTGCATCCTAGCATTTTTTTTAATTTTTTTTTATTTCACCTCTTAACACCACAAGTTCTCCCACCTCACTTAGAAATTATAGTGATAGTGTGGTTCGAACTTGAAACTCACTAGTTCCCGGGCAAGGTTCTTCCCCATTAGATTAGGGGAACAGCACTAATTTGCCTCCTAGCATTATCCCAGTATTTTCTGACATATGAGATAAATAGCAGGCACAGGACCATGACTAGAATTGCACATATAATGGTACATTTCGTGTTGTTACACTTATGTTTTCAATCTGCGGGCAGAATATGTTGTTCATTTCATGCTGGAGGATGGAACTTTACTAGCTGATTTTTTGCTTTCCTTCTTCTAATATGGGTAAAGGAAAGAAATCATATCACTGTTGAAGATATTGTTATTTACCTGAAGTTATGTTTATCCTCTGAAACAGAAATTTTTTTCAAATCCTGTAATGACTTTCTCAAGATAGAAAATTCTTGTGGTGGTCTTGTCCTAGGTGAATGATTAGAGATTGCATTTGTCACATTAAAATAATCTTTCATTCTTGATGCAGAGGATAATGTATTTACCGTTTGTATGTCAATTGTCAGTGCTTGTTAGAAAGCTTGTGTTAGATTATCAAGATTGATTCGTTTATGGTCTGTTAGAAATGAAATAAGGATAACATGTGGGACCGCTTATGCCAAGTGCAGAATTGAATGAAATGATTTGGACCTGTTTAAGAAAGAGGATATAATCAGCGTGAGAACTTGAAAGAAAATAGATCAACCATGACTTAAATGTTATTGAGTTGTCTAAATGTATTTTAGTAACTTAGAATCAATCAAAAAAATTCAACTGGTAATAAGATTGCATGTTAAACCAAATTCAAATTTCACGTTCCAGGAAATTGGGATAATATTGGTGAGATTTGTGATGATTAATTTGATGGTTCCTCGCTTGTTATGATGTGGATTTTTGATATTTAACGACTAATTTAAATTAATTATTTTCTAATTACTTGGTTTAGTGATCTAATTACAAGGTCATTATATTTCTATTATTTGTGATCAAGATTGAGTAGTTCATAAGGTTAATGATGGATTAAGTTTGGATCAAATTATGAATTGTTGGAAAACTTGAAGTTTGAAGATTATGTACTTTTTTTATTATTCCTTTTAAAACCTTGTTGGATCCTATTCTTGAACCTATGTGTTAGAATAGATTGGATGTATTCTGAGCACTTAGATTCTGTTTAGGACTTAGCTATATTTGTTGGTTTTGAGTGGGTCGGTATTTGCCCACTTAAATTGAACTTGGAATTTTGCAATCTTTAATTGATCAGGTGAGTAATCAAGTGATGTTGATCAAACAAAAACAATTGACGGTTTAGCTAGATTGATTGGCTGATTGATCTCAAACTAGTGCTACCGAGTCCTATAGCTGCTTTTGATTGATTAGGAGATCGTTCAAGTAGCAGTTTCTATCAAGGTTTTCTAAAATTATAGCAGTTGGGCTATAACGGCTAGATCCTTGATTGATCAAGTGACTGATCGAGGACTTTTTTTCAACAGTTTTTCTTGTCGTTACAATTACTTATATTTAAAGCTTTGGACTATTTGTTGGCTTTTCTTCTTGATTGTTTGACTTCTTACTTGCTCTCAATAACCACACGAAGCTCTCCAGGTTTTAAGTGATCAAAGGCTAATTAGTAGAGATTAATTAAAGTAATTAACGCTATTAAGTGCTCAAAGCTTCACCCACTCTTTCTTTTGCACATAAACTCGTCTTTTGTAGGAAAAGTGAGTTATTTTTCCTTGTGACTTCATGTAAAATTTGAAGTTGTCTCCCTTTATCTTTAATACTTATTGAGCTTGTAAAAGGAAGTGTTTGTAAGCTATACTTAGTTTGTTAGATTGTGCCCTCACTTGCTTGTGAGGAGGGCTTTTAGCTGGGTACTAGAGGAGGTTGTACGAGATTCTCTGCTTTTATCCAAAAGAGTGTTTTATAAATTAGGTTGGGGTGGACGTAAGCTTGTGATTAAGCCAAACTACATTATATTCTGTGTTCCCTCTTTGTTTTGCACTTGTTTTCTCTGCTTTATTTCTTGCTCTATTGGATATTGCTATATTCATATATAATTAAATTTTGATATAGTATGTACTCACCCCCCCTCTAGAAGCTACACCGATCCTACATACTTCATTGAATATTTAATCATCCCAAGAAAGTAGCTGATTCACAGCTTCAGACTATTGCTATTGTATTACAATGCTACTCTAATTTATGCAAACAAGCTCTACTAATTCTGGCTATAAGAATTTTCTCTTTATCCCCTTTCCTGTAGTTTTGTCATTTAAGCTTCTACTTTTGTTTGTTTCTTGTAAGTTCTTTTTCACTTGGAGTCATTTATTTATTTCTCCAGTTGCTTTTCACGCTACAGCTACTGATTGCTAGTACAATGACGTTCATAATAAGCTTGCTCTAGACTCTACAGGCTAGCAGATTAGAGAGCTTGTATCACAGTATCAGCTGTCTCATTTATGGGGATATTCACAGTGGAAAATCTTGGTATGTATTCCGAAACTAATTTCCCTGTACAATATAGCATTAGGCCTGGGGAAATTTTTGAAATATTATTTATTATCTTATTTTGTATATAACTGTTTGATGACCATTTTTGGCTCTGATTAGCTTGTGTTTTGCAAATACAATTATACTTCATGAAAATAACTTCTTTATAACACTTCTTTATTTGTGTGTTAGTTTGCAAAGGTTAACTTTAACCTGGTTAAAGTTAAACTTGAATGAATCTTTTTCATTGAGAGCGCGTGAAATAAAGTTAATTGTTATAGGGATATGTTGGAGATGTGATATAAGTAAGTTGTTGGTTTAGTATATGTGTAGGATGTGAAATAAAGTAAATGTTTTATTTTAAAATTTGTTTATCATATGAAATATTGTTAAATTTTATTGTTAAAATTTGTATATGACCTAACATATCAGGTTCAAGTTAATTTTTTGGTTAAACAAATATATCAAAAGTTAACTAATCTTGCCAACAATAGCTTGAGCTAACAAACATTCTTGTAATAAGCTGTAGGCATATTTGCAAAGTATACTGCTAATGGGAACTAGATATGATGTTTTTTGAAATTGTTTATAAAATTATGAGTTTTATGAAGTCTTTGGGAGTTGATTATTTTAAAAAATTTTCCAGTCTGATATAATTCGTATAACCAACTTTTTTTATAAAACTTGTCTCTCACTTCCTTGCTTGCATAGACTTAAGCTAATTTCATATAATCAAAGCTTAGCCGATGTGTTGTGCTAATTGTGGATGGCGCTGTACAGCTGCTGCATTCAGAATCTGTTGATGTTGTAAAACACGAACACACATCACTGATTATTCAGCTGAGTTTCTTTGGCAGCCATTTCGATGTTGCTTCTGTGATTCTCAGTCTGAGAGGTAAGCAGTAACTTTTTTCAAGTGAAATTTGATTCCTCATTTTATTTCTTTTCCGCCTGGTGGCTTAAATTCTTATTGTTATCATGATCGTCATCATCATCATCGGAGAATTTGATGTAAATTTGATCAAATTATGTGAAGTAGTAACTACGAGATTTCTAGGGTATTGTTTGGCTTTTGATGGATAGGGTATGCGGCTAAAACTTAACCTTCCTCTATTATAAGTTACCCTAACTGGAGTAGGAGTTATGATAATCTAGAATATTATTTGGTTGTTTAATAAGTTAACTCGTGGTAAGAGTGAGCGGGAAGTACTTTTCAAGTCTTACCCAAAGGTGAAGGTGGAGGGGTAAGGGTAAGCAAGGTTAGGATGGGGAAAGCTAGGTAAGTATTATGAGTTAATTGCATCTATCTTTAAAAGTTTTTGGTGGGTTAACTTAGAGTAACTATCACCAAGTAATTAGTTAACTTGGGGTACCCCACATTTACCACTCAATCCAAATAACCATTTAGTGGATTGATTGCTTGGTTGCCTCAAAAGTCGTCCCACTTCTCCTGTACACAACTCCGTGACTTTTTTAGGCATTGCAAGGAGGCCCTGGACAGCCCCGACGAAGTTCGTACGATGATGGTTCTCCCTAGTAAGCCTTTCGACTCAAGCCAATAGAGTTGCCTTCTCTTTTTGCAATAACTCTATCTGTGCTGACAGCTCCACTAGGTCCTCCTCTTGATGGGTGCACTTCGACTCTAGAGATGCGATCTTCTTCGCCTCATTGGGCTCCAAATTCCGCAACATCTAAAGGGCCTCATCCAACTTTCGATCAATCTCAACCACTTGATCATCCCCTGTTGCCCTCTTCAACACATGCTCGTCAATCTAGTCAAGTCGGTGGCAGATGATGCGTGCGAACACTTGGGTGGCTGATTCGGAACCCGTGACTTCCTAGGGCGCCAACTACGTCTTCGCTGGTTCACTCAGCTTGGCCATGTGTCTAGCCGAAGGCGAAGGCACCGTTCGAGTCATAGGCTCGGCCGCAAGCGCTTTAGCAACGCCCAGGGGAAAAAATGGATCGTCGCTGCCTCCAGCGTGATCGTATTCTCCATATGGGAGATTGTACGAACCCCTCGCTACAGACACCCCAGAGGGCCACAATAGAGCACAAGCCAAGCCTCTCAAGTTGCCTGCACACACAGTGTCAGGGGAAGGGCGCCCCGCACTAGATAAATGGATGCGCGACCTCTTCTTGCTAGTCGACGACCCCTTATTTGGCCTCTTCGCTGCCTATTTCAGAATGGGAGGCCTCCTGGGATTTTTGTGACGGACGTCGATTGAGAAGGATTTCGTTGTTAGTATCCTCTACTATGTTGTTAAGCAAAGACATCTTGATCACAAACCGCATGAAGGTTCGCTGGTGGCGGATTCGCAAGAGATTTATAGGGACCTCAGGTGGATACGTGGTAGCAACGGACAACACACACTTCAATGCACATACGCTTCTAAAAAGGGGGGCATGTTATGTCTGAGTCCTCGTCGATGCATCTGGAGCTTACATATGGCACGCACACGTGGGGCAAGCATGCGTTCCTCACGTGCCGCACATGGTTGCACAACTCAAAGACTCCAGTTCGAAGATCCTATGAGCACATCCAGTCGAACCACTCGACAACTATCAGTACACAAGTATGTGGTGACAATCTTCATGGTACCTTAAAGAGGTATTGGTGAGTCATATCATCCGTACAACCAAGTCTACGGAGCCTTCAATGTAGACCTCAAGGCCATCCCGCACTGTACTTGAGGGAATGAGAGCTATACATCTAATGTGACAAATAGTGACAACTATTATAACTATGAAACCCCATTTGTTGTCAAAAGGAATTCTTTTTCTTTACCTCGTTTAATATATATACCTAACTCCACTTCGTAGAAGTCATTCTCTAATGGAATCTCTTTCATGCCGCTAGGCCCCGTAGTTTTCCCTCCTAGGCAGTTTCCACGTAAATCAGAATCACTTAGATAAAAAGCAATTCTTGGCAGGGTTTTAGGTGGAGGGGCACATGAATGAATCATTTCAAATCGGAAAGGGATGGGTAGTCTTTAGTTTTGCAAGTGCATAGTGTGATCCCAGATTGTAAGGCATTTTTTAGGGTAAAACCCTATAACTGATGATGAAAAATTCTATAGTTAAGCGTGATTAAGCTAGAGTAGCACTAGAATGGTTAATTCTGAGAAGTACTCAAGTCACGTAATTCTCTGAAGTCAAATCAGATAATATCTCTATATTTGAATCGCGTGAAGTTATAAGCCAAGTTGTGGTTGGAACAGTAGTTACATGTGCTTACTTTTTTGGATATGGACGCATTAATGAACTTTCATCTTGATAAAGACGTTTTTAATGAGCATATGATATCAAATCTGTGGATAGAAACTTAAGAATTCTATATTATGCCAGCGCGATTAGTTGACTTTGAATAGTAATAAGACCCAGTCAAATACTAGTCGATTTTAATTTACAGATAAATTGCATCCAGATCCTTGGGCTGCATCTTTTCTTGTTAGTCCTTTATATTGGAAAAGGCCTCATACAAATCGCCTGCATCACAATTTGGTTTTTTTAAGAGCATGTTCTTTAAATGATCTGAGCTTTCACCGAGTTGCTCGTTGCTTGCTCCACTCCTCGATGAAAGTAGTTTCTGTTCATTCGTAAACCTTCATAATTAAGCGTCAGCAAATTTTTTAGTGCTCGACTTAAAATGATGAAGCTTTAACATATTAATGTTTCATTCATCTATGTCCATGGTTAATAGAAGATCGTGAGCACATTTGTTTAAAGCTTGATAGTTGCTCGTTAATGATCTTCAATAGTGTGTTTTTAGTTTTGTAATGTAGTTTTATCGCATTCCTAATTTGGTGTGATGGTTTGCAATGGATTTTTTTATTTTCTTCCATAAGAAGCAGAATTTACTGATTTATGAATAATTTATGCATATGAACTTGTTTTTTTTTTTTAAAAAAAATTGCTTGATATGGCCCTTTTAGATAGCTTAATAACAAGCTTGGTACGAGACTCGATAATAGTTTGATACAGGGCTCGATTGTTTGTTCACAGATAGTGCGAACTCATCATTCGTAAGTCGATCAATGTTAAATGAGCTAGTTAAATTTTCTTATTTCATGTGCCCGTCTCACCTTTGCTCGATTTTTATTTACAACTTGTCATATAATGTTCATGTGGAAGACAAAAGATGTAATACCTAAGGAAGCTCTCACAAGCTCAACTTCCTTTTTTTCCCCATGTTCACCACTTTATTGTATCTCAACCTCTCCTCTTGGAGAATTTTTTGAGTTTGGTGCGTTCACGGTTGTGGATACCAACCACCTGGGGCCCTGTTTGTCTGGAAGTTTAAAATTAACCTGGTTTAATTTTAACCAGACATATTACATCACACATAAAATTTAATATTACAAATTAAATTTATTTTACATTCTACACATATTACTAAAATAATAACTAACTTATATTACATCCCTCACATATTCCAACATAATAACTAATTTTATATCACATCTCTCACATATCCCAACATAATAATTAACTTTATTTCACATCATTCATAATTTTCAATAAAAAAATATCTCTATTTAAATTTAATTTTAAATTTCTTAAATTTAATCTTACAAATAAACACACCCAAATGTCATGTTTGCACTTCAACTAGCTATCTTTTTGCAATCATCTTGTATGAAGAAAATTGAGGGGAGAGAACAACTGAGAAGATGGATAGAGAGAAAAATGCAGGTGCAAAATAGATATTTTATTAGGTCTCGTCTGATTCGAATTTTTTTTTAGATAAAAAAAAATATTTTATTTTTAAAATTTAATGCGAGAGAAGTTTATTTTAATATTAAAAAGTGTGTAAAATATGAAATACTTTTAATTCTAATATTCGTATTTATATTTGTTGTGAAATAAAGTTAATTTTTATAGTTTAAATTTGTGTAGGATAAAAAAATAATTTCAAACCAAACGAGGTCTTACAAGATACCAAATCGTCTTTGGTTGATGAAAAGATGTTTATGCGTACTTCATGCTATCTATCCTACAGGATTTGTATAAACTTGCTTGAAAATTTTGGGACTCGTATGCAGTGCTTGGCCAAATCTCAGTACCTTCATGTAATTTACCCGAAATGGGACTGTGCTGGCCTACCACAATCCATTATTGCGTTCAATAATTGAGTTCATTGGTAGGCCCGCCGACCTTTCATTTTCTGAGTTGTCTTCCACTTCGTTGATGACTTTGCGTGACGACTTCACTGATCCTCCATCTTCCATTTGTCTCTTGCTCATCACGTTTGATGACCACTACGTTTATTTAACTGAATTTTTTTCTTTATCATTATTGTTGTACCATTTGATATATAGATTTTCAAATATCGAATTATTTCATATAAAATAACTACATTATATAATACATTTATGACGTACTTATAAAAATATTTTTTCCTAAAAAATTTACTGTAAAACTCAAATTGCTCTCTCCTTTCCATCGGCTCTGCAGTCAGTCGATGATCTGTCGTCGGGAGAGTGGCAGAGGAGCTGGTGCTGGCGAGGGGTGGAGGGACCCTCTCCCTCCTGCTGAAGGTTAGCTTCTCCATCATTTATGTAGTTCATGTTATTTTAAAATTTATATATGATTTAAAATATCTTGAATTTAACATCATTTAAATATAAATGTTAATATTAAAATAAATTTATAAATTAATATATTTTTATCATTTTATAAAATAATGATCCAACCGAACAAGCATAATAGTAGTGGCCTATACCAAAATCAAAGATAAATTACAGGTCTTTTCAAGCTATTAACATAAAAAGCGAAAAAAAAATTATAGCTTACGTCTTAAACATTATTGGTCCCAATAAAAAATTATAGCTTACGTCTTAAACATTATTGATCCCAAACAGTTGCCACGTCAAGTCTTCTATATCCAATGGCAACACACATATTGGGGCTTCGTGCAAGCTTGATGATATTAATATCTATTGTTAGATTAGTATGAGCTCAAATATGATAGATATTAAATTATATATGCTAGATGTGAACTCATAGCACAATCATTGGAAGCTAAAGTTTATTTTAGCAATTATTTTAAAATAGTTTAAATTTAAATAATCACTTGAATTTAAATTTCATTTATATAATTTTTGAGTTTTAAACTTTAAATGATTTTTCAACTGCTCAAAATATAGCTTTTGAATTTTAAGATGTTTCAAATATATTTTAAAATTTTAAATCATTGTTAAATAAAATTTTATTAGATTTGAGCTCATGCTTATCTATCAGTAGAAAATAATACCATCAAGCTTGCATGGAGCCCGCCGCGTGCTGTGCGCACTGCCATTAGATACTGGAGATCTGACGTGGCCCAATAATTTTTTGGACCGTTCAGCCTTTGTTCACTGGGGACACGGCAGCCGCTCCCCTGTACAGAAACAAAGCATAAAAGCTGCCGGAGACGCTCACCGCCGCCATAACCCAGACTCCGGCGGCCACCAACAGCGGCATGATCCCGGCAACCCGGTGGCAGAACAGTACCGTGAGCAGCGATGCCAGGAACCATACGGCAGCCCGGAGCACGTCCTTCCCCTTTGGACTCGCGGACTCAAACTTGTTCAGGCACAAGAAGAGCAGGATCACGTCGAGGTAGGAGACGGCGACGAAGATGATGTTGCTGGGTTGGTCGAGCGATTTCGCGATGGCGGCTACGGAGTTGACTGTGAGGAACCCGAGCCCGATCAGCGACGCCCACGAGCCATCCAGCTTCGCTAACAGCTCGGTCGCCCTCGGGCGGCGCTGGTCGACCCGGCCTGGCTGTTGAACTGCCCTCTCAGTGGGTGCCGCGTCCATATCAGCTGGATCAGCCTATCTGCTTTTTCCTCTCCTCCGGTTGCAAATTTGTATATATAATTGACATAAATGTCTGCTGTGCCTGCGTAACAACTTAATTTCTCAGCTCGTGGTAGGTAGGCCTATCACCCAGGGAGATATAGATCTCTCTTTGGTCACATGCGTCATAAGATTAATTGTCAACAAAAATAGACAATATTTTTAGACGTAGAAACTGGTTGGACGGAAAACTATGGCACCACACTCTGGACAATTTTAAAGAGAGCTCCACTAATCGAAAAAGTATATTACAGAGGTTGTTAGAAGGATTTGGGAACAGATCTAAAGCCCAAAACAGAGAAAAAGATCCATTCTCCTCTGTCGGGTTACAATTTACAGCCTGAATTCTTATGACTCTGACGTGTGGGATGACTTAAGAAGTTTTAAGGACCGTCCCCCCATCCTATAGGCCTTTGGCCATGCGGGTATAGATGTACGACTCTTACTGTAGAGCATGCCTCTTTTAATGCCGAGCAGGGGGGCATTCCACGTCCTATCAAGCGATCCGTACCTCTTATGACTCTTACTGTTCGACTTGGAGGTTCTTCGACCTAATGTTCTTCGACTTGATATTTTTTGCCTTCGGGGAGATTATCTGTCTTTCGCCTTGGCCGTTCGCCTGGTCACTGGGGCTGCTCTCCACGTGTACGCTCCTGATGCCGCTTTGCAGATCACGAGGTAACATGCCCCCTACCGCGAGTCTCGAGGCGCGCATTGATGCGCGAGCTAGCCCACGTGGATGCCACGCGGGCGGGGTGGCCCTTTAAAGCGCCTGCTTCCTCTCCTCCGCGGAAATTTTTGGTCTCTGGAGAGGATGACGTTTTATAATGAAATGCCTGAAGACGTGGTCGATGTGGTTGACGAAGTCCCGCTCACAAGGCGGTCGCGAGAGGAGCTTGCTGTCTGTTGGAGGCCCGTAGTCCCGGACGGATCCTCGGAAAGGCCGTGGATCACCTTCTCCGGTTCGGGGAGGGCCCCCGTCGAGCAAGGGAGGTCGCGAGGTTCTGTAATCGCGGCTCCACGGTCGACTGGTGTTCGGTTGGTAATCCCGATGGAGGGCGCCATCATTATGGGGGACGACGGGGCTCAAACTTTGCTGAGGGCGGTCCCGCCGTCGACCGTCCCTACGGCGGAGGGGGTGGCGCCCAAGCCCGGGGAGTCGGTTGCGTCGGAGCGGTCTGGCGACTCGGTTGGGGCGGTCGCCTCTGCGGAGGGTGCTGGCCTCGCGTCCAGCGTGTTCAATGCGCGATATGCCGCTCGCTCGATCTGTCAGAAACTCGAGAATGTCGAGAAGACCGAGGCGACCCGAGAACAGGTGGCAGGGTTGGAGCGGAAGATTGTTGACGTCTTGGCGAGTCTCCGGAGGCTGGACCCGTCGGAGGCAGCGAAGGCACTTGAAGTGCTGTAGGCGAAGTGCGCCTTTCAGGAGATCGACTTGGCAGCGGTGAGGGCGCGAGTCGAAGTGTTGGAGAAAGAGAAGGCAGCTCTCTTTCTAGCCGGAGTTTGTGAACGTGTTCAACTACTTCGGTATCGTCCCGATGCAGCTCCCGCCGAACACCATGACGATGATTTATTGTCTAATCAAGGAGTTGCAGCAACGAGGGGTTCCTTGGGATATCGAGATCTTCAAGAGAGTTTTTCGCTGGTAAGCCAACCCCAGTCTTCATGGATGCTTCGTTCTGAAGGGAAGGCGTTGTCCGGTTTTTAAGGTCAAGGATACCGGCTTCGCCGACTGGTACAAGCGGTTCTTCTTCGTCGCTGCTGGTGAAGTTAGGTACAATGTCCCCAGGAAGGTTGGTGAGGCTCTTCCTCCCTTTTCAGCCGGAGTTTGTGAACGTGTTCAACTACTTCGGTATCGTCCCGATGCAGCTCCCGCCGAACGCCATGACGATGATTTATTGTCTATTCATGGAGTTGCGGCGACGAGGGGTTCCCTGGGATATCGAGATCTTCAAGAGAGTTTTTCGCTGGTAGGCCAACCCCCGTCTTCATGGATGCTTCGTTCTGAAGGGAAGGCGTTGTCCGGTTTTTAAGGTCAAGTATACCGGCTTCGCCGACTGGTACAAGCGGTTTTTCTTCGTCGCTGCTGGTGAAGTTAGGTACAATGTCCCCAGGAAGGTTGGTGAGGCTCTTCCTCCCTTTCCAGCCGGAGTTTGTGAACATGTTCAACTACTTCGGTATCGTCCCGATGCAGCTCCTGCCGAACGCCATGACGATTTATTATCTATTCAAGGAGTTGTGGGGACGAGGGGTTCCCTGGGATATCGAGATCTTCAAGAGAGTTTTCGCTGGGAGGCCAACCCCCGTCTTCATGGATGCTTCGTTCTGAAGGGAAGGCGTTGTCCGGTTTTTAAGGTCAAGGATACCGGCTTCGCCGACTGGTACAAGCGGTTCTTTTTTGTCGCTGCTGGTGAAGTTAGGTACAATGTCCCCAGGAAGGTTGGTGAGGCTCTTCCTCCCTTTCCAGCCGGAGTTTGTGAACGTGTTCAACTACTTCGGTATCGTCCCGATGCAGCTCCTGCCGAACGCCATGACGATGATTTATTGTCTATTTAAGGAGTTATGGGACGAGGGGTTCCTTGGGATATCGAGATCGTCAAGAGAGTTTTCGCTGGGAGGCCAACCCCCGTCTTCATGGATGCTTCGTTCTAAAGGGAAGGCGTTGTCCGGTTTTTAAGGTCAAGGATATCGGCTTCGCCGACTGGTACAAGCGGTTCTTCTTCGTCGCTACTGGTGAAGTTAGGTACAATGTCCCCAGGAAGGTTGGTGAGGCTCTTCCTCCCTTTCCAGCTGGAGTTTGTGAACGTGTTCAACTACTTCGGTATTGTCCCGATGCAGCTCCCGCCGAATGCCATGACGATGATTTATTGTCTAATCAAGGAGTTGCGGCGACGAGGGGTTCCCTGGGATATCAAGATCTTCAAGAGAGTTTTTCGCTGGGAGGCCAACCCCCGTCTTCATGGATGCTTCGTTCTGAAGGGATGGCGTTGTCCAGTTTTTAAGGTCAAGGATACCGGCTTCGCCGACTGGTACAAGCGGTTCTTCTTCGTCGCTGTTGGTGAAGTTAGGTACAATGTCCCTAGGAAGGATGGTGAGGCCAGGTTTCTGGGCGACGGTGTTGGCTTCGAAAACCACTACTTCCGGGTCGTGGACGAGATCCGGAGGCACGTCCATGACGCGGAGGATTACTTGCGGGAGTTGGAGGACGACATGCGGGATTATACTGGTAAGCGGTTTTAACTTTAGCCCTCGTTTTTGATCTGGGACTGACGCCTTTTTGCAGGGCGCTCGGATCTCGAGTTGGGGTGGTTTCGCCTCCGTCAGATTGGGCGCAAGAGGGTTCCTCACGTGCCAGGCGGCCCTTCGACACGCCCAGGTCAGAGGAGGAGGGCTGCTGAAGGTGCGTCTTCGGGGACAGGCAGCGAAGATGACCTGGCATATATAGATGATGTCCATGTTACCTACAGTGCCGAAGGACACGGTAACGATGTTTCGACGGAGGTCGGCGCCCATAGGGAGATGACTTCCCCCGAAGGAAGTGCCGATAGGGTCGGCGAGGATCGAAGTGCTGAGGCAAGCAGGCCGAGTACGGTGGCCGCGCTCAGTTCTCGATGTGTTGATGTCGTAAGGGTGGTAAGTCCCTTCGATCCCTTCACTTCGACCTCTTTTTTTTTACATCCCTGACGATGTTTTTTCGTCTCAGCTTGGCCGAGAAGCAATGGCGCAGGAGGTGCGAGCGAAGGAGGCGGAGCTCAAAGTTGTCAAGTTGGACAGTCGATGTCGCCTTGCCGAAAGGCGGCTTCGGTCTGCGATGAGGGGGCTCGAAGAGTCTGCCCGCCGAGAAGCCAAATTGCAGCGTTTGCTTGAAGAATCTTTGGACCAAAATCGCGAAGGTGTTCGCGAGGAGGTGATCGCCGAATTTCGGAGGTCACTGGAGTTCAAAGCCATCATCAAGGAGGCGTTGGAGAGTTCAGTCAACTTGCTCGGTTCCGCGCTTCTCGATCGGGGGATGGTGAGGCGCGAAGACCTCGAAGGGTTGGACATGGCAGAGTGCATTAGGTCGCGGAGCCAATCATATGAGTGCGCTTATTTCAACATGTCGGCGGAAAGCCTCGATCGACAGTTCGCCTTCGTGTCCACCATGAAGGTGGTTGTCCCCCCCACTGCGGCTGAGTTGGCAAGGATGGCGGAAGCTGCTGAGCAGGGTTCGCAGATGGAGTCAGAGGAGGGTGTAGGGGAAGCACTTGCTGTGTCACCCCTTCGAGAACGGGATCCTCTGGAAGTAGTTCCTCAAACTCCTGGTGCCGACATCGAAATAGACTCACCCTCTGAAGCTTCGAGGGGATGATTTGTAGATTTCAGATTGTAATCCGAGTTTGTAAAGGTTTTTGTGAAATGTCTAATGGTAATGTTTGACTTTTCTTTTTTTTGTGAAATGACAGCCGATGTTTAGGTGGCTTGACGTTTCGAGTGTCCCTTGACTGCTAGTTGCGTAGGGAGCGCCTAGGATTTCGAGAAGGGGATTGCACTTGACTGCCAGTCGCGTAGGCGTAAGTTTTTGGAAGCGCCTAGGACTTCGAGAAGGGGATTGCCCTTAGCTGCCAGTCGCGTAGGCGTAAGTTTTTGGAAGCGCCTAGGACTTCGAGAAGGGATTGCCCTTGGCTGCCAGTCGCGTAGACGTGAGTTATAGAAAGTGCCTAGGACTTCGAGGAGGGGATTGCCCTTGACTGCCAGTCACGTAGGCGTAAGCGTGTAGGCGCAAGTCATAGACAACGCCTAGGACTTTGAGAAGGGGATTGCCTTTGACTGCCAGTCGCGTAGGCGTAAGTTTTAGAGAGCGCCTAGGAGTTCGAGAAGGGAATTGCCCTTGACTGCCGGTTGCATAGGCGTTAAAGTTTTAGAAAGCGCCTAGGACTTCGAGAAGGGGATTGCCCTTGACTGCCGGTCGCGTAGGCGTAAGTTTTAGAAAGTGCCTAGGACTTCGAGAAGGGGATTGCCCTTGACTGCCAGTCGTGTAGGCGTAAGTTTTTGGAAGCGCCTAGGACTTCGAGAAGGGGATTGCCCTTGACTGCCAGTCGCGTAGACGTAAGTTTTAGAGAGCGCCTAGGTCTTCGAGAAGACTTCGAGAAGGGGATTGCCCTTGACTGCCAGTCGCGTAGGCGTAAGTTTTAGAGAGCGCCTAGGACTTCGAGAAGGGGATTGCCCTTGACTGCCGGTCGCGTAGGCGTTAAAGTTTTAGAGAAGCCATTTTGGTGATACTTTGCGTTGTAATCATATTTGTGAATTGAATTACAACATTCATGAATAAAATTTTCTGAGATCATTGCCGTTCCATGTCCGCGGAAGGAGGGTCTCGTCTTGTCTTGCGAGCTTGTAAGTGTTCGGTCCAAGCGCTTGCGGATTATGAACGGGCCTTCCCAATTGGAGTCGAGCTTTCCCGGAGGCATGTCTATCCCAGTGGTGGTTCTCAGCTTTAGGACTAGGTCGCCTTCTTCAAGTGACCTCCGTCGTATGTGCTTGTTGTAGTTCGTCATGATGCGTCTTTTGTGTTCAACCTGGCGGAGTGCCGCTAGTTCTCTCGTTTCTTCGAGGAGATCCAGCTCGAGTCTCCTACTGCTGCCGTTTTGCTGGTCAAAGTTACTGGCGTTTTCGACTCGGGGGAGTATATCTCCAGTTCGATTGGGATGAGTGCCTCCTCGCCAAAAACCAAGGAGTTTGGCGTTTGACCCGTTGCGGCTGTCGGCGTGCAGTTAAGTCCCCAAATAACGACTGGCAGCTCGTCGGCCCATGAGGATCTGGCGCCTTCGAGCCTACTCTTCAGTGCTTTGAGAAAGTTCTTGTTGGTCGCTTCAGCCTGATCGTTCGACTGGGGGTGTCGAACTGAAGCAAAGTGAAGAGTGATGCCGTTCTTGGAGCAAAGGTCTCGAACGGGACGGCCTGTGAAAGCGGTTCCGTTGTCGCAGACTAGAGAAAGGAGAACTCCGAATCGGCAGATGAGTTGTGTCCAGATGAAGCTTTTGACGCCTGAGCTTGTCGGTTGTGCCATCGCCTTAGCCTCCACCCATTTAGAAAAGTAGTCGGTTGCGCTTAAGGCGTGTCGTAGGTTTCTGCCTGACTTAGGGAATGGGCCGAAAAAATCGAGTCCCCACATCGAAAATGGCCACGAACTTGCTAGTGGTTGGAGTTGTGACGCGGGTTGCCTTGGGATGTTCGAGTATATTTGGCACTGAGAGCACCTTTTGCTGAAGTCTTTGGCATCCTTGTGGAGGGTTGGCCAGTAATAGCCCTGTCAGAGGATTTGAAGGGCCAGGTTCCTCCCGGCCGCGTGGGTTCCGCATTCGCCGGCGTGGATCCGTTCGAGTATAGTCTTCGTGTCTTCCTCGCGGACACATTTCGCCAGGGGTCACGAGTAGCAATGTCTGAATAATTATCCTTGTAGTAGGATGTACCTGGCAGCCTTCACCCAGAGTTTGCGAGCCTGGTGCCTGTCTGACGGCAGTTCGCCTTCTCTCAGGAAGCTGAAGATCTCGTCCATCCAGCCTTCGGGGACAGGAGTTACTTCGCAGACTTCAGGTCTGTCGTACACGGGTGTTAGGATGTCTTGGTCATCGCCCTTTTCGTCTTTGGCCAATTCATCAGCATTGGTGTTCAACTCTCGGGGTATGTGGAGCAATTGTGTTTGAGTGAAGTGCTGTAATAGGGCTTTGGCTCTCTGTAGGTACATCTTGAGCGTTTCGTCTTTGGTTTGGTATGTCCCCCTGAGCTGGTTGATCACGAGCTTGGAATCACTGTAAATGCGGAGGCACTGTGTTCCTAGGCCTTTCGCGAATTCGAGTCCGGCGATGAGGGCTTCGTATTCGGCTTGGTTGTTCGTGACGGGAAATCGTATCTTCCCTGGCCTCTTGAGCCGGATTCCCCAGGGGCTGGTGAGAACGACTCCGACCCTTTGAATGTGTTCGTCGGAGGCTCTGTCTACGTATAGAACCCAAGGTGGTTGATTCTGTGGCGTCTCTGGTTGTTCGGTTGTGGCGAGCTCGGCGACGAAATCTGCGAGGGCTTATCTTTTCGTTGCTGCCCTCGAGATGAAGTCAACGTCGAACTCATAGAGCTCGACAGCCCATTTTTGTAACCTTCTGGAGACTTCAGGGGAGTGAAGTATCCGTCGGAGAGGCTGGTCGGTCATCACCTTTACTGAGTGAGCCTGGAAATAGTGTCGCAACCTGCGGGCTGCGGTTATTAGCGCAAATGATAGTTTTCGAGAATGGGGTACCTGAGTTCGGCGCCGCGCATGGTATGACTGACGTAATGGATGGGGTGTTGCTGCCCTGCTTCTTCGCGGACCAGGACTGCCGAGACGCAGTTGTCGGTGGCGCTGATATAGAGGAGGAGGTCTTCGCCAGGAGCAGGGGCGGATACCAGCGGTGGTGAAAGCAAGTTCTCCTTCAAGGAATCAAACGCTTGCTGGCAGTCGTCGTCCCAGCTGGCGTGGTCTCCACGAAGCACTTTGAAGAACGGGAGACACCTGTCCCCCATCCTGAAAATGAACCTGCTGAGGGCCGTAATTCTTCCATTTAACTTCTGAATGTCTGTTACCGTTTGGGCCTCCGTCCAGGTCGAGGATAGCCTTAATTTTTTCGGGGTTAACCTCGATCCCCCTGGCCTATACCATGTGGCCCAGAAACTTTCCGTAGGCGGCGCCGAAGATGCTCTTGGAAGGATTCAGTCTAATATTGTGGACCCGGCAGGTCTCGAGTGTTTCGCGGAGGTCTTCGAGATGCTCCACTCCACTCCGGCTTTTTATTAGTAGGTCGTCTACGTAAGCCTCCATGTTGCGCCCCTTTTGCCCTCGAAAGACTGTCGATCATGCGTTGGTAAGTAGCTCCCGCATTCTTCAGGCCGAACGGCATGACTCTGTAGCAGAATGTCCCGTGGTCGGTTATGAAGGATGTGTGTTTTTCGTCTTGTTCTGCCATCCGAATTTGGTGGTACCCGGAGATGGCGTCCATGAAACTCATTATGGTGTATTCGGCCGAGGAGTCGACTAGATTCTCTATCTTCGGCAAGGGGTAGAAATCCTTGGGGCATGTTTTGTTAAGATCAGTGAAGTCTACGCACATCCGCCACTTGCCTGTGCTCTTTTTTACGACGATCACGTTGGCCAGCCAAGAGGGGTAGTCGATTTCTCTGATGAAGCCAGCTGCAAGGAGCTTTTCGAGTTCTTCTCGTATGGCGCACTGTTTCTCGCCGCCGAAATTTTTTTTTTCTGTCTGACGGGGGAAATGTCGGCACTGAGGCTTAGCTTATGTTCAGCTATGCTTCTGTCAATCTCGGGCATGTCTTCGGGTCCCTAAGCAAATACATCAAAATACTCGGAAAGTAGCGCCGTCAGAGCGGGCATATTATTTTCGGGAAAACCCTTAGAAACTAGTTCAGATTTTTCGTCGGAGACGGTTACATGTTGATTCTGGTCATCCGGGGGGAGCGGCTGGTCCCTGGGATCGAGGTGTTCGGTGTGGAGACGAATGTTGGCTTCAAAATATTTCCGGGGGTCTGCCCTGTCTCCCCTGATCGTTGCAACGCCGAGCTGTGTTGGGAATTTGATGCAGAGGTGGAAGGTCGACGGCACCATCCGGAATTGCGCCATCAAAGGTCGCCCCAAGATCGCGTTGTAGCCGGAGGGTGCGTCTATCAGGATGAAGTATACTGACTTTGTTTCCCGCTAGGGCCGTCTTGAAGGGAGAGGCGCAAGGGAGCAAACCTTGCAGGCTGGTAGACGTCGCCGGAGAAGCTGGAGACTGTCATCGAAGGGGGTAGAGGTTTGCATTGGCCGACCCGCATTTCTTTGAACGCACGCAAGTATAGGATGTCGACAGAGCTTCCGGTGTCGATTAAGGTGCGATGTACATCACATCCTTCGATTTCGACGATGATGACTATGGGGTCGTTGTGGTTGATGCCCCCAACGGGCAAGTCACCTACACCGAAAGTGATGTCAGGCAAAAAGGATGGGGTTTCGATGGCGTGCACCTGGTGATGACCTGGGGCCGAGCTGACTTGGTCGAAGCCGAAGATAGTCAGGACGACTTTCTTCCCACTGGACTTCGATGGCGAGCAAGTCGCGGTAGCCGGTGGTTCGCCTTGGGGGAACAGGGTTTTGGCGGCCTTCGACGGCATCTCTTCGACTTTCTTGTAGCGAGTGAG
This sequence comes from Apostasia ramifera, assembly GCA_019297695.1. Classification (NCBI taxonomy): domain Eukaryota; kingdom Viridiplantae; phylum Streptophyta; class Magnoliopsida; order Asparagales; family Orchidaceae; genus Apostasia; species Apostasia ramifera. The sequence goes on along the minus strand of JAEMOT010003835.1, from coordinate 71,372 downwards.
GTGGCCCTTCTCTATGTATTCGTTGACAAGTGCTCGGAAAGAGCGACATTCGTGCAGGAGGTGGTCATAGTATTGATGGAACTTACAGTATTTCGACGCGTCCTCACCTGGTTGGGGAGGTTGTCGTTCACCTCTGTTCGGGAGGAAGCCTCTGTCCTGTAGAGCTGAAAAGATCTCTTCAATGACGTAAACCGGAGTTGGAGTGCGCGGAGAGTCGCTATCTAACTTGCGTTTTCCTTGTGGTGAGAACTTCCGGTCCCGAAAGGCTTTCTTAGGGGTACTTTGTTCCGCCTTCGGGGTGTCGTCCATTTTGTTATGCGTGGTAGGCTCTTTCCCTGCACTTGCTTTCAACGCTTTCACGTCCTCTATGTGGATGCGTCTTTCGGCGCGCGACCGTGCCTCCATCAGCGTTCTTGGCATGTCATCGGCGAATGAATCATAGAGTTTCCCTGGGAGGATGCTGTGGACGAAGATCATAGTTGATCTATCATCTGTGGTGTCCTTTGTCTCCGCATTCATCTTCGGGAAGCGGTCCACGTACTCCCGCAGGAATCTTTCGGGCGCTGCCTTATTTGCCAGAGTTCGTGGATGGTTCGGGAAGTAGTCTTTGACGTGTCGAATCTGGTTCAGAACTAGTTGGCGAATTGCTCAAAACTTTGGATGGAGCCCTGGGGGATTTCGTCGAGCCAGTCTAATGCTAATCCTGTTAAGGTATTTCGAAAGAGACGACACTTGTATGCGTCTGAGACGGGTCGCCTGTTGCCAAGGCGTTCTCGAAGCATTTGACATGTTGGGCCGGATCAGTGAGGCCGTTGTAGTCGTTGACTTTGGGAGCCTTATAGCTGCGGGGCACAGGGGCGGCCATTATCGTAGTGGAGAAGATCGTGGTCACCTGGGGTGTCGGGGGGTAGACTTCGAGTCGGCTCTTCCCCACGGCGTAGGTGCTGACCTCTTGAAGGGGAGGTTCGTTGTGCGCTGTACTGGGTGGCGGAACAGGATCCTCGGGGGGAGGTGCCGACACCAAAGGAAGAGGCGGCCTCTGCTGTAGGAGAACTGGAAGATTGGTGAGGAAGGAGTTCATGGTTTGGGAGAGCGTGGCCACCGCCTGTGTAAGGGTTTGGAGTTGGCGATCGCCTGCGGCACCGTCTGGCTGGGTGGGGGGTGGGTGACGTCTGCTCGGCGACCGCTGACGTTTCAGCGCAGTTCTACTCCATGGATTAGCAGGATCCGGTCCTGCGTGAGGGCACCAAATTGTTAACAAAAATAGACAATATTTTTAGACGTGGAAACCGGTTGGACGAAAAATCGCAGCGCCACACTCTGGGCGACTTTAAAGAGAGCTCCACTAATCGAAGAAGTGTATTACAGAGGTTGTTAGAAGGGTTTGGGAACAGATCTAAAGCCCAAAACAGAGAAAAAGATCCCTTCTCCTCTGTCGGGTTATAATTTATAGCTTGAATTTCTTATGACTCTGACGTGTGGGATTTCCTAAGAAGTTTCAAGAACTTCCTCCTATCATGTAGGCCGCCGGCCATGCGGGTACGGATGTACGACTCTTACTGTAGACCATGCCTCTTTTAATGCCGCGCAGGGGGGGCCATTCCACGTCCTATCGAGCGGTCCGTACCTCTTATGACTCTTACTGTTCGACTTGGAGGTTCTTCGACCTGACGTTCTTCGACTTGATGTTTTTCACCTTCAGGGAGATTATCTGCCTTTCGCCTTGGCCGTTCGCTGGTCACTGGGGCTGCTCTTCACGTGTACGCTCCAGATGTCGTTTTGCAGATCACGAGGTAACATTAATGATGGAAATTTTCATAGTTAAGTATACTTGTGCTGGAATAGTACTGGGATGGGTGGCCTCCTGAAAAGTTCTCAAGTCATGCAGTTTCCTAAAGTCAAAGTGAACAATATCTCTATATTGGGATTAGGGATGACAATATATGATCCGACCCGTGAATCCGACTTAAACTCGACCCGCAAATTTCGGGTGTGGGTCATAAATACTTTATTTGATGCTGAAGGCTTCTCATACATATTGCATAAAGCCTTCATCAACCCCCCGTTGTCGTCTTCTTGTTGACAATATTGAAGGCCACATTTCTCGTCAACGTAAGTCTGATCATCCCTAGTGCTTGGAGATCCATAAGATTACATTCTTCTTGCTTCATCGATTTTGACTTTTCACTTACTAAGGGCAAATATAACTTCTTTTGTAAAGCAAATCCTCTATCTTCATCTTCTAGAATCCAAAGTCCTTGCCGTCGAACCGATCAATCTTCACCTTTGCATCCTCCATCGCGTGCTCCCACTATTTTAATCAACCAAGCAATCTGAACTTGGCTCTGATACCAATTATTGGGAATCTGAGCTCGCTTGGCAACACAAAGCCCAAGATAATTTCCTTAACACACAAAAAAATAGATCGAAATTAAAAGCTATACAGAAGATTTGATACAAATTTCAGAAGAATAAGAGAACACTATTTTATGTGGAAAATCCTAAATTCGGGAAAAACTACAGCCGCATTAGAGAAAATTTTCATTATTTTTCAAAAGATTTCCAGAGAGAGTATAGAGATCTCTCAATCTTATCCTCTAAAATCCTAAAATAACTCACAATGATCGGACTTGATTAAGATTGGACGTACATGAGGTATTTATAAAAAAATCTCATAATAAATACGAGATAAATATGAAAATCTCATAACAGATGTGAAATACTCATAATAAATATTTATTATACCAATTATTTTTAATCTTTATGCTGTAGAAGATCTAGACTCCGCACTCCTATCAGTCTACATGTTAGCTGTACAGTGGGGCATCTGCCATGTGGTGCGTGCGGACTGGGCCACTATCGTACGCTGATGGGTCTGGATAGTTTATTAGCACGTCGGAGCGCTTGCCGACTCAATAATTTCTCCTGCCTGGTGAGCTGTACGTATCACGTGTGATGGAACCGGTTAACAGTGAGCGGAAGGAGGAGCAGCCGAAACTGAGGAAATTTCGCGGAAATTTCCTCCTGCTTCATTAAAAAATAAAAAATAAAAAAATAGCTCGCCGGATTCACATGTTCGGGACATGTATGATATGCATCAAAAAAGTATTACAAATTAATTTTATCTTTTAAAATATTTAATTTTGATTTTAAAATTATAAAAAAATTAAAATGTCGATTTTTATTAGCCTTTCTTAACAGAAAATTTTAAAATTTTATTTTTATTGGTCAATTTTAATTGTTTACAATTTGTGGTCTCACTTTTATCTAAAAGTTTAAGATTTAACATTAAAAAAATTAAATTTTATTATCTCCTGTTTATTGATTTCTTTTTTATCGGTGTGATTATTTTTTAATAAATTTAAAATTGAACTTGTAGGAAAAGTTTTTATTGAGATTGTTTTTTATAGAGGGACGGGAGATGGATGGACAAAAATTATATTGATACAAAAATCATAATTAAAAATTAAGAGAAGGCATAGTTGGTATTTTATATGTTATTCATAAAATAAGATGTTAAAACATTTAATTTGTGGATCTAAATAATATTATGTTATAATCTTAGATATTTAAATTTTATTTATCTAAATATAAAATTATAAAACTAAAAAAATCTCAATATTAATATTTTAAAAAGTTAATATTTAATAATAATTTTATGATATAATGGTGAAGAATTAATAATTATATTTTAATTAGGATGAAACGAAGTCATTTTCACAACTCCAAAAACTGAAATTGAGGTGTTCAAAAAGTTGAGATTAATTTCTAATGACTTTTTGATTTCGGGAGTTTGAATGTAATTTTTTAAAAATTGTTGAATTTAACTAAGGCATGTTTGCCGGTTGACCTAACCCGTCTATTGAAAAAAAGTAAAGACTTCGTTGCGTTGTTGGAAGAACTAGTAGAGAGAAAGACACCTTCGGCTTTTCTAATTTTTCTCGAAATGAATTGAGAAAGTAGATAAGAATAGCCAGACTCTCTTAGTTCTGCTATTCTCCTTTCGATAAGGACCTTTTTTTTGCTGGCGGTCTCTTTCCTATTGAGCCAACAAGCTTTCAATTCTGTAGAAAATTGAGCTCAAGGTGATCTATGGCTTGAAAAAAAGTTTCCTTGGCATGGTAAAATCGATGCAATTTGAGATCAACTTGAATTATTATTCATCGATAAGAACATGCGTCTACAATTGTGTACACACGTAGGGCTCATTTAGTTCACACTTTTGTTTCAGTCCAACATAAATTTTTATTAGAAAAATCAAATTTATTTCACATCCAACACAGATACGAATATTAAAATTAAATTTATTTCACATTCTACATACTTTTTAATATTAAATTATATTTTTTTATTAAATATATAAGATAAAATAATTTTTCCTCTTGTTTAATATTTAACCCTCAGCCTTAATGTATGTAATGTATTTCTATAAAAAAAATAGTATTTTGATGAAGAATATTACATAAATTGTTGATTTAAAAACTAAGGTGTAATTAACTCGCATGAGTTTTAATTAAGATCTATTAAAATCATAATTTGTAGTGCAACCCACCGGCAGTTGCTCGACGGGTCGCGCGGTCTGGCTGCCTCGGCGTCGCCCGTGCGCGGGGATCGGGCCTCTCCTCTCCTCCTGATCTCCGCACACGGGCACACCGGAATGTCGCGCAGCAGCTGGGGTCCAGCGGCGTCGCCCGTGCACGACAATCAAGAGAAGAGTGAGATACGAGGAGGAGAGAGAGAGTAATTTCTAATGTCTGTTACGGTCCAAGGACCTATTTGTTTATTTCAATAAATTGAAGGACCAATTGTTACATTTAAATATTTGAGTAATTTATTTGTTTATACAAACAAATTAGAGTGATCCGGATGCTATTTATTTAATTTTTATAGATCGTAAATGGCTAAAGTTTTAAAAATTCATGTGATACTGTGTCTTAAATTTAAAAATTCACATGTAATTTTACTTTTATTCTAATATTTTGATTTATCTTTTTTGCTTTAAAAAGTTTTTATCAAGTCATGGAGTGGGTTCAATAATGGACATTATTTTTCCATAAAAAAAATAATGAACATTATTTTATTTATGCTATGATGACGTCGGATCAGCTTCCCAGCTCATCCCTTTGTCATTTATTCTTTTTTTAATAAAATAAAAAAAATCCTTGGTCCTTGATTTCTCTCTAACCAAAGAAAAACTATATTTGTTCCCTTTTTTGTGGCCACAAATAATAAAAAAAAGATAATTTTACTTAGGTCGTTGAGTTTTACTCGATTTACTATACAGATCTATAATATTTTGAAAATATGCCAGACAAGTTTCAAAACTTACTGTATAAATTATTATGGTCTTTTTGTGATGACATCGGTTAAATGCTGTTAAAATTACAAAAATACTCTTTTTTATCCTTCCATATTTCTGATCTCCGGCTGCCCGCCGCGCCGGTGCCGCGTGCAGGCGGCACCAACGTCCGCGCCAAGGCGGCCGTGTGCGAGGACCAGTGCGGACGTTTGCGTGTGTGAGTACCAGCTGAGGTACAACTGTAGTTTTACATTAAAAAAAATTATGATTTTTTAATTAAAATTTTAGTTTTTTAATTAAAATTTTGATTTAACAGAAGATATTTAATTAGACCTTATTGGATCCTTTTATAAATATTAAGGATCACAATGGCCTATACAGTAAGTTTTGGGGACCTGTCTGATATATTTTTAAAATTATGAATTTGCGTGGTAAGTCGAATAAATCTTAGGGCCTAAGTAAAATTATCTCTAAAAAAAATTCCTATAGGAAAATTTTTAAAACTTTTGACCGGGCTTAGTCTGATTTTCTTATAAGGAATTAGTCTTCTCTCTAGAATAAACTATTAATAACTATAAAATTATAAATTTAAAAAAATTTACTTTTTCTTTAGCCTTTTTAAAATTTATATTCACAGTAAATATTATTAATTTTTTTAATAATACTTATAAAATGATTATTTATATTTTCTACGATGAATATCTGTTTGTACTGAATTATTCTCTGACTCAATTTTTTTCTAAATTATTCTGAATATTTTTTATATCTATATCCAAATATACTTAAGTTATATGTGCACTTACAATATTAATAATAATTTTATTGATTATAATTTCTAAATTTATAACTTTATTATTATTTTTCTCGATTTTTACATCTATCTTAAACTCTTTGGCAGCTTAGATTAATGGGATAATTACTTACATGCCATATAATATCTTTCAAACACACATTTTAACTTATTTCTATTATAATGAGTAATCATAATTTTTTAATAACTTAATTATAATTAAATTACAAAAAATCTGAGCTGTTCATCATATTATTTTAAGGATATTTAAATATATTTTGAGTGAAAATCCTAAAACCTTAATGTTTAGGTGGCGGCAAAGGAAGAAGACATCCGCGACATAAAGTAATTTTAGGACAAATCGGCGCTTTAGTGTGGTATTGAAGAAGAGAATAATATGTACCATTAAGAGTAAAAATATAATTTTAATGATTTACTAACAGAATATTTTTTTTCAAATAGATTTTGATTAAGTTTTAACTCAAATATGTGTATGTAAGATTTTATAATGTTTTGAACATGCATAGTGTAATTAATTAAGAATGGATGGTTAAAGCATAAATAAAACTAAATTGTGTGGCATGTAGGTAATTATCCCAAAAATTTAGCCTACAAATAAATCATGTCGAAATGGAAATAATGTATTTAATTTACAAATAGTTAGGACGAGCTAGGTTCGGGCCCACTCGACCCAACAAAATTTAGGCTTGGGCAGGAAATTTGGACCCGAACGATTTTTTAATCAGACCTAACCCAACCTAACTAGATTTAGTGCGAAGTTAGGTGCAAGTTCACCAACCCTATTAAATCTAAAAATAATCATATTTTTTTTAAATTAGTTTATATTTTTTAAATTATATTATGATCATGTTTTTGTTATTTGAGAATATTATTTTGTTATTCTGATAAAAAAAATTTTTTTTTAGCTTATTGCTATGAGCTATTAAACATTACTTGAACCAATGCGATTTGGCCTAATGTGGTCGGGCTTGAGCACAAATGTTATCGATTTGAGCTTAACACAACCCGACTTAATTACTTGTTCAAATTGATTTTTTTCATCTCGAGAAGAAAATATCTTTAATTTGTAATGATAGTGACAAAAATTATTGTGTAAATTGTTCAACTTATTAGAAAAATGAAGGAAATAAATAAGGGCAATAAATTAGCAGTTAGTCGTTAGAACTTCCTTGTCAAATTTGTTGGCCAATTCATACATACCCTCATGCCTTTAATTATTTCCTGACCATAGTTTTTATTTAATATTTATTTTAATTATTTCAATTTCTCTAGAATTGGCTTCTAGAGAAATTCAAATTTTAATTTTTAATAAAATTATAACTTGAGACGACCTTGAATCAATATCATCTTACGAAGTTGAGTTTGAAGTCGAGCATCAATGCTTCGTTGGTCCACATATTTATTTTTTTTAAATTCATAAATACGTGCATAAAACTCTACATATATGTTGTAATAAGACCAAGTATGTTTATGAGGCTTATCGAAAGAAGTATATAGATTTTGTCGACATGAAATTTTAACTAGTAAATCAAATTAAATTTTTTCTTTCTGTATTGTTCTTGGATATCATAATGAGCTCTAACAACAACTATGTTAAGCTTAAATAAAATATTTCGTTCAACATTTATTTAAGTATGTTGAATTTTTCGCAAATGTGAACTTTGAATATTTGACTAAACAATTAAACTTCTCGATGGAATAGTGTACTATCACGGGACTTATTTGAAGAGAGCTGCTCGATGACATCTACATTCGACTTTAATATTTATGCAGTATATCTTTTTTTGTTGTAACCTCTATTCTTTCTATAGCTTAATTATAAAACAAAACTTTTCTTTAACTAAAATTATCTAAACTTTTTTCATTGTCATCTTCTCTCAAATATCTCCGCTTATACGATGGAGATCAATGTCGAAATTTTAGCGCAACAAAAAAGTCGGATACAATTCGGATCAAATCGAGCCTATAAAATTATTCAACAATCAAACCCATTTTTATAGGCCCAAAGCCCAATAGTTATTTGTGTATGTTAAATATAAATCCATAAAGACTATTCTTTTTCTTCTAGCCCTTGTCGGCATCTATTACTATTCTTTTTATTTAAAACATTGTTTATTGATAGATAGTGATATTTAATAACACACATCTAACCTTTTTAATGAATGTATGCCGACAAATTTATAAACAATTCGATATAGATGTGGATATTCGTATTCATTTAATTTGTCCTAACTCGCTCCTAATAGAACAGGTATAAGTCTTGCAATTATACCAGTGACCGTCTCTCCTAGTTATGAAATGAGGTGTGTTTGTATACGGCTAAATTATATTCGCCCTTGGCTCATTACCTATTAGTAATTAATATTATTATTTAATCATAAAATTAAAAAATTTAATTAAATATTATCTCTTTATTTTTGTTTAAAATAAATCATTAGTAATGATTATAGGGTAAGGTAGAGTAGAACGGGGCATATTGGGGAAGGCACAAGTTCCAGAAATAAAGTGATCAGGCAGGGCAAAGCGGGTATGAATTTTTGAAGAAATAAGGTGAGGACGGAGCCGAAGCAGGTACGAGTGAATCATCATTATTGTATATATATATTTCTATTAATTTTTATTTCATTTAAGCCTCTCTATTTTCCCTAGTCTCTCTCCACCATGAGGTAAGCAAGAAAATGGAGAGGGATAGAAAAGAGAATTGACCTAAATTTGAACTTAAGTTTTTTGATTTGACAGATTTTGGTTCAACTTAAATAAAAAATTTATATGATTTTTTTAATAGAGTCTAATTTTTAAGTTTATTTTTTATTAAATTACATGTTATACTTGTTATGTATTCGTTAGATATAATATTATAATTGTATATACTTACCTTGATCTTTTGTATTAATTATCACATTTGTGTATAAATATGTACATAATATTTTAAAGAGATAATTATCTACATATCACACAATTTAGTTTTATTTATGTCTTATTCATTCATTCTTAGTTAATTATGCTATGCACACTCAAAATATTATAAAATCTTACATACACACATTTGAGTTAAAACTTAATCAAAATCTATTTGAAAAAAAATATTCTGTTAGTAAATCATTAAAATTATATTTTTACTCTTAATGGTACATATTTTTATCTTCCTCAATACTACACTAAAGCGTTGATTTATCCTAAAATCAATTCACGTCGCAGATGTCTACTTCCTTTTCCGCCACCGAAACATTAAGATTTTAGGATTTTCACTTAAAATATATTTGAATATCCTTAAAATAATATGATGGACGACTCAGATTTTTGTAATCTAACTATAGTTAGGTTATTGAAAAATTATGATTACTCATTATAATAAAAATAAGTAAAAATATGTGTATGTAAGATTTTATAATGTTTTGAGTATGCATAGCGTAATTAACTAAGAATGGATGAGTAAGGCATAAATAAGACTAAATTGTGTGGCATGTAGGTAATTATCCCTATTTTAAATTGTTCTTTAGTAGCCTATATTACTAGTTAGGATGAATATTATTCACATCTTGTGGACGTGCCGGAGTGGTTATCGGGCATGACTAGAAATCATGTGGGCTCTGCCCGCGCAGGTTCGAATCCTGCCGTTCACGAAATTATTGTAATTCATACTTAGATCGTTCGATTGATAGAAAAAAAATATTTTTTATTTTTAATTTAATAAAAAAATGTATTTTAATATTAAAAGTTATGTAAAATACGAAATATTTTAAATTTTAATAAAATTAAATTTTATAATTAAAATTTATGTTAAAAACAAACTTATTTGGAACCAAACTAAGACTTTATTTATTTTTTATCTAGTAATTAATATTGAGTCATGTGATTAATTCTAAAAATATATTTTTGTAATCGGATTGTTTTAAGGGCAAATTTCACCTAGGTTCCTGAGTTTAAGAGTTATTATCACACAGGTTCACA
>JAEMOT010003835.1:31240-51708 GCA_019297695.1 Apostasia ramifera | reverse complement strand
CCCGGAAATCTCTCTCTTTTTTGGTATTTCTTGGGATCTCCTACATCCTACGTCAACACATATCTTTTTGTTTGATTGGTTTGTTTTTACAGTTTTCTTTCATAATATTACTAACATCGTAGATCAGAGATCATAGATCAGAGATCATAGATCAGAGATCATAGATCATAGATCAGAGATCAGAGAAGAAAGAATCAACAAAAGCGGTCAGGATGCAAGCAGCTTCTCTGGTTCTCTCATTTCCATTGTATTAGAGCCCCAACTGAGGAGCTCTCTCCCTCTCTCTCCCTCTTTTCTTTCCTAAACATTGTATTAGCCTTAACGGCTACCTTTTTTCTTTAGTGAAACTTCTTCACTGATCGCTCGGTGGACGTAGGGGATTTCCTCCCTGAACCACCTTAAATCTTTGTGTGCTGCTCTGGATGCCCCGAACTCTCTCTCTCTCTCTCTTAAGCCTCCGCTAACAGGCTTACCTCTCTGCATGCCGCCGTCTCCCGGAAATCTCTCTCTTTTTTGGTATTTCTTGGGATCTCCTACATCCTACGTCAACACATATTTTTTGTTTGATTGGTTTGTTTTTACAGTTTTCTTTCATAATATTACTAACATCGTGCTGTGATCTTTTTTTTTTAAGTTCTTTGATCAATTTAGCTTTTTGTTAGTAATGAAATTGTTCCTTTTGGCCTATTCTTCGCTAGTATTTGCTACCATTTTGAATCGTTGGTTAAAATGTGAATCTTAATTATCCATTATAAAAATAGATATGAACCATATTGTTGACATAAAAATATGTAAAGTAGATCGAAAGGACGAAATTTTTTACGAGGAAACAGCCTGAGCGGGAAAACAATAGCGGCTGGGCTTCAACGACCTAAAAATTTCCACTAGAGGGGTTGAGTTACAGGATGGAGGTTGTACATTAAAAATGTTCTTCAAAAAAAAGATCTCGTCTTTATAACAAATGAGGGTTTTATAGTATCAAAGACATATGTCACCACCTACATTACTGCATCTTCATATGATCATGATTTATTGATCCACCCTCTTAATGGGTTTGAAAAGCAAATATAAATAATATAACAACATTGAAGCGGACAAATAACAATTGGTAGATAACACGGACGTCTAGATAAAGTTGATGTTTAAGTAATATTAACATTTAGATTACATTGAATAAAACAACTGAGTTCTTGAAGTTGAAGTTTTTCATGTTGGTTCATGATTTTTTAATGCTCTCACTTAGGTCTTTTCCCACTTATTTTGATTTTGGACTAAGTCTCTGAGCTTCTTTATTTTCGTTTTCATCTGATATTTAAGGATTGCCTTTGAAGTGACCAAAATATCCCCCTCTCTCTGTTCCTATATATATGTATGTGTGTATAAATTCTCTGGCAGTCTAAAAAAGAGTTGGAGCTGGATGAAACAATTCAAAAAACTTGGACAAACATGAAAACACCCTATTCTCATGGCCCCAGTTAGAATTTACGTTGTTCTTGCACAGGCTAGTGTTCTAGGTCCTATTTTTTTTGAATTTACTATGTCTGATTTTTGTTGGGTTTTTTTTTTTCACTCAGATTTAGGTTGACAAATATTTGCATGCATGTTAGATGAAAAGTGTACCGTTCAACAACAATTGACATCACCCAGTCATTGTTAGCACTTGGATGTGTAGTTTGGCGTGAAAGTGGATCTTAAAGCAAACCAACCTGCTTTTAATTTATTTTAACTACGTATTGCCTAATAATCATATCAATTTTGTGAGTTATCAATATGATAAGAAAGACTGCTAAAGAGCAGGATGATGAGTTTTATTTCATGCAAAGAGCCATCCAATGTGGCATTTCCTTTCTGCGTATATACTTTACTGTCACAAATTTGTTGATTAAAGTTTTTGATTCATGATAGCATTATTATCGTTATTATGTAGAGTAGGGTTATAGATTTGGGTTCACACGAACTAGATCCGAAAATTCAGGTAATTCGCCAACTGGAATAACAGAATCTTACTTGATGACTTGGTTCAGGCGGTCATAAATTTATACATGATCTTTCATTATAGTATTCTCAAGGAAAATAGCTAAAGATGAGTGCTATTATCATGTTGGTAAAAGTCTTATTTTTGAAAGCCATTTTTTTTGTAATCGCCTTATTGAGCATAAAAAAAATCCTAAGAAAATTCAATAATCAATGAAAAAGGGATTAATATCTTATATCTTTTTTATAACTTGGTCAGGATGAATTTTTTAGTTGACCTAAACCTTTCCTGACCCAATCCAGAAAATTTTGGGCCAGATGTAAGTTGGAACATCAGGTTGGGTCCAACAATTACATTCCTTGTAGTAAACGTTTCCTGTCCCAAAGACAAAAATTTTGGGTCGAATTCAAGTTTGATTATCTGGATGGATACAACCTTGACACAGCTTAATAGAGTCAGTATTATATGCTTATAAGTTTGACATTCTTTGAACCAATATTGTTGCTCTCTAGGGAACTTTCTAAGAAGGCACAAAAGGCAAACATGTGGTGGAGGTTAAGTGGGATCTTGGGGATCAAAACTGATTGGTTATGTATATCGTCCTTCAAGCTATCTTCAGAGTAGCTACATTAGCCTTAACAGTTCCCATCTTCCTCTCCTACAAGATGCATGTCGTGTTCCAGATTCTCAAGGTTCGTGCCACCATTTGGAATGGGGGAAACTTTCTTCTTGAGGTCATGCCAAGGCAGGTTATTTTCAAAGAGAAGAAGAAAATGGAAATGAAGCCCATGCCCCAAGCTGCCGCCAGACTCGACAGTGACAACAAATCTGTCGGAGCATCTTGCAGAAGATCCGTCTGTGGAGAACAACCATGATTCATCCAACTTGCAGGAAAGTTCCTAGCCACAATGTACAAATTCTCTACCCTAAAGAATTTTAAGAGCTCTTTTGTAGAAGTTTCAAAAGAATTTCTTTAAATTTTTTTTTTCTTGTGTAGAAATCGTCTTAATTTCAAATATAATTTCAAAAGATCTTATTTTGTCCATATCTCTGTGTGTTATATTTCACTAATATGATTTATACATGTTTCTTATTAGATTTATTGTGTTCAAAAAGTGCATGGCTTGGGTTGATGTGGACAATACCTACTTTTGAAAATTATATTTAAATTTCTGTTTTTTTTTTAACAAAGAAGTGAGAGTTTATTAGGAGAATGGTGAGCATTCATGCATGCTGGATCCGTGCAAAGTTAATGCAGCATACAATAGACGTGAAAGATTTCATCTTATTGTCTTACATTTCCTTAAGATTTATAGATGAATTTAATTCATATCTCGGCCATTTATGCATATGATGCTTGATGTAATCTTCCTATCAAATTGGCATATGATACTGTGATCCATATTTTAGTGGAATGAAGCATTCCTATAATTGGTGCTCACCATCATCATCATTAGTACATGCTAATCATCTATGGAAGCTTTTACAGTTCTGATATAGGGCTGTTGACATATATATATATATATATATATATATCTAAAAGTATGTTTTTGTTAATTCTTATTCGTGATCTAATGTATATTCATGTGTGTAGGATTGATGTGGTCGGCTAGCGGGAGGTGAATAGACAATTTGTAAAACTATTCACACAGCAAAAAAACAAGCTACCACTATGAAGTTGGAAATAATATGCAGAAGTGAAAAAGAAAAGAGAGGTAGATGATTTACATGATTCAGTGCTAATCTATGCTTATATTTATGACCCGAAGGCAACTTAATTTAGTTCACTAATCTCAATCTTCTTTCACTCTTAGACAATGGAGCCATGAAGCACGGACACGACACGGGGAGACGGGACACGACACGACATGGCGACACGATGATTTTTCAAAATATAGGACATGACATGACACGCTAAATATAATAATAAAATTAACGATTCATACTTAAAAAAATATATATAATATAATACAAGCTTAAATTTTTAAGTATAAATAACTTGTAAGTAGCACTAAAATCTTATACAATTAAGATGAGAACTTGAGAACAAACGCCGTCAGCATTAAAAAGATTTGAGATATAAATTTAAGGTTCACTTTGAATAAGAGAAAATATAATTTTACTTATTAGGACAATCACAGTAAGTACGATAATAAAAGAAAGTAAGAGCATTCGGTGTTGAAGATGAAAAAAAGATAAAGGTGAAGCTAGAGTTTTAAAATTTTTACGATTAGTTCATTTTTGTAAGGCTTAAGGGCATAAATAAGGAAGAAATTTGATTTAACTTGGTTAATTTAGAATTTTGACTTATATTAGGTAAAATTTTAACAATAATAAGAGATATGTTTTTAATTTTATTAAATAAAATTTTAACAAAAAAAAAGAGAGATATATCCATAAATTTTATTAAAAATATATAATATTAATAAATAAATTTAATATTAATATTGAATATATTAATTCTATCTTATGTATCTTAGAAGTGTCATGTATCTCAGAAGTGTCCTACAAGTATCTCAAAAATATCCTACAAGTGTCTCAGAAGTGTCCTATAAGTGCAGAAGTATCCTAGCAGTGTCTCAGAAGTGTCCTAAGATGTCCCAAAGTGTCCTCGTGTATCCAACAAGTGTCCTTTAATTTTTTTTAATATTATTTTATTAGGACACGCCATGTGGTGTGTCCGACATGGTGTCCCCGCGTGTCCTCGCGTGTCCCCGAGTGTCCGCGTGTCCGACACGGACACGACGCGGCTCTTGAAGTGTCCATGCTTCATAGCAATGGAGAAAGCACATTATACCGCTGCACAACTATCTTCCTCTCTTTTAGATTGTAATCATTTGGAAGTCATGCACAATTACACTTTCACTCTATTCTTTTGAAAATAAAAGAAAAATGTATTCTTATAAAAAAACAAGAGAATGTAGCACTATTATATTATCGATTTCTTCGTCTGAGATTAAGGAGCTAGAAGGTTGCTTTCAAAATCTTCTGCCAAACATTTACTGAAATTTGAGAATGGTAGCCATGCTATTTTGGTTCATTTTTTACTTAGAGGCTCCAAAGCTTTATTTAATGGCATAATAGTACTTCTGGATTTGAGTAATTTCTTGGCTTCAGAGTCACTAGTAACATTGTCAATCTTTATATCCTCACTCTCTTGTATGATGGAAACAAGAACTCTAAAAGAATCATGCTCAAGTATTTTATGATTAAGTTCAAAGATTTTATTAAAACGTGTTCAACTAATTCTAGCACTAGTCTTCTAATTGTTTAGTTTATGTGAATATTAAGGAGTATTTATGTATTTTGAAAACTTAAATATTGTAGCTTAAATAATTGACTAATTATTATTATGTTTTGCCTATCTTTTCACATTGTTTAGTTGAGGGGCTATAAGGGAAGTTTAAATTTGAGAGCGAGGGGCCTTTTTATTGATGCACACAAGACGTGAAGGAAATGTTACAATTCATTCTCTAGCGTGCCTTTGAGGAGGTGGAGATGTGACCGGAAAATTCACCCCTTTTTATTATTAATATTATTACCATTAACGGTGCACATAAATGATGACAGCTTGTTGGGTGCTAAACATCCCACGCGTTGGGATATCTGCAGCCAATAATTTCTCCAATTCCATTTATTTGTAATTATTCTGTTTCAAATATAAAATTGTTATTTTCTGATGTACAAGAATCAAATTGAAGGAATAAAGTGATCATAAGGAGATGAAATTAGTGCTCTAACACACAATCATAGGTATCTTGACATTTCCCTTTTGGTATTCTCTTTCAAGTGATCTCCTGCAAAGAAGCAATCGTTGAGGAAGAAGGCAAATGAGCTGCTTCAAAAGGAGCAAAGTGGTTATGGATTCCTTCATAGGTTGTCATCACATAACTGGAGTCTTCTCTCATTCTCTCCACCCTCTTCTTCACATTGCAACCTTCACTTGAGCACCGGTAGTAATTCCTGTTCATCCATTGGAGAGAAGAGTGAAGTAGGTTTTAAAGCAGTAAAAGTTTAATGCTTGAAGCATGCAAAAACTTAGGGGGTGGTAATATAATGATTCAACTCGTGAATTTGACCAAAACTTGAATCTAGAATTTAAGGTATGAGTCATGAATTATGAGTTAAACAGGTCGGTTTCGCGTTGGACATAGTCAGGTTAGGTTTGGTTTACCCATTTACAGGCACTTGTTCTATGAATAGGTCGGGTTGGCATTTATAAAGCACGGACACTTCAAGAACCACGCCGTGCCCGTGTCGGACACACGGACACTCGGGGACACCTGAGGACACACAGAGACACCGTGTCGGGCACGCCACGTGGTGTGTCCTAATAAAATAATATTAAAAAAAACTAAAGGGCACTTCTTGGAGACGCGAGGAGATTTTGGGATACCTTAGGACACTTTTGAGACACTTATAAGACACTTCTGAGATATAAGATACTTCTAAGACACATAAAATAAAATTAGATATATTTAATATTAATGTTAAATTTATTAATATTATATATTTTTTAATAAAATTTATGGATATATCTATCTCATTGTTTTTATTATCGTTAAAATTTTATTTAATAAAACTAAAAACTTATCTCTTATTATTGTTAAAATTTTATCCAATATAAGTCAAAATTCTAATTTAATTAAGTTAAACTAAATTTTTTCCTCCTTTGTTGCCCTTAAGCCTTATGAAAATGAACTAATCGCAAAAAATTTAGAACTATAGCTTCACTTTTATCCTTCTTTTATCTTCAACACCGAGAGCTCTTACTTTCTTTTATTATCGTGCTCACTGTGATTGTCCTAATAAGTAAAATTACTTTTTTTTCTTATTCAAAGTGAACCCTAAATTTATATCTCAAATCTTTTTAATGCTGACGATATTTGTTCTCAAGTTTTCATCTTGATTTTATGAGACTTCAGTACTACTTACAAGTTATTTATACTTAAAATTTAAGTTTGTATTATGTTTTATATATTTTTTAAGTATGAATTGTTAATTTTATTATTATATTTGGCGTGTCATGCCGTGTCCGTGTCCTATTTTTTAGAAAATCGCTGTGTCGCTATGTCGTGTCGTGTTGTGTCCCGTGTCCCCGTGTCGTGTCTGTGCTTCATAGGTTGGCATATTGGCAAGTTGATTTGATCCGTTTATTAAGTGAGTTGGGTGAGTTATCCATTTATCAATATTTGTTTTGTGAATTAGTGTGGCCTGACCTATTTATTAATCTGGTCGGGTAACCCATTTAGTGAATGGGTTGAGTTCGGGTTGAGCTATTCAAGTCAAGTTGGATTCAGGTTCGAGTCAAGCCCAACCACTCACTATTTTGCCACTTCTAAAAATACTTAGCTTCTTTTGGATTTCATGCAAAATGAATGTAATAGAATTAGAACTTATTTTATGTGGCTGAAAGTCTATGCAAACAATCTTCTTATGACCCAAACGCAACACTCTATGAATACAAGTGAGTTTAGGTCACTTTTTACTACCCAAACTCAAGTCATTTTTTATGTCATTTTCCCTTCTAGAAATTATGAAATAGATTATCTTGTGACAGATATATGTAGGGATCTCTATGCCAACACTACATGTTATTAAATCACTTTAAACATCATTATTTTATATTGTCCTTAATAAGGGTTTTTCGAATAATAATGGCAAGTGATTGATGGATAATAACACGAATCAAATCTTTTGTTCCCTCTTATGTGTGTTGCTTTCTTTAATGAAATTGTTGTGCTGATAACAAATATTTCATAGTTTTTCTTTTTCCTGCCTAATTATGAGAAATTAAAGATGACTGATAGTTATTAGGTTCTAGTTATCAACTAACTTAAAACCTGAGCTTATTAGTTCATGTTTAGGAATAACTTCAGTTTCTAACACTCCTTCATAGCATGGTCAAATGATTATGCATTCATCACTCACAGACATCATCCTTTCTGCTAAAAACTTGAGCTTGCAGATTATGGTTCTATAGTCACATGATAGTGTTACTAAAAAATTTAGCAAAAGTTTGGAGCTGTGTAGTTAAATGCAACTTAGATATTGGTATTATATTTGTTATCAGACTTCAGGTATCTAAAAATAATTTATGCTTAAAATCACGTCACTGTCTCCGTTTTTTGACTTTCCCTACTTCTACGTTTTCGAAAATCTATTCATAATGGCGGTGACATCTAGACGTTGCTTGATTTAGAGTGACATCTAGATTCCTTGCAGTTTTATAATTTTTTTTGCAAAATTATAAAACTATACGCTATTAAATCAAATAATTATCTTCTTCAAATAACATGAAATAACATTTCAATATCATCAAACATTCGAACCCAATGCTCCCTTAGTCGTAATATATTTCTTTCACTCTTAAACTAATGGTAGATATACCTTGGATTTGGGCTGTCTTTGACCCTTTTCTTTCCATACTTTCTCCACTTGTATCCATCATCTAATTTCTCAACTTCTGATTTTGTTATAAATGCAACTCTTCTGCTGCTTCTTCTCTCCTTGTTCTTCTTTCTCTGCACGCTCTCATTCCTGTAGCTTCCACAAAAGAGGCTTCGATCAGTTAAACCATCTGCAGAAGTAGAAGAACTGATGATGCTCTCCTGCCTTATGACATGATCATGTTGTGCTTGCAGGACATGGCTCTGCTCTCCCTCATGCTCTCCGTCGAAGATGAAATGCTCCACGGAGTCGAACCAGCCGTTATTGATCATCTCCTCCATGTTCGAAGAGGAAAGACTTGAACCAAAGAAAGAGCTTCTGAATTGCAGGAAATGCAGTACTGAGCTGCTGCTTTGATATAGGCGTGAGCTCATGCAGAATTTTCTACCTCAAGCTCTCTCTCTCTCCCGCGTTTTCATGGAGACCAACTTAACTCGTGGGGTTGACTCAAGCTCTCCATGGACGATCTCCATTCAAGTTGCCATCACAAAAAGATGAGATGACTAACGCTTGAAAAGAAGATTGAAAGACTTTCTTCCATCTTATGCTCTGGGCTGTTGACTGGCGGTAAGAATTGGTCAGCACTTCAACATGAGAATGGGATTAAAAAGTACACATTTTTTTATGTTGATTTACAGGTAATTTTTAGGGGTGGCAATTTGTACTCGCACCCGATTAAACTGTCCTGACTTGCCCCTAATGGGACCGGTATGGGTATTAAAATTTTATCCGCAACCCGCATCCCGCCCCGTTCCATTATGAAATGGGGCGGGTACGGGTATGAATCAACTATACTCACCCCGTGTCGCCCCGCCCCTTTATGTATATATTTTATCTAATTTTTTATAGACTTATATAGAACCAAATAAAAAGAGTACATTAAACAGGAAAAAATATAAAGCCTTATTTTCATAGTGTAATATTCACCATGTGACTATAATTTTTGTTGTTTCAAATAGAGTAAAATAATTCGATTTTCATTAACATTAGTGAGGAAACGGGGCGGGGTGGGGCTGGGTGGGTACGAGTTTGTGAAAACTAGAATAGGGGCGGGGCGGAAACGGGTATGGGGTGAGTATGGGTAATGAATAATATATAACGGGGTGGGTATGAGTATTTATAAACCCGACCCAAATCCATCCTGTTGCCATTCCTACTAATTTCATCTATGTCTCTTGGACTTAAAGAGATAATTTATACAATTATACCCCATGTATAGACCAAATTTAACATTGATAAGTGAATGTATGATTTGACTCAAAAATTTGAGGTATGAGTCATGAATTTTAACCTGTATGTTAAATAAGTTGGGCTCAAATTGGATATAATCGAGTTTACCCATTTACAAACACTTATTCTATGCGGATTGGCAGGTTTATTTGACTCATTTATTAATCAAGTTAGATTTGAGTTAGCAGTTTATCAATATTTGTTTCACAAATTAGCGGATTAACTTGACATTTTTTTTTAATCTGTTTGATTTTGGGTCATTGATCTTGACTCATTCGATGAATGGGTCGGGTTGAGCATCTATATCTCTTGAACCTAAGAGGTAATTTATATAATTACATATCATGTATACACCAAATATAACATTAATATTTTATGTTAAAGTAGAGCAGATTATTAATTAAAAATGTGAATCGTTAACAAATTAGTAATCAATTTCCTGCATGACTCATTGAAGTGACCCTCAGGTGGTCCTCAGTCAATTTTTATTTACATTATTATTATTATTATTATTATATATATAATTTTAACCTATCTCCCGAGCCGAATCTCAGCCTAATGTGTTAATATGAATCGAAGATCGAAAATTGATTGAAAATTGAATCAATTTTAGATTAAATTGAAATTGAGTCGATCTAAATGAACTAATTAACGAGCCAAAAGTTCGGCTCGGTAATAATTTCGAGCTGATTTTGAGCCGGGTAGGTTCGGCTCGATTCAGCTCAAAATTAATTCGAATTAAAATACATTTTATATTATAATACATATATAATATATATATATTATAAATTGAGCCGATCTCGAGATGAATCGAGTTGATCTTACCAGGCTTGAGATCGGCTAAAAAAAATTGAGATTTGATTTATTTTCGAACTAGCTCAAAAATGAATCAAAATTAATTTGAAGTTAATTAAAATTGACTCGAGCCAACTTAAAATCAAATTCAATTGAGCTCTAATCAATTTTGAGTCAATCGAAATATTTATTGATTTGTATTGACTCAGCTCGAAATCGGAACAGCCCTAGGCTCCCCTCCCTTCATCTCTCGTCTCCGTCTTTTTATTCCTCTCCCTGTCGCCATCGCCGCCGCCGAAGATCGCGTCGCTGACGAAGACAAAGCCCCGAGCTCTCTCTCCGCTGTTCTCTTCCGCGTCGCCGGCCTCTTCCTCGCCGAATCATCTGCTGCCCTAAAATCCTCGGACGACGACTGTGACAGCATTTGCTACGAAGCTGCTGAGCTCCATCACTGTCATCTTTTCCTCGCCAAATCTCGCAGCCACCTCTCTAGCGCTGCCGACGATATCGCCTCACTGACGATTGCGTTGTCACCAACTACCAAGCCTTCATCACCTCTGTTCTTTCTACAGTAGTAAAGATCCCATCACTTTCGGAGATCTAAGCTCAGTGATCACATTGAAGGTCGATTTTCTGCCCTCTACTTGCTGTTTCTTTGATTATCTGTAGATATTCATTCTAGAATGGTTTCCCTTTGAAGATTAAGTAGCCATACAAACTCAACAAAAAAAAGATGGAAGTGTTTTTACTAAAACGGAAAGGCATTCGGTAGCATCAAAATCCACCTTAACTCGACAATCATGTTTGGTTTGTCCTCTAGATATGTTAGTTGGGTGGAGGCAAGTTCTGGTTATTTCATTTAATCTTCTTCTTTCTTTTTCTCCTTTCTTTTTCTCCTTTCTTAATTTTACTCTTTTTAATCCACCAAGATATAAGGGTACACATCCTGCATGCATTCATTAATTTTTATTAGAAACTCATTGTTGACGGAAAGAAGTGGGAAGTCCCGAGAATCAGCGGCACGCAGCGCGTTTAGCCTAGAGTTGTGATTAGAGAGATAATAATCATCCAAAAAAGCATACAGGAACTTAAGGTGATTCAAGGAGGAATTCCCCTACATCTATCGGGGCGTCAATGAGGGAGATTTCACTAAAAACGAGGGGTTTGGTCAGAAGACCAGTACAAGGCGAGATTACATATATCGTAGGCAAGATTTCTCAGGGAAACCTATCTTGTATAGCTTCCTTCTTGTTACATGTATTGTCTCGTCCTGGTCCCCCTATTCCGTCTCTGTCAGGAGGTATTTATAGGCAGGTTGCAGTGGAGTTCAGCGGATTTTCCGATGCTGAACACTTTTGTTGAGCCCATACCGACGATCCTACCATTATCGAAGATATTTCACTGTTTGACTCATTAATCAAAGGAAAATACTTTGGAGCCCAAAAGGATTCTACAACCAATGGACAAAGGTTTTGTCCAAGGATCCTATGCATTATACAGTGGACAGTACTTTAGATTTCTGAATAAAGCTTTAGTCTATGGATCATAGAAAGATTTTGGTCATTTAATGGGGATCTTTAGGGGTATTTGATTAAATACTATATACATATTCGTATTATCCAAATATCAATATTAACTAAATATCTAGTTATCTCACATAATTTTAGGTGACATCTAGATGTCATATATCATTTTAGTGTGGCAATCCTATAATCTTCAAACCAAACACCCAAATTCTCCTAATAACATAACAAAACATAGAACGCCTTTAATCAAATTACTGTAGAGCCATTTTCATACTACTGAATCAAATCTCTAACAAAACAATATATACCATCTTTCAAGGTAATCAAAATATAGATTTGGCCATTGGGAAACAGCATACCAATGGTGGAACAATGAACATCTTGCCCCCTTTTCCTTTGTCGGCTACTCTGCCGTCACAACTGAAGTGAAGTCGCCAGCACAGAGATGATAGGCGCCACTGTAGCAGAGAGAAGAACTTATAGTGGCAGAAAGGAAGGGTTCTCGCAGCTTTCTTCTACTTTGTTGAGACGGCGAGCTTGGCTAAGTAATTTTTTTAAGTAAAGCAGAAATATGTCACTTTCACTAATTCCATTTAACTAGTTGCCCGGCGAGGGAATGAACGCATTCAGCTTGAAGAAATTCAGTTGCTAGCTGGAAAAAACTGTCCAGCCAGTTGGAGAAGTTTGCCAGTTGTCCAATCCATTCAATCTCATATTGCGAGAAATCCATGAATTTCTGGTGCCTCAATTAAGCTTGTTGCGGCGAAGGAATAGCGACGTCAGGCGAGGCCGCGACTTCCAAGTACCGAGATTCCCGTTGATAGTGGCACGGTGGATTAGGGATACGGAAGGCTAAAGCTGGAGTTGGAAATATCTGGTCCGGTTCAATAATTTGCCAGTTAAACCGTTTTGATCTGGCCCTGTATGTAAACAAATTTTTTTTGATAGAATTGTATGTAAGTAATTTTATATCATAAAATCAGACCAAATTGGGCCCTGATCGGACCAGTCGAATGTAGGCCCATCAACTACACCGTCGATGAGAGGGAGAGATTTTTATTTAACGGCTAATTTTTATTACAATTTTTATATTTTCAGTATCTTCCTTAGTCGACGAAGCCTTAAAGCCCTTCGTCTCTCTACCGCTGTGCAGACACAACAACCACTTGCTAAGCGATCGAGAACGATGGTGTGGTTCCAATGCGAAGATTGTGGTGAGAACCTCAAGAAACCAAAACTCCCCAACCATTTCCGAGTCTGCTCCTCCTTCAAGGTTCATTTCTGCCTGCATTTCACTCAAGTGTCTCGATCTTAGTTTCTACCTCGATAAAATTTGTGTTTTCTGTTTGCAGCTATCTTGCATCGACTGTGGGGAGGTTTTCACCAGGAGCAGCGTTCAAAGCCACACCCAATGCATGACTGAGGCGGTCTGTTCCTTGCCCTTAAATCTTCTGTTATAGCTGCTTCTTCTCCTAGTTGATCCTGTTTCTATTGCTTTTATGTTTTGGTTTGTTTTTCACGAGGAAAGTTATTATCTTTGAACATGAAATTGGAGGGCTGCCATGCGTGGTTATTGAAAATGTTTTCTTTTTGATGCCTGTTTTTGGTTAAGTGGTGCATGCAGTTTTGCTGATTTTTGAGCTTGTATGGATGCTCTAGGAGAAGCATGGCCCAAAGGATCAGCTAAAATCTTTGCAAATTTCGCAAAATAAACCTGAGAAGTTGAAGAAAAATGCAGATGTTGATATAAATGTTGGGTTATCTTCGCGTCCTCCATGGCTTTGTAGGTAGGTTTTGACTGGTTCATTGTTGCCTTGGCTATTTTATGTTTGTAGAACACCTATGTTGAAGTTGCACTTGAAATTTTTGTGTTGTTTAACAAGATTGAGAGATTTTCATCCTTATACTTTTTAATGTTTCTAAACCATGAAAATTTTATATTTGTAATTGAATTTTGAGAACTTGTCAAGGTCAATAAGGTTGATCTTACTAGAGCTAGTTGATAAAGTTTGATGAAAAAATGACAATTGATTTAAGAAAATTTTCATATAATTACATATATGATGCTTTGTATTATCATATTTATAATGTTGGACATCTATTTTTTAAACATTACATTCTACGCATCAAAATTTTTTAAATATTATATCTTGCACGTTTTTTTGGCTTGTGGGATGTAATATTTAGAAAGTTTCTATAAGCACACTTTAATATTTAGACAATAAATATGAAATATGTAAATATATTAAAATAAAGTGTTATGTATGTAAATGCCCTTTTATTTTTTTATTATTATTATTGATGAGAGCGCTAGTAATTTTATATAGTAATGATCAGATGTTTTGGAACTTGGATTCACCATTCTTTACTCTAAATAGTGTAGCGTTATAATATTGGTGATGTTCAAATCGGGGATCAGGACAACTTTACAGCCCCTCGGTGAAAACAAGGACTCCAAAATATCCTCTATTATGAAAAGAAAAAGGGGGGCTGGGTGTTAGATTATTGTTGCACTGTGCACACTGTTATTCTGTTAGTTAGATTCCTTTTTATGTAAGCTATTTTTCTTCATCCCAATAGTTTGGGACTTAGATGTAGCTGTTAAAAGAAATCGTAATTGTTAAACTATTCATGAACTATTCAAAATCACAGCCTTCAACCTCAAAAACTTCTAAGATTGATCATGGGTTCCTTTGCAAAGTCTTTGATTGGTCAACTTCTCTTTCAGAAAATATTTGGATTGATTTTGGCTCATAGTTATGAAACTCTTATCTGGTAAAAGCATAGCTAAGGGCTAGAATTTTACATAATGATGTACTTTACATAGTTTACTAGATAGTGCTGGTATATCTTGCTTTGGCATATTTTTGCTGTTGTGCTTTAAAGTGACCTACTTCTCCTGAAAGTGGTTGGTAATTCTTCACTGGTAGGCATTCATCAGCTAAAAGCTTGTTTGACTGCCTGACAGTTGCTGTTGATATCATAAGGACATTTCATTTATTTCCTTAAATTATTAAACTTGACAAATCCATTCTATTCCATAGGTAATGTCTCTTTTGATCAATAGTGATTGCCAAAACCGTTCTATTCCATTGGTAATGTCTCTTTTGATCAATAGTGATAGCTTCTTGTCTTTTTATTCCAGTAATCATTTTCTCTTTAATATCTTTTTACTGATGCTAGTTCTAATTCCCGATTATTTACTTATTTTTCTATGAAGTCAATATGCATGCAGGAGGCGTGCGTTTTATCTTTTTATTTAGTTTTTGTGCTTTAATCATACTTTAGCACAATTTCAGTTTGACAGTGTTTGGGCTTGATCTTCTGGAGCCGCAGCACTTGGTTGATGACTTGATTTGTATTCTCTATATTTATCAGTACCGTTGAAATTATAGGCATTGCTGCTATCAAAAAAAAAAAAAGAAATTATAAGCATGCTAAAACTTTGCCATATTACCTTGGTACTACCTCTAAAACAATGTTTACATTAAGCTAGTAGACAAAATGATTTTTTTACATTTACATAGAAAGGGAAGTATTGTGTGTAAATGATGTTGAACTAATATCTGTGGCAGCCTTTGCAACACACAAACAACTAGCCAGCAAACATTGCTATTCCATGCTGATGGGAAGAAACACAGAGCAAAGGCTAAAGCTTTCCATGCTGCTCAGAAGCAACCTGATCAAACTATTGAGGCACAAGATTTTGAGCAGAGCAATGAAGATGCTGCTCAGGAAAAATCAACGGAAGCAGATGTTACCAAGGTAGATAATCTGAAAGGAAACGATATACTGAAGGTTTGGACTCAACCAGCAATGGAAAAGGTGAAGTTAAACAAGAAGAGGAAACATGATGGTGGTGCTGGTGATTTAAGCAATGGGGAAGTGATACAAGCTGAAGCAGCGGATGAACAAAGGCATTTTAAGAAGAAAAATGAAATGGAAAAGTTGTTAAAGTCCGACCATGCTATCAAACATGTAAGCAATGTAGAAGGTTTCTCAAAGAAAATAAAGTGGAAGAAACTAATTACCGCCACTTTGAAAATGGTAAGCATGATTTTTTTATTTTTTTCTAAGCATTTTGTTTTAAACTTTCTCTTTAATTTTTTAATTAGGGAAAATTTTATCCTATTTTTTGAAGTTTAGCCTATAAAGTTGTTTCACGGATTTACTATTATTAAAATTCTTGTTAGTTTATCCTAAAACGCTCATTTACTCTTCAGCATTCTCTCGAGGTACGGTAGGAATGATGAAAGGAGGGAGCGAGGAATAAGGAGGGAGGGAGGAGGAAGGGGTATTTTAGTCAATTGCTTTAGTTAACTAGTTAGATTTTTGACCATATGAAACGTAAGATAAATGTCAGGGATCCTAGTATAATTTATCCATCTAATTATGTATAGTGTTATGAGGAAAATCCTGCATCAATTTCTATCCTTTTTATGTTGTTGTTTGAATTTTATGAAATCCAGTTTCCAAAGAATGTAAGCAACCCTTAAGAAGCTTTCCATATTTTTAAGCAGAATCCTGATGGCTTCATGAAGATAAAGAAATTGCGAAAGGTCATTCTTAAGCAACTGAATGAATCAGGTGTTACTGGAGATGAGAAAGAACTCTTTGCTGCAATGATGAACAAGGTCAAGTTTAGGATTCCCCTTTTTCTTCCTCGTATTTTGTGGACTTTTTAATTTTCATTCGGTTGATATGCATTGCAGATTAATACAAATTCTAGATTTGTCATCGATGATAAGCTCATTCGATTGGCATCACAGACTGAGGAATCCTAGCAAATGCTATTGCAAGAATCCGCGGCTCATGCAAATGTTATTAATGGTAAGTAACTGGTTTCAGACCTTTTAGTTCTCGAGTTTAGGGTCATATTTAATATAGTTTCCTTCCTGCTTTATTCAGATTTTTGATGACAAATAGCCACAATCACACCGTGTGATATTTTTTGAGGGAAATGAAATTTATGTATCATCTTTTTTTTTTCCTTTTTATTCCTGTAATGTTATTGATGGTAGGAGAAGATTTTCAAACTGCAATTTTGTCAAATTTTGTGTCTTATTTGAGAACAAGACATTCTATGGAGATTAATTTTCTCTTATGTTTGTTTTTCTGCAAATTATGTGTTTTAGGAGAATTACACAGCCTGTCTAGAGTTATTTCTTAATCTGTATTCTATTCCAGAATTATCTAATCTCTTGTGTGCAAGAGATGAAGAACACAGCCCATGATAGGATAAATTATTTAAGAACTTAAATATTAAAAATTTAAAATTATAAATTTGTGTGATATTATGTTTTAAATTCGGAGACATGAATATAATTTACTCTAAATTTGTAAGTTCAGTGTTGTACCTAATTTGCTGCCTAAAGTTTCATCGATATCCAGCCCGTTATTTATGGAGCTTTTGCAAACAGAGCTTGGATCCTCAGCTTTTGGCTGTGTTTTCCTCGCACATTCGTAATAGCAAAGATCGTAGACGGTCGGTCTTTGAGCGAGAAATTATTTGGTTCGATACATACAGTAGTGGGTCTCGCCCTGTGTTGATGTGGTAGACTGATTGGTCGGTCAAACTCAAAAATTGCTCATTTATATGGACGGTAAATGACTACCGGACTTCAGAGAGTAGTTGGCGAGAGGATAACAAAATAAATTAACTCTATTAATTATATTCTTTTAAATATAATGATAATTAAATAAATAGTGTAAATATTTATACAAATATTAATATTTAAATAACAATATCTACTACAATCTCAACCTAATATCTACAACAGCAGGATAAGTGCTCATATATTTTCCCTGCTAAGTGTTATTAAATTAAATAATTATTTTTTAAATAATATAATATAATATTAAATTAAATAACTTTTAATTATATTAATTTTAATCTGGCAATTCATATTATACAAGAAAATCTCAATATCAAAATTAAATTATTCTCGACACATATTAAATATAAAAGTATATTTTATTTTTCATATATATATATATATTAAAATAATAAATTAATATGTTTCAAAATATTAATTAATTTTATATTATAAAAATATTTTCATATAAACTAATTTTAATCTAATTAAAATTAATATTAAACGACAACGCATCAAATCCTCAAATCTAGGTTATTGAAATATTAATTATTATTTTATCATTAAATTAACATGCACCCAGAGAAGAATTTCATATATTATGCCATTAAATGATTAAAACAATTATAAATTGTTAAAACGAATGTGCGTGAGACAATTTTATTTTAAGGTTAAAATTTGCAATTGATCCCAAATTTATTTCCAAATTTTTTTAAAACATTAACATTTTTTAAAAAGTAAATATTAATGAAATTTTAGTTTCATTTAACAGAAAAACAGAATGAAGAAGTTACAAAATATGAATATGAATTAAGTACAGTTTTAAAATTTTTGAAATTTTAATCGAATTGAGTTTCCTTGTACTCGAATTAGAATTGAACTGAAAAACTCGATTTAGATTAAGATCGAGTAATGTTCCGCCTATTGTTTTGTAGTAAATTAAAGAAGCAATGTTATACATTAATTTATATACGAAGAAATTTATATATTTTAAACTACGAGCATCATCATGATACAGATTTAACAAAATTTATAAAAATATTTTTCACACATATATATTTTAAAAGTTTTGATTATATAATAATAAATTATAAATTTTTTTACAATAAAACTCACATTTAATAAAGTGTGAAAGTGAAATATAAATTATGCAAATTAAAACTAATTATAATTTTATGCACTAAAATATTTATAAATAAATTTTATGTTTAAAAAATATTTAAAATAAAAATAATTATCAAAATTGAGAAATTTTATTATAATTATGATATAAATTTATGTGCGCAAATAAAATCTTATGAAATTTTGATGTACCAATCGAATAATTTATATTTACACAAATATCAAAAATAAATATTAATTATTTAAAAAAAGGACAAATTTTTTTTATATGCCCAACTTGAAGTAATAGAAAAAAAAATAAAATTACTGTTAATTGGATATGTTGAAAAATAATAAACTAAAGTATATTTAATTTGCCTAATAATCATAATAAATTTTTTTTATAGAAGATAACTATAATAGTTATTTATTATTAAATCGATTACTTGAGTCGATTATAATTTTTGATTGTTTGAATCGAAAATTGAATTAAATTAATGTTAAGCTTCAAAAATTTTAGAACCGGAGGCCTGTTTGGTGCGAGGACCAAATCAAGACCAAAGTGATACTAATTTAAAAAATAACAATAATAATAATAAATAAAAAATTTTAATCATTCTACACAAATTTTAATATAAAAAATATTATTTTACTTCACATACTCAATAATTTTTAATAAAAATATATACTTGTTAACACGTGGTTCCTGCGCTGCATCTTGGCCGAACACGTGGCCTGACAGACCTGTACTTGATTGGTTATTTGCTGACTCAGCTTCAGGTCTTGCAGGACTCTTGACCCAGGTCAAACATCGGGCACGAGGGTTCAGCCAACCGTCGCCAACGACGATCCAGGATTAATCCTCGTAACCTCGGGTCCGAGGGTACGAGGTAACGCCTGTCACGATCAACTTCACCTAACCCCGCCGATTCCCGTACAAACGTTCTTTCCTAGAAGAAGTGCCAGCATTTAAAGATGTCACCTCCCCGTACGAATGACAAATCTCTCCGGTGACAGATAGACGGCGTTCGGAGATCGTCCGTCACCTTTCCTCCGGAAAACCAGGGAACCTGGGTGAAGCTGCACCATCCCTGCCTACAAATATCGTTGAACAGCTCTCCAGAAAAAAGAGGAGAGACAAAGGACACAGACACAACAAGAACGAAAAAGAGCAGTTTTTCATTGTATTAGGACCCCAACCAAGGAGCTCCTAACTTCTTCGTCTTCTTCTTCTTTCCTCTTCCTCTCCTCTTCCAAAAAAGAGATTGTACAGCCTTCAGGGCTATTCTGGTTCCTATTAGTGAAATCTCTTTGCTGATCGTCTGGTGGACGTAGGGGATTCTCTCCCTGAACCACCTTAAATCTTCGTGTGCTTTTCTGGTTGTTTGGGACTAATCTCTTCCCTGAGCCTCTGCTAACAGGCTCACCCTCATTGCGCGCCGCCGTCTCCAGGAACTCTCTCTCTCTCTTTGGTGTTCCCTGGGATTCCTACATCCTACGTCAACATCTTCTGGTGCTTTCATTGAGACCTGGGAAGATGGTGGCTAGAACGCGCAAAACCAACTCTGCTGCCCGCAGTATACATATTGGAGAACCCTCTGTCCGGGCGCCAGATGACGGAGCCTCGACTTCCACTTCCCGACGACGCGCCGGATCCGCCTCCTCTTCCAGAGGCACCCGTGTTTCAGAGCTCCAAGGGATGCTCGCAAACCTCACTGACATGGTCACTGGCCTCACGGCGCAACAGGCCGTTATCTTCAGACAGACCCAGCCGGTCTGTGCGGTACTTCCTCCCCC
>JAEMOT010003835.1:16729-31233 GCA_019297695.1 Apostasia ramifera | reverse complement strand
CCCCCGCCGGTGGCGCCGGCCCCTGTTCCTCGCCCGCCGGTATCGGCGGTCCCTGCTGCCCCGCCTCCGGTTGCGGCGATTCCAGAGGTAATTCCGCCACCTACAGCGGCCCCGGCTCCACCCCTTCCGATTCCCGCGGTGGCCGAAGTCCTCGCACCGGCGCCCCGAGCCGCACCGCTCTCCATCCAATCTTCTGGTTCCTCCAGACCACCCATACACCCTTTCCATTTCCAGGAGGTTCATCAAAACCTCCTTCCTCCTTGTCCACTACCACAACCCGCTTTTCTCCCACCTGCTTTCCCTCCATTTCTAGCCGGAAGAGATCCCCTCTTTCCAGGTGCTCAGGCTCCCCATCACGGACCTGATCCCTTCTTTGGTCCGATGGACGGAAATGCCCCCTTTTCCGAAGCCATCCGTTTGGCCCCTGTCCCAGAAGACTTTCGGCCACCCAGGTTGGAGGTTTACAGAGGCGCAACAGACCCCCGCGAGCATGTGCAGGGGTTTGAGGCCGCCGTCCGATATCGCCGGCCGGACGAAGCCACCAGGTGTCACCTCCTGGCCAACACACTGAAGGGGGCAGCATTCAGCTGGTTTATCAAGTTGCCCAGAGGTCACATCACCTCCTATGAGCATCTGAAGTGGGAGTTGATCGCCCGTTTCATAGGGCGGACCCGTATGGTCGTGTCCGACATGGTCCTCGCCAACATCAAGCAAGGCGAGAGAGAGAACCTTCGGGACTACACCAACCGTTTTTTCGCCGCCGCAGCAGAAGCAGAAGATGTAGAGCCTGCGGTAGCCATGCATAACTTCCGGAGAGGGCTCAAGGTAGGGGACTTGTCCAAATCCCTACAGTTGGCCAAACCTCGGAGTTACCCAGAGCTGGTGGCTAGGGCCAGTCAGTTCATGCTCCTAAAGGATGCTGAATCCTCCCCCACAGGCGTTTTCGGGGAAAGAAACAAGAGGAAATATCGGGGTGTCGAACCCCCGATTACGAGGATGCAAGTGGCCAGACCCTGCGATCGACAGGGGGAGAGGTCCCGACAAGATCAACCCCCGAAATTTCTTCTGTCTAGGCCACTCCCCGAGGTTTATGCGGCAGCCATCAAGCAGGGCTGGATAAGACCCACCGGACCTAAACCGGCGACGCCACCTGGAGTGGATCCCAACGACTACTGCGAGTTCCACGAGAACTATGGGCATAAGCTTCACCGCTGTCGAGGCCTCAGAATCCTGCTCGAGAAACTGCTGAATCAGGGCAAGCTTGAGAAGTTCATGCAGATGGCTCCGACCTTCACTGCCGCCCAGAAAGGGAAAGCTCCCGAAACTGCTGAAACTCCAGCCAAGGCCCTACCACCCGTAGGCCCTAGGCAGCAAGGACGTTCTTATCCTCCGGCCACTAGAACTATCAATGCTATCTTCAGCATTGATCCAACCGCTCAGCGCCAAGAAGCAGAAGTTGGCGGCATCTCTACCATGCCTCATCCATCCCCCTTACGTTCTGCAGTAAAGATCTCCCCCAGCAGGGCAACTTCCATAACGATCCGATCGTGGTCGTTGCCCGCATCGCTGATTTCGATGTTCGGCAGGTACTCCTCGACTCTGGGAGCGCCTTCGACATCCTGTTTGAGTCCGCCTTCCTCCAGATGGGACTCAAAGAGGCTAACCTCCTCCATGCTGGGACTACCTTACTTGGTTTCTCCTGTGAAAAGGTCCAACCCCTGGGATTCATTACTCTTCCCGTCTCCTTCGGTGATGACAACGGCCATGCTATGAGCATGGTCAACTTCGCAGTCATCAGAGCTAAATCGGGCTACAACGCTATCCTCGGGAGGACAACTCTAAACTCCTTCGGGATGGTGATTTCCACGCCCCACCTGTGCGCGAAGTTTTCGACCTCTAGCGGCGTTGTTACCATCCGAGGAGACGCAATACAAGCTACCCGCTGCTTTCAGATAGCGGCACAGCTTATAGTCGATCAAATGGATCTTAGGGAAACCCAACCGGTCACACCGCAGGAGGGGGTCATCAGCGTAGCCTTAGGAGGTGAAGGCTCTTCCAAAATTGTAAATGTTCCATCTTTTCTGAATGAGAGCAGCAGGCAGAAGTTACTGCCTTGCTTTCGGACTATATCGATGTCTTTGCGTGGTCTCCTAAAGATGTTACAGGCATGGACAGGGCTGTTTGCGAACACCACTTGAATGTGTCTCAAACCGTCGCCCCCGTTGCACAAAAGAAGAGAGTAATGGCCGGGGAAAGACAGGATGCCATTAAAGAGGAACTCACAAAGCTGCTGGGAGCTGGTTACATCAGGGAAGTACAATACCCCCGATGGTTAACCAATGTGGTAATGGTAAGAAAGACCAGTGGGAAGTGGAGAATGTGCGTAGACTTCAGGTCACTA
Source organism: Apostasia ramifera (assembly GCA_019297695.1). NCBI lineage: Eukaryota > Viridiplantae > Streptophyta > Magnoliopsida > Asparagales > Orchidaceae > Apostasia > Apostasia ramifera. The sequence continues at coordinate 28,832 of JAEMOT010003835.1, read as the reverse complement.
AACCAGGCCTGCCCTAAAGACACTTACCCTCTTCCCCGTATCGACGCGATGGTAGACCGAACCATCGGATACGAGGTTATGAGTTTTCTGGATGCCTTCTCTGGGTATCACCAAATCTGGATGGCCAAGGAGGATGAAGAGAAGACAGCTTTTATCACTGACTATGGCACTTACTGCTACAAGGTCATGCCCTTCGGTCTCAAAAATGCAGGTGCCACCTATTAGCGTATGATTGACGAAGTCTTTAAGAATCAAAGGGGGAGGAATCTCGAAGCTTACGTAGACGACGTCTTGGTCAAAAGCAAGACCTTAACAGAACACCTTGGTGATCTCCGGGAAACACTCGACACTTTCCGAAGGTACAACCTGAAGCTCAACCCTGCTAAATGTACCTTCGGCGCCGCTTCAGGAAAATTCTTAGGATACTTGGTCTTCGTCAGAGGGATAGAGGCCAATCCCGATAAAATATCGGCCATTCTGTGCATGCCCTCCCCAAAAACGGCGAAAGAGGTCCAGAAGCTAGCAGGGCGGATCAACAGCTTGGGCAGGTTTATCTCAAAAGCCGGTGATCGCTGTTCCCCTTTCTTCCGATGTCTGCGCAACAGTAAGAAAGGACCCGTGGACAGCGGGTGTGAAGCTGCCTTCACCGAACTGAAGAAATATCTGACCTCGGCCCCAATATTAGTGGCGCCAAAGGAGGGAACGGTCCTATCTCTTTATCTAGGAGTGTCCGACACTGCAGTCTCAGCAGTACTCCTAGACAGCGAGAAGGGGGTTCAACATCCTATCTTTTATACCAGTCACATACTCCTGGACACCAAAAGTCGGTACCCCACTCTGGAAAAGCTCGCTCTGGCCCTTCTGTTAACAGCCAGGAAGCTACGACCTTACTTTCAATCCCATACTATTCAGGTCATCACGGATCAACCACTCCTAAAGATATTACATACTCCCGAGGTTTCAGGAAGATTACTCAAGTGGTCTATCGAATTGGGAGAGTATGACATCAGGTTTATTCCGCGAACAGCTATCAAGGCTCAGGCCCTGGCCGATTTCATCGCTGAGTTTTCCACGACAGAGCCGTCGCCCACCGAAACCCCGGCAGTCCTCTGGTCACTTCATGTCGACGGTGCGTCGGGATCGCAATCCCAGGGGACTGGGATCCTTTTAACCAGCCCAATGGGGGCCGTACTTCATCAAGCTGTGACACTCCGGTTCAAAGCGACCAACAACCAAGCAGAGTATGAAGCCCTCATAGCAGGGTTGAACTTCGCGCTTAGCATGGCCATAAAGCGCATACAGGTGTTCAGTGATTCCCTGCTGGTCGTCAATAAGGTAAATCAGACGTTTGAAATGAAGGACGAGGTTCTGAAGAAATATCTGCAGCTGGCCAGGTCTTTAATCTCTCTGTTCGAAAACTTCTCCCTGACGCATATACCCCGTGAAGAGAATCAAGTAGCAGATCGGCTCGCAAAGGAGAGGCTCCCCGACCTTCGCCGGACTCAGGTGATCGAAAGACCCAGTTTCGAGTGCGCTGAAGTCTCTTCTGAAGGGCAACCGCCCTGCTGGATGGACGAGATCCTCAATTACTTGAAGAGTGGGACTCAGCCTGATAACAGACGAGAGGCGCAGAAACTGAAGCTTGCTTGTGCCAAGTACGCCCTCATCGACGGAAAACTCTATAGAAGATCCTATGCTAAACCCCTCACCAAATGCCTGAGGCCAGACGAGGCTTCAAAAGTAATGGAAGCAATACATCGAGGAGAATGTGGAACACATGCACGAGGTAGGAGCCTCGTCATGCGAATCCTACGCCAAGGTTTCTTCTGGCCCAACATCCACAAAGACGCTCAGGTATTTGTAGAGAAGTGTCCTCAGTGTCAGTACTACGCTGACATGCAAAGGCAGCCCGCGGGATATCTCAAACCCATCAACTCATCATGGCCCTTCGCCATTTGGGGGCTGGATTTTCTAGGCCCAATGCCCACGGCCATGAAAGGCTACAAGTGGATACTAGTTGCGGTCGATTACTTTACAAAGTGGATTGAGGCCAAGCCACTTACTCAACCCACTGCCCAAAACGTCGAGAACTTCCTTTGGGCCAACATTGTCTGCAGGTATGGCATACCAATGATAATTATCACAGATAATGGCATTCCATTCGCCAATCAGAGAATCCATGATTTCTGTGGAGAGCACCAGATCAACCTCAAGTATGCTTCTGTTTGGCACCCTCACACCAACAGCCAGGCGGAAGCTGCCAACAAGAACATCTTGAACATTCTGAAGAAACGCCTAGACGGCGTGAAAGCCCGCTGGCCGGAAGAGTTACCAGGAGCTCTTTGGGCTTACAACACAGCTCCTTCCGAGGTCACCCAAGAGTCTCCCTTCTCCCTCTCGTTTGGGATGGACGCTATTGTACCAGTTGAGCTGGAACACCTCTCTCCCAGAATAGAAGCTGCAGCTAACTTCGAGCCCGAGACTTTGCAAACATGGGCAGACGAGAACGATGATTCACGAAGAGTTGACCTAGATCTCCTGGAACAAAAAAGAGAGCTAGCCGCACTGAAATGCCTTGAGCATAAGCGTCGGGTAGAACGATATTACAACTGAAAGGTCAGCCCCAGAACTCTCAATCAGGGTGACTTAGTTCTCAAGCGGCGATTACTAGCCCGCAGCAATTTAGGGGTTCCCAAGCTTGAGCCAAATTGGGAACGCCCTTACATCGTGCGCGAGGTTGCTGGGCCGAATGCTTACTACCTTATGACAGCGGAAGGTACTCAGATCCCCAGGAGTTGGAGTGGGGATGACCTGAAGAAGTTTTTCGCATAAATCTCTTGCTCCAGTCCATCTTGGTATTCCTCATTTGTACAGATTCATTTAAAGGATTCATTTGTAGAGGATTCAAACGCCAAATCCTGGCTTTATTCCCGACCTGAATTTCTTTATATTTTGGAAGGCTTCATACTTCCAAACATACTCATGGCAAGTGGTCCTTATATACAGAAGGATCTGTATACATACTTCGACCATAATGTCGCTCAGGTATGATCTCAACTCAATCTCAAAATCTCGTGCCCGCGATGTCAAATCCCGTGCACAATGGTACTCACTAACCTTCATTAATACGGTGATCATCAAGCCTAGTAGCGCCTGGCAGGCGGGGTTTCCTACAAATATCTGGGACCCTTCCATAAGCCCATCCGGCCAGCGGAAGGTCTGAAGGCCTGCTCGTAACATTAGGGTTGTCCCTGTTATCGAGCAAGATACAGGTCCCCCCTAAGCAGGGTGCCTTCGCTTCCCACTAGGATAACTGTCATTCCAAGAGGGTCAGCCCTTGCCTTAAGTACAAACGTCGTACACGATGTTTCAGATGAACAAGTCTTTTTGGCATTGGGTCAGATAACTCCCCCAGGCAGGATCTCCACTATTATCAATACTTCTTTCCTGTGCAGGTTTACAAAGGAATATCTATAACTCTAATGAAGGGGATCCCCGAGGTTAACCCTTTCCACAAGTACAAACATCGTGCACGATGTGTTAGACTCTCAAAGTCCCTGCGGCATTGAGTCGAAGGCACCTTTCGGGCAGGATTCACCCGGACTATCACAATATTCCTCTTCCTCTATGGATTTCAGGAAGTTCCAAACTTAAAGCCAACTACCGTGCGGCTCAAAAGCTTATTATCGTTCTTTACAAGGTGTCCCAAATTTGAGCCCATCTATCACAAGATTCAGGAAACCTATTACGAGTTTTTCTCAGAATCAGCCTGGATATCTTAAAACCTATAAAAAGGTACATACACATACACAACAGAACGAACAGGTATGTGATAAACTTCCTTTTTATTTATTTCTCAAAATTTACAAAAAAGATTACATCATTTTGTAAGGAAAATGGATTAGTCTTCACTGACTCCATCCAAGAGGTCAAAAAACTGTTGGATGGTATCGTCGGCCAAGTCGAAACCTTCCTCCTTATAAATTGGATCCGCGGCCATGCAAGGAAAAGGATCCACTTCTCCAAGATCGGCAGGAGTAACCTTGCCCTCTTGGATCAAAGCGGAGGCCAATCCTTCCCAGGCCCGCCTGATCCCGTCTAACCGCTCCTTCCTGCAAGGTAGGCTTGTTTTATAGGCCTGAACAGCCGCCGCTGAGCTACTCGCGACTACAGCCTCCCTGTCTCCATCAACCTTGCTCAACTTCTTCCTCAGAGCCTTGTTATCTGCCTTCAGTGCGCCCATGGCAGACTTATAAACCGCGAATTCTTTCTGGAGGGCGGCATGTTTAGAAGACACCGTCGCCAGCTGGACCTTCAAAGCTTCAATCTCTGCATCTTTGCGGTGCAGCTGGCCAGTCTGATCTATCATCTGCTCCTCCACCCTCAAGGCCCTGTTCAAAGCTAGGGGCAAACGGGCAAGTACCTATAAAGGAAGCAAGATCAACAACTACAAAGAAACGAGCCAGAAGAAGGTTAGAAGGGATCCTTACTGTCGCCACCCTGTTGATCATCTGGGCAAAGAGGTCTGCTGTGGAGGTCCTCTCAACTGTCTCCTCCATCCCCCTGGTCACCAATCCTCCCGCCAAGATCAGGCCCAGGTCTCCTCGAACAGGATTGAACAGGTTCGAGGACTGCTCGGAGATGAGGGTCATTCTCCTTTCCGTTTCTATCGCACTCACGACAAACCTTGACCCTTCGCCTGCAAATTTCCCAGTGAAATTAAGACAGAACGGGGGCTCCACACTCTTCTCCCACTCTCGCCCTTCATCGGTTTCCCCCTCCTTAACACTCTTCCCATTTTTCAGAGGGGGCTCCAGACTGTTCTTTTTGGAGGGACTCCTTTTCCTTCCAGAGGTTTCAAGGGAGATCAGAGCCTGGGAAGGAGCGATCGCCACTTCCCCTTCTGGACGGGGCACCTCTATCATTTCCTTTCCTGGGCCACTCTCGGCCACCCCTTCTTTACCCCCCTTTCCTCCTATGGTAATCCCCGTGGCACCTTTGGGGATTACCTTAGGCCTAGCCAGTGATACAGGCTACTTCCCTTTACCTGCTTCTTCAATCACCTCGGCCAGAGTTTTCTTGTCATCTCCAGAGTCGTCCGGCGATGACACCACTTCAATAGATATCCCGCCGCAGACAGGCTCTGGAACCTCCACTTCTTCCTCCCCTGCCTCCTCAACGATCTGCTTGCTGAGTTGAGTAGCAGGGGGCTGCCCCCTCCTGGCCCTCTTCATTAGCACTGTTCCAGGAGGGGGAGCAACCTCCTTGAAGATGATATACCCCTGCGACTTAGCATACAGGGATACATCATTCTTCACTAACCTTAGGAAGTCTTTCAGGGGCCAGCTCTTCCCCTTCAACGCTTCCAGATTCCTCTGAATGGCACCCCCAGCCAGCCATTGAGGGTCGCCGATGAACTCAGTAGGGCAAACTCCTGGCATCAGGGGGATCCCTAGATCTCCGCCTACGAAGAAGTAGAAATCCCTCCAGTCTGAGTGGGAACTGCTGGCCCCCGAGAACATCGCTTTCCTCGATCTCGACCGCAAGGCCAAACACCCCCGATACCCTGGCACTGCCATCTAGCTAAACAAATTCCTGAACAACGTCAAACTCCATGCTATCCCTCTGGCTTGCAGAAGTGTCAGGAAAGAATACATGTAGGCAATGGCGTTGGGGGAATGCTGCGCTGGTACCAGTCGAAAAGAGTTCAGAACTTCTTTAAACTCCGGTTGCGGCGGCATCATCAGGCCGTACTCCACTTGGGCCCTGTACACACACACCGCCCCCTCAGGGGGACTGTTTGGCCGGAGGTCGGCGGTGGGCGGGATAACCATCAAGAGGGGATTCCCCCTGAATCCTTTGGTCTTGTTGAGCACCTCATGTTCCATCATGAGGGACTCTTGATAGCTGGTACCTGCCCAAAAATGCCCGGCCAGATCGGCCCACTCAATTTCTCTCCCTCCCATTTTGTTCGATCTTCCCTTCCGCACAGATGGAGCAGGTAATTTCTCTCTAAGACTTAGGGTTTGGGAGGAAGACAGCATTCCCTCTAGAGGAGCCATTTATAGAGGACGAGTGCGACCTTTTACCTTCCTACCGTCTGATCTCCTGGATTGACGTGCGAGCGTCGTCAGACCACCCGTTCCTTCTGACAATCCCAAGAATCGAAGCGGCGCACGGTTTACGAGGCATCACTCCTCTTCATCCCGCCATTTTACCATCCACGATATTCGAATAGCGTGCACGAGGGTCGAGGGTTCGAAGGATACCTATTCTTCCTCGTGTTCGATACCCATATATCGTGCACGATGGTTCGAGGAATGACTTCTCTTCCTTATGTTTGATATCCGCATATCATGCACGAGGGTTCAGAGATAGGTATTCTGCCTCTTTTACTTAGAGTTTTTATTTGCCCTTTTTTGAGTTTTTTATCTTTTACTTATGGATTCATGTATTTCCTTCTAGAACTTCGTGATTCAAAACATGAAAAGAAGACAGAAGAACTCATCCACAAAACAAATTCTTGAAAATGAAAATATACGTTTTTTGATACAATTTCTCTCTTTGTCCTCACATGTTCTTCTCATGAGTACAGGAAAAACAAAGAAAGACACAAGGCTCCAGAACTTAAACACCTGATCTGACGAATTCAGACCTCTTAACCAGGGCTCCTCCTCCTCAAGGTCTCCTCCCCTCTGGGTTCTTTCTACAGGTTATCCATCCGAAAAATGGGTCCTTCAAATACCTCAGAAGAAGAATCATCTCCTAGCAGGCTGAGGAGCTGGTTGAGAAGGAAGACCCATCACCGGCCTAGTCATCTGGCTTCCAGAGGAGTCACAGGACCTTCTCCCGAGTTCCCGTGCAGAGAAGGCCAACCTCCCCAACCCGCATAGGACCTTGGGGAAGGAGTCTCATCTGGGCGACAACTCCCGGCGTCGAAGAACCTGTCTGGCCCCTTAGGACCACAGACGGAAAGCACCGTCGGGTCCCTGATATTCTCCTGGTTCAAGGTACCTACATCAACCAATGTCTGCAGAAGAGCATCAAAGGCAGCCTGATGCTGCGTATGGTGACCCACCGGCGAGGCGCTGAGAATCTTCACCGCCCTCTTCACCGCCTCTTCCAGATCCTCCATACGTCGCCCTCGCCATCCAGAGCTGTTCTCCACTAAGGCCCGCAGAGAGCGGACTTCGGATTTCAGCAGCTCCTCCCGGCTACAAGCTTCGGAGGCCGCCCCTTTCGCCCCTGACAAGGCCTCCCTGGCCTTAGTCACTTCCTCTCTCAACCTCCTTCTCTTCTCCCTCAAAGCCTCCCTATCATCGTCCAAATCTTTTATTCTTTTTTGGAGGTCTTTGACATGGGCAGAGTGGGCCTGGTTCACACCCGCCAGATTACGGTTGAACTCTCCCCTCGCAATCTCACTTTTATTAGCCCACTCTGCATTAAGCTGGGCTAGGGAAGCTAACATATCCTCCATCTGAAACATCTTTCCTAACTGCCCCCTCTGATCGGCCAGAGAGCGCTTTGTAGCTTGAGACAAAGCGCTCTCCAATTCCCTCACCTCTCGGAGGCAGCGGGCTTCCACGTCCTCCTTGCCCTTCAGAGATCTCAGCACCCCCAGGACTTCGGAGGTGTTCTCTAAGATTTTCTCCTCCGCCCGCCTTATCTCACTTAGCCTGTCTCCCAGCGTGCTCCAGACCCCCTCGTTGCCGAGAGGCGCTGGAGACAGCCGGGAGGGCCTCTCCTCTTTCCTTCATCACCTTCTCCACCTCCGATCCTCCAGTACCAGAGGCAGCGAGGAGGGACTCGCCCCTCGCTGAAACCAACCTTTTTCTCGATAGCCCCCTTGACTTTTCGGAAACCATGGCAACATCAGAAGCAGGAAACAGGGTTCTTAGGGGAGTAGGCCCACCAACAACCAGGGATGGCTTCCCTTTATCTTCACCAGAACCTCCGACATCAGGAAGGAGCCGCTCAAATTCCTCATCCTTGAGCATAATCTTCCCCGGTGCCAGCTCCTCCCTAGTAGCTGTTCTTCCTACCAGAACCACCTCCCTTAACTCTTTAACTTTCGGAGGTGGCTTGACTGGAGAATCAGAAACCACCACTACTTCTACGGCTTCAGTACCCGATGGATCCTGAAGAAGTTGCAACGTCTGCGCCAGGGCTACGGCAACCCTAGCCGTAGGAGCTTCTGCCTCCAAGGGTACACCTGCTTCCGGCATCTTCTTCCCCAGAGGAGCATCTACCAGAGGTGCTCCGGCTCTTTTCTTAGAGAAGCCGGACGCAATATTCCATTTCCTCTCCGCCATCTTTGTGAGAAGCTTTCACACAATTACAGAGCTCAAAAGCAGACAAAGGAGGGATAGAATGCGAAGCGGCAGCCTCCGCCCCCATCTTATCCTTGCAGACCTCGGGCAGCGCGTCCACCTTCGCGACGGTTCGCATTTCAGGACCCATATTAATATTCGCGTCCTGACAATGCGGGGGGCTGATGTTAACACGTGGTTCCTGCGCTGCATCCTGGCCGAACACGTGGTGCCTGACAGGCCTGTACTTGATTGGTTATTTGCTGACTCAGCTTCAGGTCTTGCAGGACTCTTGACCCAGGTCAAACATCGAGCACGAGGGTTCAGCCAACCGTCGCCAACGACGATCCAGGATTAATCCTCGTAACCTCGGGTCCGAGGGTACGAGGTAACGCCTGCCACGATCAACTTCACCTAACCCCGCTGATTCCCGTACAAACGTTCTTTCCTAGAAGAAGTGCCAGCATTTAAAGATGTCACCTCCCCGTACGAATGACAAATCTCTCCGGTGGCAGATAGACGGCGTTCGGAGATCGTCCGTCACCTTTCCTCCAGAAAACCAGGGAACCTGGGTGAAGCTGCACCATCCCTGCCTACAAATATCGTTGAACAGCTCTTCAGAAAAAAGAGGAGAGACAAAGGACACAAACACAACAAGAACGAAAAAGAGCAGTTTTTCATTGTATCAGGACCCCAACCAAGGAGCTCCTAACTTCTTCGTCTTCTTCTTCTTTCCTCTTCCTCTCCTCTTCCAAAAAAGAGATCGTACAGCCTTCAGGGCTATTCTGGTTCCTATTAGTGAAATCTCTTTGCTGATCGTCCGGTGGACGTATGGGATTCTCTCCCTGAACCACCTTAAATCTTCGTGTGCTTTTCTGGTTGTTTGGGACTAATCTCTTCCCTGAGCCTCCGCTAACAGGCTCACCCTCATTGCGCGCCGCCGTCTCCTGGAACTCTCTCTCTCTCTCTTTGGTGTTCCCTGGGATTCCTACATCCTACGTCAACAATACTTTATTTCACATCCTAGTCCAAAATATTCGAATCGAGTATTTTGATCTAGGATGTAAAATAAAATTTATTTTTTTAATGAAAATTATTGAGTATGTGAAGTAAAATAATGTTTTTTATATTAGAATTTGTGTAGAATGATTAAAATTTTTTATTTATTTATTATTATTATTATTATTTAAATTAGTATCATTTTGGTCTTGATTTAGTTCTCGTGCCAAACAGGGCTATATATAGTTATAATTTTTTGCACTTAAATTAATCAATTATTAAAAAGTTATTAATTATCAGATCAAATCATAGATGCCACAAAATAGTGTGAGCGGATTTCACCATTTGAAAATTACATAATTTCTTAAATAGTTAAGTACAATTTTATGTACTTAAATATAAATAAAAGTTTATAAATCTTTGATCTATATATCAAACAATTTATATTTGAAAAAATATTTAAAATTATAAATAATCATTTAAATATTATTAAATTAAAGTGGAGGGACTATATTATATTTTTTAAATAAATTTTAGCTCTCACTGTTCTCTCTATTTTTAAATACTTTTTAAATTCTTAACTCGTTTATAGTATTAATAAAAGAAAATGAAAATATTGCTAACTAAATTTGTAGAATAAAAATAAAATAAAATATTAACAATTTGTCAATTCTAAAATTCATAAAATTAATAATTATTAATTATTAAATTAATTATTTAGATTGATTCTAATTTTTTAATTACAGAACTAAGAATTGAATTGAACCATTTGACAATAAAACTTTTAAATGTCATGAGTAAATTATGTGCATGTGTAATCTCATCACTTAAAAATTACATAATTTTACAAAAAAATATAATGAAAGAGTACTCTACATTTAAAGAAGAAATGTTTGAAATTATAAATAATTATTTAAATATTACTAAATTGAAATGAAGGAACTATATTATAATTAATCATCTCATAGTCCGCTTATTCTCCCTTCTCCTTATGGTTACCTAGGGGTGGCAAAATGGGTTGGCGGATCAAGTTCAGGTCGAACCCGAATCCGACCCAACCCAAATAGCTTCAACCTGAATTCGACTAATTTATTAAATAGGTCAGAATTCATGACCCAAACCCGACCTGATTAATAAATGGGCCGGGTTGGCGGGTCAACCCGACCCGTTTATAGGGTATTTTTTAATAAATGGCCAACCTGAACTCTACCCGACCCAATTATGCCTAACTCGAACTCGACCCGTTTAATAAATGGGTCAAAATTTGTGATCTATACTCGAAATTTGCGGGTTGAGTTTGGGTCGGGTTCACGGATCGGGTCATATATTGCCACCCCTATGGTTACCTTATGTTTTCACTATTGTTTCTCTTTTTTTCTCATTGGTTGTATATGTGGGTTCATTTCAAAAATTTTTAGAGATTAATCTATAGTTTCCTAAGGTGACTGATTAAAACTTTAGGAGTTAAATTCAATTAAGAGGAATCGGTAGACTAAATTATAATATTATAAGAATTTAGGACTTAGAACTAAGATTGACAAGTTAGGGTACCAAATTGTTATTTCTCTTGGCATAACACCAAAATTTAAAGAAATTAGAAGGTAAATTATAATTATAATTATAAGAATTTAAGTAGAATTAAGACTATGAGAAATTAAGGCTCTGATTGACGTGAGGACCAAAATGGTACTAATTTTAAAAACAATAATAATAATAATAATAAATAAATTTTTTTAATCATTCTACACAAATTCTAATATAAAAAATATTATTTTACTTCACATACTCAATAATTTTTAATAAAAAATATCAACTTTATTTCACATCCCAGACCTAAATATTCGAATTAAGTATTTTGATGTAAGATGTGAAATAAAGTTAATATTTTTATTAAAAATTATTAAGTATGTAAAATAAAATAATATTTTTTATATTAAAATTTATATAGAATGATTAAAAAAATTTATTATTATTATTACTATTATTATTATTATTATTTTTAAATTAGTACTATTTTGGTCCTGATTTTGGTCCTCACACCAAATAGGGAAGTGTTTCAAATTATAATAATTTATAAGGACTTAGTACAAAGACTAAGATAAATTATGAGACTAAATTATAAATTTTTAATGAACAATTAGGATGAAAAATTAAGATTAAAAAAATTAGGAGAACAAATTATAAATTTATCGTTTAATAGATCTAGGATCTAAGACTAAAATTGAGAGAAATTAAGATATCCACTATCAACTTATAATTTCTTAGGATGTAATACTAAAATTAAAATAAATTAAGGAACTAAATAAGAATTTAAAATTAAGAACTAAAATTAAATAAAATTTAGATACAAAATTATAATTTCTTGGTACCTCAATATCAAGACTAAAAGAATCTTGAGACCAAATTATATTTATTATTCTATAATTTAGGATGTAAGTTAAAAATTAAAAAGAAATTAAAATACTAAATTATAATTTATGAGGGCTTAAGTCAAAATGTAAAGTAAATTGTAGACCAAACAATAATTTGATAGGTAATTAGAATTTAAAATTAAGACTAAATAATTTGAGAAGCTATTTTTTAATTTTTCGTTAACACATCCCCAGCCACAAATTTTCTAAATTAAAAAAATACAAATAAGACAAATTTTTTTAACTATCATCTTCATACTTTCACGTCGTATTTGGCGTGAGAATCAAAATTAGTATCAAAATAATGCTAGTTTAAAATAATAATAAATAAATAAATTTTGTTAATTATTCTACACAAATTATAATATAAAAAAATATTATTTT
>JAEMOT010003835.1:1722-16100 GCA_019297695.1 Apostasia ramifera | reverse complement strand
TTTTTTTTTCAATTTTTTTTTAATTTATATATATATATATATATATATATATATATTTGAAATTTATATTCATAAATATATAAAAAAAAGTAAACAACTCAAAAGTGTATTAATATATATATATATATATATATAAATACAAATGAAGAAATTATTGTAGTATTTAAAAGAAAATTGGAGAAATTTATATCTGTTACTTTCAAAAATTCATTATTTTCAAATAGCACATCCAAATTTTATTATTTTCAGATACACCTTTCAATTTGGGGTAAATTTATAGGCAGTACTTCGCTTTTGAAGTTAAATATGAGTGCTGGATTAAAATAATAGATTTTGAGTACCAGCTGAAAATAAATAATGAATTTTAGTGGCAGCAAATATAAATTCCCTTAAAATGTTTATAAAATTTAGTAGTTAATGTATAAATCAATTATCAAGTGCAAAATTACCTTCTCGTGCCTTCAGGTGAGCAAGAATTACACTTTAGTACCTCATTGTTGCACTGCACTTTATTTTCCCCTCCCAAGTATTTTTTTTAGTAACAACCCAAAACACGGCGAAATTGTGTCAATTTTAAGTTACCGACAATAGTACGGGATGGGTATGGGATTGATAACACCTGCCTCAATTGACTCAAGTATAAAAATAAATTTAATCCTTTATTTAGTACATTGATAATTTTTAATTATTTTAGATAAGACACATTTGCTTCCTGCCTCTCCCGCTTAACTCCTTGATTGTGGCAAATAGACTGGGGACAGGTCAAATTCTATTCTCATAGTTCCTACTCCAAACGAGTAATAGCGCGAGTGGGTTAGGCAAACTAGCACTCATCCTGGCCCACTGGCATACCTAATAATTCGATTTAATCTTTACAATACTGATTACTCCAATGTAAAAATGAAAAAAGATTCAATTCAAGTACTTAGGCATTATTTAGTTGAAAAGATGATGTAGTTGAATTTTTAAATTTTTTTCATAAAATATGTACAATGTGAAATAAATTTAATTAACTATATTAAAAATTGTATTATATATAAAATAAAGTTGATTGATTTATAAAAAATTATGTTGAATATAAAATAAAGTGATAGTTTATTATTGAAATTTGTGTAGGATGAGATACAAATAATTTCTAATTTTTTAAAATATATTTTAATTTTTTATTATGACTTTTTTATCTGCAAAATCAAACTGAGGCTTAGTCTTCTAAGGTCCTATTTGGCACGAGGATCAAAATTAAGACCAAAATAGTATCAGTTTAAAAAATAATAATAATAATAAAAAATAATTTTTTTAAATTATGTACATAAATTTTAATATAAAAAATATTATTTTATTTCACATACTCAATAATTTTTAATAAAAATATCAACTTTATTTCACATCTTAGACCAAAAAATTTGAATCCAAGTATTTTGATTTAGGACGTAAAATAAAGTTGATATTTTTATTGAAAATTATTAAGTATGTAAAATAAAATAGTATTTTTTATTAAAATTTGTATAGAATAATTTAAAATTTTATTTATTACTATAATTATTATTTTTTTTAAACTGATATCATTTTGGTCCTCGCGCAAAATAGGGCGTAAATCTGCTAAAATCAAGCATAAGTTAGCATTAGAGTTGTATGTTTATAAATCCTCAGGATGCAATTACAAGCCCATCATATTTAAAATTATGTTATTTTAACCACTTATAAATTTTAGTTGGAGATTATAATTTTTTATTTCATATTCTATGAACATCAACTCAAAATTCATTATAGTCACATATTATAATTAAATTTTATTTTATATTTAATAAAATTTTTACAATTTAATCATATCATCAAATGCACTGTAAATATGATGAAAATACAAAAGACATATTCTATTTAATTCGAACCAATTCAAAATTTAACAATTTTTTTTTTTGACGAAACAAAATTTAATAACTTTCTAATATATCAATGGTCTCAAGTGTAGAGATAAATATGAGTCTAGTTAACATTAACAAAACATGGGGTCTAATTCATAATTTCTGAATTTTTTAAGTATCTTTAGGACAAAATGCGATCCGTATCTCCATTTTTCTCCATCCCGCCCACCATTTTGACTCGCGATGTCCTTCCAGAATCCGTTTTGTTGTCCCTCGCCAACAACCGTACGACATACCATTCTGACGTCATGCCGACGTAGCTACTTCTCCTAACCTCTGCAATTTCTGGCGGTACCGTTTAACTTAGAATGCACCTCATATTCCATTACGATTTTTTTTTTTTTTTTTTTTTTTTTTTTTTTACGAAATTACGAGCCGCGTGAGCCGCTCCCCGAACCCGCCCGAGCTTCCTCGAAGCGCACCACAGCCAAACCGCGTTCACACGGCGCGGGCCAAACATATATAAATTCCCCGAAGCCCAAAATCTCACCGTTCACATTTGCCCTCTTCCTCTTCCCCCATCCTCCCTCCTCCGTCCATCTTCCCCCTCCCCCCACCATCTCGCTTTCACCTTCGATCTACATCGCACATCACGGGCCTCGCAACCTAATCCCTTACCCCATATATGAAAATCCCTCCGCCAGTCTCCCCTCCCCACAGCTATCCACCCCCCTTCCCCCCTCCCCTCGAGGACGACTTCTCCTACTACTACACCTTCTTCCAGGACGCTGCCCCCTCGCTCCCTTCATCTCCCGCACCGCCGGAGATGCCGCCGGCCCGCCGCCGCCGCACCGATGAATCCGACCCGGGCCGCCGGAAGAAGAAGAAGCGCACGCTTGCGAGGATCATCACCTCCCTGGCCGCCCTGGAAGGCCAGGAGGAGTCCGATCGGCGGGAGTCGGAGGACGATCTCTCTCTCCTACGCGCCAACCATGACAGGAAGTCCGCCACCATGCTGGATTACTACTCCCGCTTACAGGACCATTACTCCGATCTCGAGGATGCGGACTCGCTCCGCGCGGCGCAGGTCCGCACGGCGACCTCTGCTGCTGCGGCGGCTGCGGTCGCCGAGGGGATGGCCGAGGGCGGCGGCGCGGCGCAGCAGCAGCAGCAGCAGCAGCAGCAACAGAGGAGGTTGTGGGTGAAGGACCGGTCGCGGGCGTGGTGGGATCAGTGCAGCCACCCGGATTTCCCGGACGCGGAGTTCCGGCGATCTTTCCGAATGGGGCGGGGGACTTTCGACATGATCTGCGAAGCGCTCGGCGCGGCGGTGGCTAAGGAGGACACGATGCTCCGCGCGGCGATCCCCGTGCAGCAGCGCGTTGCCGTCTGCATCTGGCGGCTCGCCACCGGGGAGCCGCTCCGCCTCGTGTCAAAGCGGTTCGGCCTCGGCATCTCCACCTGCCACAAGCTCGTGCTCGAGGTCTGCTCCGCTATCCGCAACGTCCTCATGCCGCGCTTCCTCCAGTGGCCGGATTCAGCCGCTGCGGCAGCCATTAAGGTCCGATTCGAGTCCATCGCCGGCATCCCCGACGTTCTCGGTTCGATGTACACCACGCACATCCCCATCATCGCTCCCAAGATAAGCGTCGCCGCCTATTACAACCGGAGGCACACAGAGCGCAACCAGAAAACCTCTTACTCCATTACTGTCCAAGGAGTTATCGATCCCGACGGAGTGTTCACCGATGTCTGCATTGGCTGGCCGGGATCTATGCCTGACGACCAGGTGCTTGAGAACTCGGCGCTCTACCACCGCGCAGAGGAGAAGGGTATGCTCAGGAACTCCTGGATCGTGGGAAATTCCGGCCACCCGCTTCTTGATTGGGTTCTCGTCCCCTACACCCATCAGAATCTCACCTGGACGCAGCACGCCTTCAATGAGAAGATTGGGGAAGTTCAGCGAATCGCCCGAGAGGCTTTCGCCAGATTGAAGGGGAGGTGGAGCTGCCTGCAGAAGCGAACAGAGGTGAAGCTGCAGGACCTCCCGGTGGTCCTGGGCGCATGCTGTGTCCTCCACAATATCTGTGAGATCAGGAAGGAGGCGATGGAGCCCGAGCTCAAGTTTGAATTGGTGGACGATGAGATGGTGCCGGAGAACAGCCTGCGCTCCGTAAGCTCAATGCAGGCCCGGGACAACATTGCTCACAATCTGCTCCATCGAGGGCTTGCCGGCACCAAGTTCTTCTAGGTCAGTATGCAAACTTGTGCTGAACTAAAAATCTCTCCTTTTAGGATGCAGAATTGAAATATGAGCACGTATATGAAGGGTAATCTGTATACATCATCATTCTGGTTGCTCCTTATGCTACTAGTCATACTTCCTGGATAAAGAAAATTGTATAGATTAGAGGAATGATAAATTTGAGATGTGTGTGTATGCATATTGTAATTTTTGTCGGTTTTGTTTTTTCCAATTCATTGCTAACTACAGGTTTTTCAATAGTCTAACATGAAGAATATGACTTCCCAGGTTCTCTTCAGTTTGAATTTATGTTGCTCATTGTTAACATTGTTAATTTGAGTAAAGTTTTTGATCGCTTACTTGATGAGTATGCTATTTATGTTACTGGTATGAATATCTGTGGTTGCTTTTGTTGTGATACCGGATGTGTGTATAATGAGCTATTTTGCCTACTTTATTTACAGTTTTATGTGTATAAAGTTTCTTTAACAAAATTCTTCTGGCAAGACAATTAGATTTTTCTTTAAGAAAATTTGAACAAACTCTCAAAAAAGAACCCGCTAAAAGGGCAACTTTTTTCTTTACTGGAACTCAGACTTGTACAAAGTTTACATGTGGCATTGTTGATTTGATTTCACTAGAAAGTGCACTCTACTATATGTTGGATATAGTTTGGCCTTTTTTTGTTTTAATCTTCCACTAGTTTCAAATAGTACAGGCATGCTTTGCTTTTATGTGACAGAATGTTCTAAGCTTATGAAATACAATGATACCATTCTTCATGATCATTCAGTGCCAACCCAATAATAACTCTAGTGATACAATCAATGTAATGTGAAAAATTCTCTGCGGCATGAAGGATAGAACAGGAATAGTTCAAGGGCAAATCTGCCTTCCAATTTTCCATAGAAGTAGAATTAAATACGAAATTTTGGGCTCATCCAAACCAAATATGAATGCTTGGTCTGTGCAGTTCAATATGATGATTTTAGTTTATGGTGATTATGAATAGAAAACTCTGCCTTGTATAATTCTTATACATATTTTATGGTTTGAATTTGGATTGGCTGACTACATTTATTTGCATTGTTTCTATAAAAATGTACTCATCATTCTATTCTTTCTCTGGTCTTCACTGTTCATTCTTAAATTTGCAAGCCGAAATGCCTCAAATTTATGAGTGCCCCTAGTTTTAATAAATCTATCACTTCTACTATTTGATTTTTTTCTGTTTATATTGATGTATCTTTGTTTATGTTTCTGTAATGCGCACTAATGTTTCAGTGTATATATATATTCTGTATTGTAGGGAAGTAATTGTTTGGGTTTCTCTAGTTGAGTTGAACCTATTTCTAACAACCTTTTTTGGTATTAGTCATAGTTCAGATATGCCTTTTGGATAAATTTATCACCAAATAGGACTATTGATAAATAAGTACTATCTATAGAGTTTGGGTTACAAACTTACAATGAAGATAAGGCTAAGGGGTAGTTTAGTCTCTTTTTTGAAGCCGTGGTCCATTACTTAATAGGTGGTCACTGATTTGGTCTCTCATGTATTGTGAAAAAAAGAATCCAAAATAGTTAAATCTGTTGGTATCTTACTTGTAAAAGGACTGAAATACCCTTCACTTCTAAAGTAGTTACTAGTTATCCCTTCTTCCTTGTCTTCTGGCTAATGGCTTCTCATGTCATCCTCATTCACAATTTCCTTGTGATGTCATCTTTGCACATGGCTATTTTATGTAGGCCTGCAAGCAGATTTCATCAACGGCTATTTTATGTAGCTCTTAATTCTTTGATGTGAGATTTACATACAGTACATTAAATTCATCATAAATTATATATTTTATTATTTTTTAATAAATATTACATATATCACACTCTTTTTATATTTTTATTGTTATAATAAAAATGTAAATTCATAAGCAGAGTGTGATATGTATAATATTTACTAAAAGATAATGAAATATGTAATTTGTGATAAATTCAGTGTTCTGTATGTAAATTCTCCTTTTTTGATATTCCTCTAGTCTTTAAGATAGATTATTGATTCCATATAGATTTATAAAAATAATTATTTGAATCACTTATTTAAAATTTTTTTCACACAGATCATTTTTTAACAATTTTCGTTAAGTTTCAATTTAAAATATGAAAAATATATATTTAAATATTAAAAAATATGTTTTGAATATTTTCAATTGTAATTATAATTTTAATCTTTTTGTTCTTTTTATATCCTGGAACATGATCGTAACTTTAAATGTTAAAAAATATATATATTTTTTAAAATATTTAAAAAAATAATTTAATGATCAAATTTAATAAAATTCATAAAAAATTTAGGCAGGATGGACATAAATGATATTTTCTTTAAAACTGCATGGAATTAAAAGAATTACGAATTTTTATAATTTGTTGTTGTATTTTGTTGTTAAATAGAAAAAATTCACTTTGGAGCATGTATGTAAGAGCTCCTATAAATGTTTACTCTTAAGCTTCTGTTTAGTTAGTAGTCAAGTTAGTTATAATTATTTTTAAAAATAAAATAAAATAATTTATGTAATTCTCAAATCATTAATTAATTTTATTTAATATTTTTATAATTAATTAATTTTATTTTTCATTATATGTTTGTATAAAAAAAATTATATATATTTTTACAAAAGAACTGAAAAGATAGCCATGATTAAATTGGCCATCAACCAAATAAAAGCTTATAATATTTTGCATATAAATAGATTAAAAACGTCAAGATTTATTTAATATAAAAAACATCAAGATTTTTTTTTATTTTACATTTCCGTAATGGCTAAGAGAAACTTGTAACCAGCCGAGACTTATTACAAGCCACAAATTTTAGGGACAAGTACATTCAACTCATTATCTAAGTTAGAGGAGAACAAAATAAAATTAACAGTGAAAGAAAATTAAATAGATCACGAGTTTGCATTTTACTATAATGTAAAATAGAAATAAACATCCAACTAAAACAATAAGGCAGAATTACTAAAATCTCAACCAAACACATAAGCAAATAAGTCACTCTCTGAGGAATAAAGAAATAAACTAATTCTTTTCTTAACTGGCATTCTCTGCATTTCTGTGATTAAGTGCTTTAGTACCTGCCACGTTAGTGACAGAATTCGTTAGAACAGACTCGTAGGTTGTACACTAATAAAGCTTTTAAATAAAAATATTAAATAATAATAATGATAATTATGGTGATAATAATAGCATGTTAATATGATGTAATAAGAACAACGAACAATTAAACATATATAGCATAGATTTCAATTAAGCTTGCATATAGGATAAAGAAATGACATAACACAGTATGAACAGTAAAATATTAAACAAATATAGTATGATTTGCATAGTAAGTATAACATCAGTATGTAAACAAAAATAATAAAAATATAATTAAGTAACAAGCAAATTTCTTTTTATTAATTTCACTTTTATCTTTTGGGTCCGTGATTTCTCATACTATGTCTTAGCTGCCATTTATACATTTGGGGATTGTCACCTTCCATGAATAGCTTTCCGTAGGCATATTCGATGGACGCCGTCGAGCCAAATATTTTGTGAGGACTTTTAGTGGACATGTATCCATAGCAGGCACGTATCTGCTTTGGGGATCGTCGCTCCCTATGACAGTCAAAAACTACCAATGGACGCCGTTATGCCAAGTATCATATCTCTTGCAACAGGAATATGAATTGTTAATTAAATAATGAAATCATCAACCTTGCTTACAATGAAAGTGATAGCACACGTTCAGACTTTCATATTAACAACAGGATTAACCATAGAAATTCCAAAATTAAGTAAAATTAATGCAATAACTCACATCATTACGTGCTTTTGAAAATGACAAAAAGAACAGAAATAATTAACACGTAAATTTCACATCATCTCTCAAGTTTAATTTGAGTCTCAGGAATAGCCATGCAAATTTATGATGTTAGATGTGTAATAATAAGAGAATCAACTCGAAATAATGAAAAAAAATATAATACAAATTGTTAACACGTGGTTCCAGCGCTGCATCCCAGCCATACACGTGACTCCTAGGTGGCATTAACTTCTTATTTTGCTTTTATTTTCACAAGTCTCAAACCTCGGTCAAACTTCGACCATGTGGGTTCGGTCAAACATCATCCACGACGATCCAGGACCACCTCTAGCAAACATCGATGACGATGTTCCTCAACTGCACCTGTCACAGTTGGCGTGGCCCGACCGCGCCGTTTTTCATACAAGACACTTTTTCAAGACACTTTTTCTAGACACGCAAATCAAGAACCCGCATGCTTCAGCCATCATGAATCCCTAGAAGAAATACTAAGATCAGGGAGACAAGCTTTCCATCCGCTACTTCCGGCTCCTCTAGTGGCCGATAGCAGTAGAGCCATCAGCATAGGCTCAGCGTTTGTTTACTTCCTCCTCTTCCGGAAAATCAGGATGGAGCTATATTATCCGCTGCTTATAAATACCCTTGAACGGGAGGAGGCAGGAGGAGAATTTTTCTCACACCTTTATAACAATAGCTCTCTCTCTCTCTTTCCCTCTCTTTCTTCTTCTCCAGCTTATTCTCCTTCTAGCATTATTTTTGCCCTCACGGATGTTTTTTCTATAGTGAAACCTCCCTTACTAGCGCTCGGTGGACGTAAGGGATTTCTTTCCTGAACCACCTTAAACAATGGTGTGTTGTTCTGGCTGCATATTACTCTCTTTTAAGCCTTAATTATGAGGCCTAGCTCTCTGCGTGCCGCCGTCTCTCGGGACTCTCTCTCTCTCTCTCTGTGTTTCTTAGGATCTCCTACATCTCACGTCAACATTTTTCTGGTGCTTTCATTGAGACCTGAGAGAATGGTGGTTAGAACGCGCAGAACCAACTTTGTAGCCTGCAGCACACACGCAGGAGAACCATCTGTTAGGGCGCCAGGTGGCGAGGCTTCCGCTTCAACATCTCGGCATTGCACGAGATCTACTTCTTCCTCCAGAGATACTCGCATCACAGAGTTGTAGGGGATGCTGGCGAACCTCACCGATTTTGTTACTGGCCTTACAACACAGCAGGCCGTGATCCTCTGGCAAACTCAACCAGTTTGCACCGTCGTCTTGCCCTCTGCACCTCTCCCGCCGGTCGCAGCGGCGCCTCCACCTCTCCCGCCGGTTGCGGCGGCCCGTGAGCCTCTTCCGTTTCCGCCCGTGACACTTCACCAAGAGCTTCTTCGCCGCGGCAGCAGAAGCAGAAGATGTTGATCCTACCGTAGCTATGCACAACTATCGTAGGGGTCTCAAGAGCGGCGATTTGTCCAAATCCCTCCAACTGGTTAAACCTCGAAGCTATCCAGAGCTGGTTGCTAGGGCCAGCCAGTTCATATTGCTAGAGGACGCTGAGGCTTCCCCTCCCGACATTTCCCGAGTCAAGAAGAATAGGAAGAGGAAACATCGGGGTGATGAAACACTGTCCACGATGATTCGCGGAGGAAGGAATCATGGCAGGAACGACAGGAGGCCACAACAGGCCCGCGAGCAAAAGCATCTCTTTTCCCGGCCGCTTACTGAAGTATATGCAGCGGTCGTGAAAATAAGGTTGGATTCGTCCTACAGGGCCCAAGCCAGCACCACCGATCATAGTGGATCCGAAGAATTGCTGTGAGTTCTATGGGAATTACGGGCACAAACTTCACAAGTGCCGCGCATTAAGAGTCCTGCTAGACAAGCTAGCGGGCCAGGGCAAACTTGAAGAGTTCATGCTGATGGTGCCCATATTCAATGCTGCGCAGAAGGGCAAGACCCCAGCAGACACGGGGGCTTCGGCCCAGGATCTGCAGCCGCTAGGTTTTGGTCAGCCGGCACGGTCCTATCCCCCAATAGCAAGGACGATCAACACCATCTTCAGTGTTGACCCTGCCGCTGTGCACCGACAAGTGGTCGAAGTGGACGGCATCTCTCATCTGTCCTTTTCTTCCATCCCGCTCATTTTCTATCATCTATTGCGCAGGCATTATGCGGCAGGTATGACCCCCAATTTCCAAGCTTCAATCATCGTTGCTGAGGTAATATCACCTCGTCCACGAGGATTCATTATACTCACTCTCTATATATGGAGGTCACTGAGCCTAGTTACGCCTGGCAGGCGGGGTCTCCTACTTACATCTGGAACCCTTCCATAATCCCATCCAGCTAGCGGAAGGTCTGAAGGCCTGCTCGTAACTTTAGGGCAGTCCCTGCTATCCACCATGATACAGGTCCCCCCTAAGCAGAGTGCCTTCGCTTCCAACTAGGATCTTCCCTAACGGAGATCAGCCCATGCCTCAAGTACAAACATCTCTACGATGTTTCAGACAATCTAAGTTCTTTTGGCATCGGGTTAGATAACCCCTCCTAGGCAGGATCTCCACTACTATTATTACTTCTTCCTTATGTAGGATTATAAAGAAGTACGGCTTCAAAGCCCTAAATACTCTATCTACTTAACTAGTATATGCCTCAAGTACAAACATCGTTCACAATGTTTTAGACTGACCTAAGTCTTTTGGGCAACCAATGTGCAAAGTAGTTTCAAAGTTCAAACTAGAGATGCTTTATGTGATTCAAAGTCCTTTATTATGAACTCGCTATAAAGGATATTCTCATAAAGTTACAGTTAGAGTATTTCAAATTTCATACAAATGTACTTGTTCATTTCATATACATCAGAATAAGCAGGTATACGAAAGAAAACAAGCTTTTTCATTCTTTTATTTTCAAAATACAAAGTTGAAGTTACAATTCACTCGTCTAACAAGAAAATGAGTTAGTCTTCACTATCCCTATCCAAAAGATCAAACATCTGTTGGATGAGATAGTCAGTTAAGTCCAACCCTTTTTCCTTGTAAATAGGATCAGCAACTAGGCAAGGAATGAGCTCCACTTCTCCAAGATCATTGGCAGTAACCTTGCCCTCTCGAATCAGAGTGGAAGCCAGTCCTTCCCACACCCTCTTGACCCATCTAACCTCTCCTTTCTGCAGGGTAAGCTTGTTTTGTAGGCCTGTACAGCTGCTGCAGACCTCTCCGCAATGATGACCTCCTGGTCTTTAGTGACCTTATCCAGCTTCTCTCGCAGGACCCTATTGTTAGCCTTCAATGCGCCCATTGTAGACTTATAAACTACAAACTCCTCCTACAGTTTAGCCTTCTCTTTCTATAAGGCATCGAGCTGAGAAGACTTTACTGCAAGCCGGACCTTCAAGGCTTCAATTTCTTCGCCCCACTGCTGAAGCTGGCCTCCTTGCTCGAGCACTTGTTCCTCCGTCCTTAAGGTCTTGTTCAGAAGTAGAGGCAAGCGAGCAAGCGCCTGAAAGATGAAGCGAGGTCAACACAATTTGAACAGAAAGTAACAAAGATGAAGTCATGAGAGATTCTCACAGCAACCAGCCCGTTGGCTACTTGATCGTAGGCATCTAGCGTCGAGGTTTTCTCCATTCTCTCCTCCAGATCCTTGGTGACTGTTGACGTAGGATGTAGGGGATCCCAAGAAACACCGAAAAAAGAGAGAGAGTTCCAGGAGACAGCGGCGCACAAAAGGGATGATCCTGTTAGAGGGTGCTAATGGGGAAAGAGATAGAGAGAAAGAGAGAGAGCGAGAGCTTCCGGCATCCAGAAAAACACACAAAGATTTAAGGTGGTTCAGGGAGGAAGTCCCCTACGTCCACCGAGCGATCAGTGAAGAAGACTTTACTCAAGGAAGAAAAATAGCCGTGCAGGCCAATACAGTGTTGTTTGAGAATGAGAGAAGGGGGAGAGAGAGAGCGAGCTCCTCAGTTGGGGCCTTAGTACAGTGGGAATTGATCCTTTTGTGCAATCAGAATCCCTTTTGCTGGAGACTATTCCAGGGTATTTATAGGCGGAGTGCATAGCTTCGTCCTGTCTTTCCGGAGAAAAGGAGGTGGACAAGCTCTGGGTTCGCGCTGTTTGTCGGCCGTCGGAGGGGCTGAAAGCCGTGAAAGGAGGATGATATCTTTTAATACTGGTACTTCTTCTGGGGATTCGTGATGTTTTGCAGCATGCGGACCCTCGGTTTGTGGGTCTGGAAGAAAGTGCTTTGTACGGGGAATGACGCGGCTGGGTCAAGTTGATTGTGACAGGCACCGCTATGTAACCTCATGCCCGACGCTATCGAGGATAATCTTAGCTCATCGTGGACGAGGCTAAGTGAACCCTCGTAGCCGGGGTTAGACCTGGTCACAGATCTGCAAGAACAAAGGAGTTGGTATAAAAATGAAAGTGACTGGAAGCCAGCTGGGCGCCACGTGTACGACCGGAATGCAGCGCAGGATCCACGTGTTAACATCAGCCCCTCGCATTGTCAGGGCGCGAATATTGATATGGGTCCTGGAATGAGAACCGTCGCGACGGATGCGCTGCCCGAGGCCTGCTTAGGATAAGATGGGGGCGGCGTGCGCCGATTCGTATCCCCTCCCTTTGTCTCCTGAAAATTCCTGAGAAGAGAAATTGTTAGAGAAATGGCGGAGGAGATAAAGTGGGCGACCCTAGCAAGCGTTTCGAAAAAGAGGGCTGGTCTGTCCCCAGCTGACGTTCCTCCTGAGAAGAGAAAGCCTCTGGGGTCCTCTGAAGGATCGCCGAAATCGGCGACGGCGAGACCTGGCGAAGTGCTTCCATCGACAGAAGTGAGGTCCGGAGCGGTAGGGCTGGAGGTGAATGCTCCGGCGGCCAGGGCGACTACTATTCTGGCGCAAGCGCTGAAGTTAGTGCGGGAGTCGGCGAGCACAGAAGTGGTGGTGGTGTCCGACTCCCCGGTCAAGCCGCCTCCGAAGACTAGAGAAATGAAGGAGGTGATCTTGGTGAGCGAAACACCTGCTGGAGAGAGGCTGGCGCCGGGGAAGATCCTACTCAAAGATGAAGAGGTTGAGCGGCTCCTTCCCGGGTTTGGGGCCCCTACTGGAGATGTGAAGAAGTCACCCCTGATGATTTATGGTCCTGCTTCCCTTGGCACCTTAGTCCCCCCTCCTGAGAAGAAAAGGAATCTTCTCCTCCCTTCTCTTCTTCCAGTGAACCCCCGAGATGATGAGGAAAAGGAAGAGAAGGGGGGGAAAGAAGAGGGCAGCAAGATGGAGGAGGTGACTAAGGAGAAGAAGAGGATCCCCCCAACTGCTTCCGATGTCACCCTAGGTTCTGAAACATGGGGCCTATCGGGAAAAGGTTGGTCGAAGTGAGGGGGGAAGAGAAGATTCTGGGGAATGTCTCCAAGGTTTTGGGAAAAAGGTTGGTCGAAGTAGAGTTTCTGAAGGGCAAGGAAGATAGGGAAGCTGGTCACCTCCGGAGGATAGAGGAGCTGGAGAGTGCTTTGTCGCAGGCTACGAAGCGCTCTCAAGATGATAATAGGGAGGAGCTAGGGAAGCTGTACAAACTGGAGGACAAGTTGGCTTCCCTTGCTCAGAGTAATGCAGAGTGGGCCAATAAGAGCGAGGTTGCGAGGGGAGAGTTCCACCGTAGCCTTTTAGATGTGAGCCGGGCTCATTCTGCTCATGTCAAAGACCTCCAAAAAAGAATAAAGGAGTTGGATGATGAGAGGGGGTCTTTGAGAGAGGAGAGGGCTTGGCTAAGGAATGAGCTAGTCAAGGCCAAGGAGGCTTCTTCGGAGGCGAGGGAGGC
Source organism: Apostasia ramifera (assembly GCA_019297695.1). NCBI lineage: Eukaryota > Viridiplantae > Streptophyta > Magnoliopsida > Asparagales > Orchidaceae > Apostasia > Apostasia ramifera. Next base: position 2,319 of record JAEMOT010003835.1, on the reverse strand, counting down.
GATCTCCGAAACCTGTCGCTGGGAGGAGTTGTTGAAATCCGAGGTTTACTCCTTGCAGGCCCTGGTAGAGAACAACTCTGGATGGCGGGGACGACGTATGGAGGATCTGGAAGAAGCGGTGAGGAGGGCGGTGAGGATCGTCAGTGCCTCGCCGGTGGGCCACCACGTGAAGAGTCAGGCCGCCTTTGATGTTCTTCTGCAGACGTTGGTTGATGAAAATATCTTGGATCAGGAGAGCATCAAGAGCCCTGCGGTTCTTCCCTTCTATGGTCCTAAGGGACCAGACAGATTCTTCGACGTTGGGGGCCACTGTCTGGAGGAGATTCCTCCTTCAAGATCCTATGCCGGCTGGGGGCACCGTCTGTCTCCCTCTCGTAGGAGTCCTGAAGGGGGCCCAACCACTCCTCTTGAGGCCAGATGGCTAGGCCGGAGGGTTCCTCCTGAAGGCCAACAGCAAGATCAACCAGGGAGCCAGAAGTGACCTGCCTTCTCCCTCGGCTAGTTCCTCAGCCTAATCATTAACACCTTATGTTTTGACGGGACGATCGTCTGAGTAGGATGAGGTCTGGCGGTTCCCAGGGTGGTCTGCTGCCTGTG
>JAEMOT010003832.1:233993-290527 GCA_019297695.1 Apostasia ramifera | reverse complement strand
TGCCGGATCTGGAGGAGAGAGGGAGGGTAAGGGTATAATGGTAATTTTTATATTTTTTAATAAAAAAAATAAAAAAGGGACCCAGATGATGATAATTTTTGAAAACCTAGGGACCCCGATGATATAATTTTAAAAACGTGGACCTGTGTGATAATAACCCTTAAACTCAGGGACCTGGGTGAAATTACTCTATTTTATTTTATAAAATTGATGAGAAAGAAATTTATTTTAATATTAGGAGGTGTGTAGGATGTGAAATAAAGTTGAATTTAAAGTTAAAATTTGTGTTGGAAGTGAAATAAAGTTGATTTTTAAGATTGAAATTTGTGTTGAATGTGAAATAAAGTTATTAAAATTTATAATAAATTAAAAATATTATTATTATATTTTTTTATCCAATTTTAGGCATTTGCTATGATTTTTCTCTGAAGTAAAATCCTAAACATGAATTTTCTACAATACTTCAAAGGATCAAACACCAAATTTATAAAACTATCATGTAAACAGATTGTAACATTGAGCTCCACATACATTCAAGAAAATTTTTGAAAATGCAGAAAAACACGCAGCAAAAGTAAAACTCCTAAATTATCTTCATCGTTTAAGGCATACAATTATGTATATGCCTAAAATAAAATTTTCTATAGTGACTTAGATTTAGATGACCATTGTCATAAAATCTCATAATTCGCCGCTAGCTTTCTTTCAATTCTTCTTTGCTTGCGACATGGTGAGACTTTCTATTAATTATGAATGAGTTAGATATGATGTAATATTTCATAATCTAAATATAGAAGTATCACCTACTTTGATTTTAGAAAATTATGTGTCTTGAGTACTTCTCTGAAGGTCACCCATTCTGGTGCTATTTTAATTCAAGCACGCTTAATTACAGAGTTTTTCATCACTAGCTACACGATTTTAGTTTAAAAAGCACATCTATTATTTGTGTTTACGTTATTTACTTATACAACTTAGGTTCTTTTCCTCTTTCCGATGTATAATGATTTATTTTTATTCTCCTCTTACTATCATTATTCATCTAAAAATCTGCCAGGAGCAACAATTTGCTTTTGTGTTTTTATTCTCTTGAGAGTTAAAGTTAATGATTTGAATAAATTATATGATATATGGTTTATTTGCTTGCAAAAGTTAATTTTAATAAATTTAAAATTAAACTTAGATGAAACAATTTTTTTATTGAAGGTTGTAAATGATGTGAAATAAAATTAATTATTCCATTAGGATGTGTGATGGATAGTATAAAAGTTAGTTATTATTTTGGCATATATATACGATGCAAAATAAAGTCAATTTTTTATTTTGAATTGTAGATATAATATAAAATATAGTTAATTTTTAATATTAAATTTTATGAATAATATTACATGTCTAGTTAAAATTAATTATATTAATTTTAAATAGATTAAACAATAACTTAACTAAGACAATAGTATAGTACTTTTATAATCTCAGGCACTCACTCAAATTAAAATTTTAAAAAAATTTGAGCTAATTTGCAATGATTTTTTGACCTCATGATCTCGAATGCAATTTTCCCCTTTTTTTTTTTTTTTAAATCAGAGATGTTAATGTCATATAATTGTGTACAGCATAAGATGCAACATCATGTGCTTAGGTCATGATATGCACCAAACAGCTTTATTTCTAATTGCATTCATAAATGACAAAAAAAAAACAAATGAATTAAATGAAGCTTTTGGCTATCAATTTCCAATTTAAATCCCATTAAAATTAAAGAGCCACCATCATTTCTTATAATAATTAATTAGTGGCAATTTTGAAAATCAAAATCATATTATATGACTTCATTAATTATACATAGCAATAGAAGGACCTAATAATTCTGCCTTTGCACTATAAAAAAAAAAAGAAAACAAATTGCTTTGTCATAAAAATATTCTGCCTTCTATTTTAATCCTTTATATCGAGTGACGATGAATATATGCTAATATTTGAAATAAAAATGTGTAAATTGCATCCCGACTGAGGTTAGAAAGGCGTTGCAAATTACTTCAAATTTTTGAAAAATTTTAATTTTGATTTATAAAAATATTATAGTTTTGGATTTTTTTAGAATCTTATTTTTTCATTAATATTTTTGATAGAAAATATGAAATTTAATTATTTTTTAATTATTTTGAAAATATATTTTAAGGTATTATTATACTCTTTATGTTCACTCTCTTTCAAAAATCTCATACTTTTTTTACTCTAAAATTTTAAAATTAAAAAATATTAATATTAATTTTAAAATTATGTTTGAAAATATCAAAAAGTAACGATTGATCTTATGAAATAACAGAAAAAATTCAGAATTATGTTTTAATTAAGATCAAACAATGATATTTTTATAATTTTAGAGACTCAAGTTAGGATTTTTTTAAAAGTTGAGATTAATTCCTATTGCACTTCCCACTTTAGTGCCCAAATGCAATTTTTCATTAAATAAATATAAGGTAGAACTTTGGTGATTGACATTTAAATCAGTTCATAGTTCATAAAACAAAATCAATTTTGAACTAGTAGTTCATTTGAAATCAAACATGACAACAGGTTAATTAGTTGAACGAATCGTGTTAATCGACATTTCAGTTCAGTTTACAGAAATTTTTAATTTTTACTAAATAAATTTAAACAATAAAAAATATTAATTTTTAATATTGAAATAATGCATTCAAATTTGTATAGCTTGTTTGAAGTTCAAACAAATGTTCAACATATTTTTTTAATATAATTTATTTATTTATTTAAAACAGTTTATGAGGAGTACATAATATGACCCAATAATTTTATGAAGGGATAATTACTTGCATGCCACACCATTTCACTTTATTTATGCGTTATCCATCTATTTTTAGCTAATTACGCTATGCACACTCAAAATATTATAAAATCTTACATACACACGCTTAAGTTAAAATTTAGTCAAAATCTATTTGAAAAAAAAATATTTCGTTAGTAAATCATTAAAATTACATTTTTACCCTTAATAGTATATATTTTTTTTTCTTCCTCGATATCACACTAAAGCGCTGATCTGTCCTAAAATTAATTCACGTCATGGATGTTTTATTCCCTTACCGCAACCTAAACATCAAAGTTTTAAGATTTTCACTTAAAATATATTTAAATATCTTTAAAATAATATGATTAATGGTTCAGATTTTTTGTAACCTAACTATAATTAGGTTATTGAAAAATTATAATTGCTTATTATAATGAAAATAAGTGAAAGTGTATGCATGTAAGATTTTATAATATTTTGAGTGTGTATAGCGTAATTAACTAAGAATGGATGAGTAATATATAAATAAAGCAAAATAGTGTGGCATGTAGGTAATTATCCCTTTTATAAAATATACACTCATATATTGTAAATACAGGTAAATACAAAGTATATTCTTATTACAACCAAATATATAGATAATATATAGATAATAAAAAGAGGATAATATTATATAATGCCATCAAAATATGATTTCTCTCTCGTTAGAATATGGGAGGTAAATATCAAAAGTTATATATATGTATATATTTATGTTTAAAAAATAAGATAATTTTGAATATTTTACATGCAGTCATGAGTCATCCTTATGTATTAATGTTTACATCAGCTCTCTTTATTTGTTGGTTAACATTTGCAAGTCAACGCACCTGACCGGCATCTAGGCACGGTTCAGTGCTCAAAAATACTAAATTATGGAGTTTTCATCGTTATTTTTATGACTTTATGCTAAACATGTCTCTTTAGTATGAGATTACATTTCTTTTTTAATGTGAGATAATTTATTTCTGTGGCCTTCCATCTAAAAGCCTGTTCTCTTTAGTCACAGTTAGATAATCACAGACTTACTAACTTTCGTCTGATTCTTTTCTGAAGTACCACACCATACGATAAAAAGTCAATTTTGATATAATATTGCAACACCTCGTGTTCAAATGTGAAGGTAATATTGTATATTTTAATTTTAGGGAGCTGTGTAACGTATATACTTCTCAGTAGATCACATATTATGGTACAGTTTCACTTTAATTACCCGAAATGCGATTTTTAATGTAACATGGTTCATTCATATGTTTTTCCACTTGGAAGCTTCCTTGGAGCTGTTTTTTGTTCGGATGATTATAAATCAATTATATGGACATTATATTGACGATTATTTTTCGACTTCTTCGGTCACGGGTTGCGCGTCATAATTAGCAGCATGATGAGCAACGTCTCCATGGAAGAGACCATTTGGAATAGTAGATAGCTGCGACAAATGTCAATAGTGAAAGTCGACTTTCATACGACTCACTGGAGCTCAACTGAGTCGACTCAGATGCCAGCTGTAGCTATATTTGTGAGCAATCCAGCATTGATTAGCTTACGATCTTCGAGCCTCAACCACCCCACCCAATTCCCTGCCGTCCACGTATCTCCCTCCGCTACTTCGTCCGCCGGTGACCAAAAAATGTTGGCCGCCGCCGCCGCCTCCGGCTGCTGCGTTGAGTCATCGTATCAGATAATCCAGGACGAGAAGTTCTACGACCGGCTCCTCTCCAAAGAGACCTCACCGGCGTTCCCTTCCTTCCGAGTCTACTACGGGGGAGCCTCCGGCGCGGTCCCCTTCCTATGGGAGTCTCAGCCGGGAACGCCGAAGCACCCCATGGCCTCCGGCGACTCCACAGCCGCCGGCGTGGCCCTCCCGCCGCTGACCCCGCCTCCCTCCCACAGCACCGTATCTTCGAAGAAGAAGAACAAGAAGAAGGCAGCCGGCGGGAGATCCAAACGAAGCCTGATCAGCGCCGTCCTTCCCAAGCTGCTTCACCGGAAGCTGCCGCCGCCGGTTTCTTCGTCGGTCTCTTCGTCTTCTTCATCGTTCTCGTCGGCAAATTCCGGGGGAGATAACGATGTGGAAACAGGAGGGGGATCATCGCCGACGTCAACGCTGTGCTTCGGTGAGAGGAGGGCCGGCGGCAGGGGGTGGCTGGGATGCTACTCGAGGCTGCTGTCGATCGCCGGGCATGGGTTCGGCCGCCGGACGCCGGCGTAGGAAGGATTAGTTGAAAGCAAATAATTAATATGATGCTTATAATAATTAAATTTCCTGTGGCCGTTAATCGTTATTACTTGAATGTGATTTGAATTTTACTTCTTCCTTCATATCTGATCCCTCATCAAAGTTTTAACTTTATATTATATATATTTTTTAAATTAATCTCAACATTCTAAAAACTCCAATTTAAATCTTTAAAATTATGAAAGCATATAATTCGATCATTTTTTTTAGAATCTCATAATATTTATTATTATTATTATTATTATTATTATTATTATTATTATTTCTTTGATAAAAAATATAAATTTTATCATTTTTAATAAATTTAAATTATTTATACATTTTAAAGAATAATTGCACTATTCTATTATTATTCTTCTTTAAAAATTTAATACAAATTTAAAATTTTATTTCTTTAATCTATTACTTTTTATACTAAAAATTTAAAATAAAAATAAAAATAGTAATGTTTCAAAATTACGTTTTAAAAATTAATAAATAAGAATAATTTTATATTAATAAAAAATTAATAATTATATCTTAATTGAGACTAAAATTATAGTGCTTCTGCAATGCTAGAGCTAAGATATAGAATTAGGAGGATCAATTAAATTATTTGCAAAAAGGGCCTTTTACCTTTTTGAAAATTTAGAAAAATAGTATACTTTTAGTAATTAATATATTGTAGCAAGAGGCTAAAAAATATTATTTTAGATTTAGTAATTGCAGTTTTACTAAAAGGTATTACATAAGTTTATATTTACATGTGTGTAAATAATATAATAATAATTTTTAAGTATGTTAATAGGTATTTCACTTGTTATTAAAGGTGCCTAGCAAAAATACAGATACAATAAAAGAATATAAAATTTATATTTAATTTAGAGTATATTTTTCAGAGAACTTACGTCTACTTACCTAAGTGTAACGTGAATCTGAATATATGCATAAATTTTGAGATAAATTTAGTAGGTTGATTTTAAAATTTTTTTACTTCATTTCAAGTATAACTAATTATCAAAAATCTCATATTACAATATATATATATGTATGTACATGTATGTATGTACATATCTGTATGTACATATCTGTATGTGTGTGACATTATAGAGTAAATAAAAGAAAAAAAAATGAATTATTTAAAAGATATTTATTATTATTATTTTTTTGAAGAGTGTTTTTTTTTTGAAAAGTGATAAATTATTATTATCTGTCAAAACAAAAATCAAATGAAAATAAATATTTAAATTTCTACCTCTTAACTGAGATTCCTTCACATCATCACATGTTTGGTGATATGGACAGTCTAGCAGAGGACAGCACTTGCAGATCAGACATTTATTTTCTTATTTATTATTAGTGGTTTTATTTTATTTGATTGAACCAATTCATTAAATTGTCCTATTTGTGTGATCCTGTTGAATGAAGTATTTTAAACATATATATATATATATATATATACAAACTTAATACTAAAATTTTATTACATACATATTTTAAAATTAAAATTTAAATATATTTTTTTTATTTTTTTAAAAATAAAAAATTTAATTTCACATTAGATGGCGATTGAGCTAGTCAACCGTCATCTAAAGTTTTCTTGATATTAAACTATGGTCGATTAAATCAATTATTTTAGTTAATTTAATGTTAAAATTGTCAATACATTATTTGAAATATTATTAATTTAATATTAAAATCACTTATAATGTGATATTTTAAATTTATGTATAATGTGATATATAGGGTTAATTTTCACTCAAGTTAAAATTAACTTGAGCAAATAAACAACAAAGTGACTCATTTTATTTTTTGTCAAGTCGTATCTTCAGTTATTGAAACGCAAAGAATAATTTGGTAGATTATCTGAACCTAAACATCATAACCTTACGACTTCATACATGTTTAAGGCAGTTTTTTGTACAACAATTTTTACAATAATTGCTGTAATATTGTAATTTAAAATTTTTTGTCATACCAAATATAACATCCCGTGATCTAAATGATAACATGTTATCCTCTTTAGATTTAAAAACTATATGATTTGAGTACTTTCGAGATAACTTATTCATATACTACTCTAACTCAAGCACGCTTAATTATGAAGTTTTCTATCATTAGGCTCACAGTTTTGTGCCAAAAGATATATCTACTATTAATTAGGATTATGTTATTTACAGAATTATACAGTTTACAAACCCTCATTTTTTTTTCGATGTGAAACAATTCATTTCTGTACCTCTCTACTTGGGAGTCTACTATGAGCTGCTTTCAATCATATCGATGTCACTTGACAATTACTTCCCACTCTCTCCATCCCTTGTCATCACAATAGTTTTTCTTTTTAATTACATAATAGTTCTTGATATTATACAACACATCTTTTTTAGCCTCTTATGTCACATGCAACAGTGAATAACTGATGTAGTTCAAAAATACATGTATCACGAGATTGTTTTCTATTGAAATGGTACATGTTCTATCATTTCTATGGCAATGAATAGTCACGTATGATTTAATATTATCTTGATGATATATTATATTATCTAGAGATAGTGATTATTTGGTTTGGTGATGTGTAGATATATAATATCTAAAAAATTATAAATTTGTTACTCAAATAATGATATTTAAATGTCATGATATTTATATAATATGATATAACATCAAGATAATGTCGAGCTACATGCTTCTAAATATATTCGTATCAAATTGTGAAATCTTTTTTATCACAAGAGAGAGAGAGAGAGAGAGTACTGAGTTGGATAAAATAAGCTGATATTTTTTTTTCTAAGTTGTTGGAAACTTAAATTATTAGTACAAGTTTAGTTCTAAAAAATAGTAAAAGGAAAAGTGAAACGATTGACAACACATGAGTGGATGGATAATTAGACTAATTTGAGCAGGCAGTATTATCAAAAAAAAAAATAAAAGAGCAGGCAGAATCAATGTGTGGGCCCAGCAAAGTTTTGATTGTAAATAGATTAGTGGGCCAGCCCACTAATATTTGCGGCCCAGATGAGCCCAGCCATCAAACTGGCCCACCTTCCAACAATTAAATTTCCATAATTGCTCCTTAATTTTTTTTGTTTCGTTGATCGTCTCCTTTCTTTATCGAGATAGAATCCAAACCTATAATCCCATCCGAATTCGACCAGAACTCTTTAACTTTTGGCTATCCCGTCTGGGTTTCGAGACCTCTCGTCGTGCTTGGGCCGAATCATCACAATCCAAAAAAATTTTTGGTCGAATTTGAATTTGGGGCAACTCGAAGAACTAGATGACAATTCAAAAATTTTCATTTGTTTTTTATTACGAAGCTAATACATAAATGTACAATACGTAGCCCTCAAAAAATATTTTAACTCGAGTTAAGGCTGATCAACATAGTCGAAAACCTTTCTGGATCAATTAGTTGAGTTATTTCTAACTTATGTTGCGGGTTATGTCTAAATGTGGCTCGTGAAATCGAATCGGTGCCACGTGCTGATCTCACGATTTTATTCAACTTTCCATAAAATTTTAATTTTTTTTTCTCTTTATGTCGGTGGTTACCTGCTCATTTTCTCCTTCCCCATTGATGATTCACGAAAATGAAGATTAATGAACTGTCAATGGGCCCCTCAATTCATTCCGTACTGCGGTTGGTTAAAATGAGATTACAATTCAATACTAATCATTTGTAGGCTGAAAATTATTTTTAATCAAAATTTTCAACCTTTTAGTCAACTAAAAATTATTTAAGGGTAAATTGCATATTTTCCTCTAAGTTTTTTAATTTTTTACATGTTAGTCTACATATTTTGAAATATAACAATTTAGGCCCTGTTTGGCGCAAGGATCAAAACAGGACTAAAATAGGACCAAATTGGTACTAATTTAGAAAACAACAATAATAATAATAAATAAATTTTTTATATTATTCTACACAAATTTCAGTATAAAAAAATATTATTTTACTTTACATACTGAACAATTTAAAATAAAAATATCGATTTTATTTCATATTCTAGACTAAAATATTCAAATCGAGTATTTTGATCTAAAATGTGAAATAAAGTTTATATTTTTATTAAAAATTATTGAGTATGTGAAGTAAAATGTTATTTTTTATATTAAATTTATATAGAATAATTAAAAAAATTTATTTATTATTATTATTGTTGTTTTTTAAATTAGTACTATTTTATTCCTGATTTTGGTCCTCGCGCCAAACAGAACCTTAAAATTTATGTGATGTTAAAATTCTTGTACACCGATTCATAGACTTTTAATCGTGACACTTATGTTGCTTGAAGTTGGAGATTTACTGATGTTTAATTCCTCCAATGTTTTAATATTTTACATGCAAAATATGATGTCAGAATCAAAACGCCTCAAATTTAAATTCTAATAACTCCCATTTATCTCTAATATAAGATCGAAAAAATATCTAGGTTGAACTTAAGGAGTGTAGTATAATATAAAATTATTCTGAGCCATGACCTAAAAGCTTATACTTTAAGTCAATTGAAAATAACAGATTCAAATATGTATACATACTTATGTGCATATATATATATATATCGAGCAAACAAGAGTTAAAAAAATAACAAGAAGAACATTATACTTTTATACAATCCAAGACCATGATTATTAAGGGGGAATGTTTTGTACTATTCTATGACTTGGTACAACAATGCAAAGGAATAGAAAAAATAAGAAAATTATTTATTTTATTACATTTCAATTGGATTACATATATTTTTATTTGTAATTTTATATATATATATATATATACGCACAATATACAGTTGAATTGTATAATAGTGCAATTAATAGAATTTCTCGGGGGCCATTATTAAGACAGTGTATGTCATACTCTCCTGTGATCTGATTATATATAATTACGAAACATTAAAAAAAAAATGTAAGTTTTATATTCTCAAACAATCAAACATATAAAATATAAGTTTTGTATTCTCATTTGGTATAAAATAATAAATTCATTAAAACTCCCTAGGTTAAGATTTGGACATCTATAGGTCGTGTAATTGTTTAGGGAAATGGATATCAAGAAAAGAGGCTTTGGCCGAAATTAATTTTTAAATTTGGAAAGTTATTGAGTTCAATCAACTCGATATTGGGAGAAAGTCGTGTCACTAGTGAGCCCGACTCCACATTGACGTGACAACCACCTTAAACTAAGTCCAGTTAATAAATATATATAATATGAAATATTTTATCAATTTCAAAAGAACTATTTACGCATGTGTTTCAAATCAAATCTTAAATATTAATAATTTTGTATCACTTTTTAATAATTACATTTCTTACCACTCTTTACTTGAAGAATTAATTTACAATTATTTTAAATTAAATTTCAAAAAGACATATAAAGAATATTTAAATAAAATAATAAGATAGACCCTTGATTTCACCTCTTTTGCCTAAAACTTTTTTTTTCCATAAAACCGCTTGATTGAATATTAAGTTATTATTTTAAAAAGAGCAAATTACACTCAGGTTCCTGAGTTTAACACTTAATATCATGCAGATCAATATTTTTAAAATTTAACATCGGTGTTCCTGAGATTTAATAAATTATCAAAGCTTTTTTTCTATTTTTTATTATTAATATTTTTAAAAATTACCATTTTACCCCCTGCCCCTCTCTCTCCTCCCGATTTTGCGTCCAGTCGCCAGCGTCCGTGCGGCCCGTCTGCTTGCGCCGGATCGGGGGGAGAGAGAGAGAGGCCGCCTCTCTCGCTCCTCTCGATCCGGCGCATGCTCGCGGGCCGCTCGATCGCCTGCGATTGCGCGGTCGCCGGCGATTGCGGGCCGCTGAACCCACCGGCAGCCACGCGGCCTGCACACATGCACCGAATCGTGAGGAGAGAGAGAGGATGAGGGTAAAATGTATAATAAAAAAATAAAAAAAGACATTTGATAATTTATTAAAACTGAGGGACCTCGATGTTATAATTTTTAAAATATGAACCTGCACAATATTAAGGGTTAAACTCAAGGACCTGTGTGTAATTTCCCCTTTTAAAAATTTAAAAATATATATATTTAAATATAAAAAAGAAAATATTATTATACCTTAAAATATTGAAAAAGATAAAAATTGAAATTAAAATAATAATTGAAAATGGTTAAGCATATTCATATTATTTAATATGAATTTTTAATTTTTTAAAATTACAAATTAAACAGCCAAACTTAACAAAATTCAATAATAAACACTCACTTGAAAAAAAATTTATAAACAAAAAACCCAAATAATATATTTTTGTTTTTAGAGACCTACGCAAAATTAAAATTCTATTTTAAAGGCGTGAATAAAATTATCCTTATTTAAATTTAGGAGGTGCATACATCAAGGATACCACTTTTGAAAATTATAAATACTAGTAAAAAGAGCTATTATCTTAATACTGATGTACTAATTATATTTAAGATGTATAAATTAATTTTATTTCATATCAAATGCAGTTTTTTGCCAGAATTATTTCATCATTCCAACTCATGATAACTGGCTCCCGATAACTGAGATAATGAAGTAAACAAGAGTCTTTATATTGAAAATAAGATGATTTACACATTTACAATCATTATTTGATGGTAATAGTCATGCTAATGTCCACATATTTGCATTAAACCTGCTTTTATTACTGCTAGCCAGGTTCTTCGTATGTCATCAAATATTCACAGAAAGAAAATTAAGCAGTTGATCAGCTAAAAGACCCTTGACGGAAGCCAGAAGTTATATGTGCTTCAATCTAATTCACTTTCTGAGACAACTTCCTCTGGGAGTTCAAATGCATCAACTTCTGCAAAATATGCTCTCTGCTTCTTGATGAAGTCCTCCAGTGGTACGTCTTCCTCAGTAGTTTTTCCGCCTCGACGCCTCTGTAGGATTTGAGCGTCGGTCAACAAAGAACAAATTGACGGAAAGCAAGCCACGCATGCTAAGGGGGTGTGAAGATAATTAATTTTATCAACTCGGGATGAATCAAGTTTGTGAATCATCGTAAAATAATTACTTGTTTATTAATGGGTCGATTCGGTTTGAGGCTTTGAGCTAATGGGATTGGTCGAAGTGATCAAATAGGAGGCATTGTTTTCAAAGGAGCAAACAAATTTTCACATGCTCTTCAAAAAAATTTCATCCAAACATTACAAGGATGAATTAGCTTGTCAAACATCATAACCACAGGCCGACAAGTAAATTATAAGTTTCATTTCATTTTAACTAGTCTTGCTTTTTCATTTGACATGGCATCATGCTGAATATATCATGACATTCAAACTGAAATCATGCCAAAACCAGCACAAACCATACAAAGATGATAGGTATGAAAAGAAAGATTACTCATATCAGAAATCAGAAGGAATCAAATGATGACTGGCCCGACCAAAAATTTTAGAACCTATCAGAAAAAATGAAGAACACTATTGGATGTTTAGAAGCGAAAAGCATCAACCTTAGTATTTGTTGTTCCGTCCACTAAAACACACATGATTCATTTTACTGGACTACAATTTGCTGGTAGTGGCTTATTAATTAACGAAATTATAAAAAAAGATTGGTCTGCATAATTAACAACAATTTCACATTCACAGTTAATGCATTACCATGGCTTGACTTGAATGGTTAAATATAATGTCGCACCAAACCTGAATGGCATATTGTGAATTTAGTTCAACCTTGTTGTAACATTTAGACTAGCAGATGCATTACTGTTAGTAACATTAAATGATAGGAAAATTAAAAGAAAAGTCCAAAACGATGGAGAAAATGTAAAAAAGCAAAAGCATAAATGACAGAAAATGATTTGAAGTTATATACCCTGAAAATCAAAATGATAGAAAAAATGTGCATTTATTGAGAAATGTTTTGTAGCCGCTAAAAACGACCCTAGATTTTGAATACAACTAGGATTCCTTGGTGCCAAAAAGACAAATAAATTTTATCTATGTGGCACTAGAAAATCCTAGTTGACTTCAATATATGAGACATTTATGGGGGATCTGTAGCATTTATGTACACAGACAAACGAAAGATGCGAGAACTTACCTTTTTCTTTTTATCACAAGGATCTGAACATGCTTCATTTAGAACAATGTTACCACGCTTCATCTTTGATTTCTTCCTGGAATAATAAGCATGCAAGCACTAGATCAGACATTTTTTAACTAAAAAAAAGATAAAACACATTTTCTTAAAACAAATGATAGGTTTTTCTCATCAGGCATAGATCTCTATATTAGCCTTTTCTGATATAATTCACCAAGACAAGATATGTAACATGGATCTAATTAGGTGAATGCTTTTACTAAGAGGTAATATTCTTTTTTTAGAATTTGATACTCTAGAATTTCTGATGCTGGGATTGACGAGGTATAATCATCTTTCTATTACTTATTGTATGAGCAAACTCTATAAATTGACCATATTTTATTATGTAGATTTTCTTTCTCATTCCTTATCTCTTATTCCTCCTTTTCTCCTCTCTTCATCCTACAACTAGAATTAGAGCTTTATGTGCTACCATAATCCCCATTGTCCAACAAATTAACATCCTGTACAGCCGTAACATTACAGGCAAAATACACCTTATCCTCAAATAGCCGCAACATTCCTCCAAACATGTTGATCAAGCACTCCATCAAGAAGCCCAAGTCCTCATTTCGAAGGTTCCAACTCACCCAACCACCCATACCTCTAAACTGACAATGTTTCTGCATAATTGTTTAGCAATTCATCAGATCCCATTGAACGTCAACCACAGTTCAAGAGATGACCTGTCTCAACCCTCAAGCCATACCACTGTCTCCAACAACCTCGGTATTCACTCCACAAGAAAAGCAAGCCACCACCTCTTGTTGCTCTCAATGTTAGGCCTAACAACGAAATGCACAGCTCTATGATCATCTAATCAGTTTCACAATCACTTGTCACTAGTGATAAGTGCATGATTACTCAATCAATTGGCATCTCCCTTGTCACCATCTATCCTTCTCACTCCTGTTTGCAAGACAATGCATGATTATAGCTCCTTGATCAAGATTATTAGCAATTTCGTAGACCTTCAATTGATCGATGAAGCAGCAAATTTGAAAAATGTCTACTGCAAATTGTTACTTGCCCAACAAAGTGATGCGCGAAAATACTATACATACGACATCAATCATTTGAATATTGCTCACACTCATGAATGTGAAGCATGCCACAACCATCCAACCCTAACTAATGAACATAACAGATACTGCACTATCTGTTTTATGTGAGCCATTGACCCACTCTCTATTTGTAACAACATAGATCTAATACTCGACTTACCTAATTGTTTGGCAATGAAAAGTCTGTGGCTAAGACAAGGCACCCTTAAACCTTCTATGTAGTCATCTTTCTCCTCCAGGAACCTCCTATCGAGGCACTTTTGTTTCAAACATGCAAGGATGAGATTGATGTCACAAGAATCAGAGGAAACTGCAGAGATTTAAATTCAAAACTTGTAGAGTCATATTTTTAGGCTTATATCTTGGAGTCAGGCTCTTGTCAACCAACCACATGAGACTTTATGAGCACCCATTTTAAGCCGAAGGGAAAGAAAGCAACCCAATTCCTATATGGATAATCTTTATCGTTAATGAGGTAGTTCTTCAGTGATTGCTATCTTTCAAAATTCTTTTCATTTCGTTTGGATTGGAAAGTTTTAAATATTTCCTTAACTTATTGTACGGCTTAGTGTACAAACTTGCCCTACTTAATACTTTGTAATTTGCATGAATCAGAAAACGGCCATCTGCTTTCTCCCTTCTGCCTATTCTATCTTCTTCTACTTCTTCCTATTCTTCCCTTTCTCTTCTCCCAGTTCTGCATCAAAATGATCTTAATTTGCTTCCATGAGGAGGGCAAATTTGGATTATCTATACTTCTGGTCACAGCAGATGATTACACAAAAGTTATAAAAAAAATGAACATCTCAGTTTTAGGCAGTTGTCAACTCATTCTTCCAGAGACATCTCAAGAGCAAAGTATAGTGCGTACATAGGTAATCTTGTTTATAGATGTTCTTGAAGAAAATAACATTAAAAACTGATTGAACGATCTTTTCAACATCTCGCATGAAGTTAAAAATAACAAAAGAGCATTCTTGGTGAAAGAAAGTTATCTCAAACTTCATGACATCAACTATACTAGTTAAGAAACCAGGGTTTGCTGTCTGGAGAAGAGGAAACAACATAATCAAACATCATCAGGGATTCAGAAAATCATACTTAACAATGAGGTAGTCACTCCGTTATATTTTGAATATCTTATCATAGGCCAGCTTTAATAAATCTAATGGGAGAGAGAAACAAATGTAAGTGAAGTACAAGATATATATCATACCCAGCATTTTGGGTTCTTCTTCCCAGTGGAGGACAGCTCAATGATGTTGTGGCCAAAGCATCCTTCTCTGTCTCTTTTATTATCTTTTTAACATGTTGCAATGCTACCAAAGGACGCCCATTCTTTTTGCCACCCAAAACACCTTTTTCACCACTAACAACACTAGAACCTGGATGAACCAAATATTGAGTTAACAATTTTTATGAAAACTTGTTTAAAGTTCAAATACTATTGATACACAAAGATTAATCTGACAACTAAACTACAGATTTTTTACGGCTTCTGATTATTGAACTGCGTAATAGCCATGAACAAAGTTAGATCCACGATCCTTAACAGCAGAATCTCAAGGAAATTCACAGCACAAATCAAACTCAACAACATAGTAATAAAGGAACTCCCCAGCACATAGACTCTTCAGAAGAAGCTAACGATAGTCAAATTGTGTAAGAATATATGAATATGAACCTTACTTTCGGGAGTGTCATCCAGATAAGCATGACTAACTCATTAGGAATATATGATTGGACACATGATGAACAAGTTACATCTACTGCAAGATTTAAAGCAAGCCCCAAATCCTAAAATCCAGATATACAGAAAGGTGGCTACCGCATTTAGCAATCCAGATATACGAAACTGAAATTCACAGTGACTTCTACTTTTGAATCAATAAAGCAGCAAATGAAAATACAGTTTAATGAAATTTTATGACAAATGCGTACTTAAGTTTCACAAAAAATTACCAGAACCCTAAATTCCCAACCCCCGCGACTGCAGAACTCAAATACGCGACGAAATCAACGAGGAAGATGCACTTTACCAGAAATCAACGAGGCTCCCTTAGCTATCGGAGTACGCTCGACAGCTTCTAGATCTGCAGGTTTCTTGGGGTCGCTGGATCCAGCACTGGAGACGGAAGATTTGCTGCTGGCAGGATCAGGGTTCACCTTTCTTAGGGCTTCAGGTTTCAAGGGGTCGAATGCGGCATGGGATCGAAGGGGTAACCCGTTTGTCAGATCGGCCAAGGGTCTCCTCGTTGGCCGCCGCTGGGAGCTCTCAGATCTCCGAGCTTCCATTAGAAGAAGAAAGCTAATCAGTCTCCTCAGTTCCTTCAATCTGGAACCCTTTTTCGACCATGGATTTGGCGCGAATCTCGTTTCGCAGTATGTTAATCATAACCGTCCGTTTTGTGGAACTATTGAGACATGGAATCATGGTGGGCCGGTATTGGAGCCAGGCCCAGTACAGGCCCAACAGTATTTAAGCCCATCTAAAGAATAGACGGGCCATCAATCTCGCGAGTGAACATCTACATGAATAATTACGAGTGTGCGTGGGTCGGTTCAGTCCAATTTTGTACCAATTATATATCAGGCCCAAGCCAAGTCAGTTTTACTATATATAGACCCGGGTCTAACCCATATATTCATAGACAGGACTTAGACCCAAACCATTGAGTTCTGATTGAGTCCGAATTAGTTCAGATCCACTAAATAACTTTAATGTGAAACATAATTTTCTTAATAACTATCATAACAAGAATATTTCAATTTAATTTTTTAATATATATAATAGAGCTAAAGAAAGTAAAACAGAGTAGAATCTAGATTTGGGTATATAACATATATATATATATATATATATATATATAACTAGAAATTTAATTAAGAATTTCAAAAGATAAATATTTAACATATAGATATGATACTTAATTTAACATCACAGAATACAATTTTAAAAGTAATTTTTTAGAATCAAATTATAAAGAAATTAAATTAGCTTATAATGAATGTTTATTGAGAGAAATTATTTTAGAGTTTTGTATTTTACCATTCATATGAATCGAGTTAGTTCGATTCTACTAGATCCAAATATTAAATCCAAATGTCGAATCATATAATTGAAATCTATGAGAATTTGGTTACAAATAAAAATATAATTTTATTAAGGATAACTAATCATCTTCTATTTTATTAAGTATAAGAAAAATTATGAGAAATTAAAAGGTTAAATTAATTACTTGTATATAACAGTAAAAGTAATGAGTTAAAATATGAGAATTTATTATTAATTAAATTTTTATGACCTTTAACTTTTCATGCTTATAATATTTGGAAGAGAGAAAGAGGGATAGATGAGAGAAGAATGGAGAAAAAGAGAGAGAGAGAGAGAGAGAGAGCCATTTTTGCCTCCACATCTTTGCCATAACTCAAATTTGGTTTATAAAGATGAAAAATACTACTGAGTTTTTTTGATAATTTTGACAATAAAAAGTTGACTGATTGTGAGCAAAATCGTCTCCGATTCCTTTTAGCCTTTAACCTTGGCGAAGACTAATACTAAAACATAAGATATACCTGAGCAGCTCGATGTTCGATCAAGTAGATGAGTCTAATTCGTTAAGTTCAACGTGATTGATCAAGATGCAAAAGAATCTTATCAAATTAAAGGTGTAAAGTCCGAAGATTACATAATTTATTAGAAATGCGATTGGTTGGTAATATTCTTTCAATTTGCAATTAAAAATTAATATGAGATGCCCATAATTTATATGCGATCTCCTCAAGAAAAGATCAGACAAATTCTGGCCTCCTGTAGTGGGCACTGGGCAACTAGCACATCATGGTGGAAAAATTATTGGGTTCGGAGAGCTCGCCGCATCACATTTTTATATACCAATTAAATGGCGCCAGCTGGCAGCGGGCGGCCCACTGCAGCTGGATTCGGAGATCGATGTGCTTGTTATAGGTATAAAAGTGCTTGTTATAGACATAAAAGTGTTTGTTATAGACATAAATGTACTTATTTATATATATATTTATGCTTATAATAAGCACATTTATGCTTATAACGAGCATATTTAGGCATAAAAGTGCTTATTATAGTTAAAAATGTGTTTATTATAGGCATAAATATACTTATTATAAGCATAAATGTGCTTGTTATAAGCATAAAGATGCTTGTTATAAGCATAAAGATGCTTGTTATAAGTTGTTATAGGTATAAAAGTGGTTGTTATAAGTTGACATAAATATACTTGTTATAAGCATAAATGTGCTTGTTATAAGCATAAATGTGCTTGTTATAAACATAAAAGTATTTGTTATAAGCATAAATGTGCTAATTATAAATAAGCACTTTTATACACCTTTATACTTATAACACCTTTATGCTTATAACACCTTTATGCCTATAACAAGCACATTTATATTTATAACAAGCACTTTTATATTTATAACAAGCACATCGTTCTTCGAACCCAGCTACAGTGGGCCGCCCACTGCCAGCTATCGTCATTTAATTAGTGTATAAAAAAGTGATGTGGCGAGCTCTCCGAACCTAATAATTTTTCCATCATGGTGGGATCTGTAAAGTGTTTTTGAATTAATTACTCTGGGTCTCTCATTCAGGATATTATTTACTTATAGGTCCAAATCATATTTTTAAGTTTCAAAATTTATCGGTTTTAGTAAAGATCTATCTAAAATTTGCCAATTTACTTCTAGTGGGAACTCATTTTTTTTGAGATAGAATTTCTAAGACTTAATTTTCTGATTATAAAATCAAAAATCATGATATCCATTTTGTTGAACTGTTAAAATTGATAATCAAAAGTCAAAATTATTTTGCTAGAAAAAGGTTGGTTAATTTAAAAAGAATTTATGCAGGATATAAAATTTTATTAAAATTATATGTTTTATATAATTTTTTTAAAATTTTTTATTCAATATTCAATTGATCAAATTTATGTGTATCTTTAATCTATTAAAATACAGTAATTTATTATTAATTTAATCCAGTGAGATGTAAACGAGAGTGCTATGCAAAATATAATAAGAAATTGAGAGTGAAATGTTACATAATTTTGATAAAATTTGGTATCCTATATGTAATTTTTTTTTAATTTTGGCTCTCATATGAACATCACCTCGGCAATCATTCCACACCTTCTTCAATCCTGAATTGTTACAGGCCCATCAGCTTCTATTAAGTTTGTCCTTAAATTATATCATATTGTGGGAGATTATATTTGATATCATATTATAATATCCTGTAATTCAAATATATTTTTTTTAATTTTAACTTTAAAAAATATGTAACTTGAGGATTTCTAAAGAAGTCATTCATCTCATTACTACTCCAGCCCAAGTACATTTAATTACAGAATTTTTTATTATTAATCTTATAATTTTATTTTAAAAAATATTTCTATTATTTAAAATTATGTTACTTGCTTATCCTGCTCAGAAACTTCTCTTCCTTTTTTATCTGCGATGATTCATTTATGACCCTAACCAAGAAGTTTCCCAAAAGCCTCTCATTATTCAGATGATTTTGATTCACTCATATGAATATCATCCAACAGTCAATTTCTACCATCTTCAGTTCAGAGGCGTCACATATGGACTTGTGTGAAAATTTGTGGTTTACCTGAGGTCCAGATGCAATTACTCTTAAAGTTTAAATATGACAAATTAATAGATATGACAATAAATGTAAGTAATTACGCGTCTACCATGCATCACAAAAGCCTGATATACATTAAATTAATAGAAATATGTATACTTTTCATAATAAATCAGACAAATTTGCTTACACTGGCACCATGGCCCATTATCATAATGTGGGTGGGTGCATTTTTCCCATGCTGTATTTATCATATAATATGATTGAAAAAGATTAGAAGATATATAATGAAATAATATATCAAAATATTTTTTATGAAAAAAATCAAAAAGGAAGAAAAATAATGATACAATATGTTGATTGTTTGAAGTTGGATTATGACAGGACAGAGCAAAAGAGCTGTAAAAGTTGATCAGTTCTCATTATAATTCGAAATTAATTTACAGTTGGTGATGCGTGATAAATGATTTAAGGGCCCAAAAGTTACGTTAAATGTGAAATTATTTTAAATTTTATTGTCAATAAAAAATTAAAAATTTCATCTTATTTATTGAATTCATCGGTCTTACATAATACATATATATATAATTTATGATTAATTACCTACATATCATATCATTTAATTTTATTTATATTTTACCTATTCATTCTTAGTTAATTATGCTATGCACATCTAAAATATTACAAAATCGTACATACACATATTGAGTTAAAATTTAATCAAAATCTATTTGAAAAAAAAAATTCGGTTAGTAACTCATAAAATTATATTTTTATCCTTAATGGTGTATATTTTTCTCTTCCTTAATACCACACTAAAGCGCTGATTTGTCTTAAAATCAATTCACATCACGGATGTCTCCTACTTTTGCCGCCACCTAAACATTAAGATTTTAGGATTTTCACTCAAAATATATTTAAATATCCTTAAAATAATATGATGAACGGCTCATATTTTTGTAATCTAACTATAATTAGATTATTGAAAAATTATGATTACTCATTATAATAGAAATAAGTTAAAATATGTGTATGTAAAATTTTATAATATTTTGAGTGTGCATAGCGTAATTAACTAAGAATGAATGAGTATTAATAAAACTAAATGGTGGGACATATAGGTAATTATCCCTATAATTTAATAAATCTGAAAATTAACTTCGAGAAAATGTCTTTTTTGTCACTCTTTTAGAATCCAAATCATGATTCTAAGTTCTGTCGAAACGAAACAATCTTATCAAATTTAGTTAAAATTGATTTGACACGGTTTATTTATTTTGGCCATAACTTTTATATTTTTAAAATAAATTGTTAAAAATTAATTTTTTGAGTGAGAACAGTGAGCTTTAGTCTGGGTGTATTATCAAAATTCAACTTTCAATCAAAATGAATAATTTTCTATTTTAATAGCGTTAGAAATTGATTTATAAATTAAATTCTTCAGTTCTAATGAAATAAAATTGTTTGTTAAATTGAAAGTTTTTTAAATCGAAATTCGTGCTATGAAAAATAAATCATTAAATTAACCATGATCTTAACAATATGAAATTAATATAAAATGCGGTTTGGCCAAGTGCAAAGGAGGCTCGTCGTCCCTTAGCGAGCCTTTTTAATGGCGCTCCCCGGCGATCCTTCTTATGCCTCCCCATCTCCTCCGGCAGAGCAAGCGACAGAGACGAACGCCGGAGCAACCTCCGAGATCTCTCAGCCGCTCAACTCGGCCGGAGCCCACGGCGTTCTCCCTAAGCGAGGAGGCTGGATCACCTTCCCTTTCCTCGCAGTAAACATTCTGGGCACCTCCCTCGCCGCCGGCGGCGCCACAGCCAACTTCATCGTCTATCTCATAAAGGTCTTCAATTGCAACAGCATCGAAGCTGCCAAGATCAACAACGTCTTCCTCGGTTCCATCAACCTCACCGCCGTCGTCGGCGCAATGCTTTCCGACGCCTTCTTCGGAAGATTCCCCGTCATCGTGTTCTCCTCCATTATTTCCCTCCTTTCCACAACCCTCTTCACCCTCACAGCCGCGGTCCCATCGTTTCATCCCCCGCCCTGCTCCGCCGACGGCGGCGGCGGCTCTCACTGCCAGCTTGCGTCGGCGAAGCAGCTTGCTCTGCTCTACTCTGCTATGGCTCTGCTGGCGGTCGCGACTGGCGGGGCCCGCTTCAACACCATAACTATGGGTGCTGAGCAGTTCGACCGGGCCGACGACCAGGAGGCATTCTTCAACTGGTACTTCTTCATCGTCTACGTCTCGTTGATAATCGGATCGACGGCGATTGTCTACGTGGAGGATAACCTCAGCTGGCAGCTCGGATTCGGGATCTGCACGGCGCTGAGCGCCGTCAGCCTGACTGTTCTGATTTCCGGCCTGCGGTTCTACCGCCGGCAGAAAGCCCGGGGGAGCCCGTTCACTGGGCTGGCGAGAGTGGTGGTCGCGGCGGTTAGGAAGAGGAAGATTCCCGTGGGGAGCTCAGAGGAGAACTACTATAGCGGAGTCAAGTTCCATGGTCAAACTCCGAGTCGCAGCTTACGGTATGCTGCATTTTGGTCATCGCTTTATTTACAATATTGCCACTTACCTGTGATTTTTATTTTAAAAAAACGTAAATTGCATATAGGACCCTGCCATCTCAGAGATATTTGCATGGCGACAAAATCTACTAAAAATATGAATTAAAAATTTAAATTTACTATTCTAATTAGTTAGACTTTCAATTAAGATTAAATGAAAAATTTTAAAAATTATGTGTAAATTCATGATAAAACATATTAAAAATAATATCCCATATATATTTAAATTTTAAATTTAAATCAAATATAAACTATTTAATATTCAAACTAGTTAAATTTCTGGCTAAAATTAAATGTAAAATTTTAAAAATCATGCATGAAATCAAGATAAAAATTAAAAATAATTTCTTATACAAATTTAAATCAAATTTAATGATAAAATTTGTGGTAAGAAATGACAAAAATAACTTTTAGCTCATGTTTTTATACATGTGTCAAAAAGTAAATAAGTATTCCACGTTTTTAAAAATATAGATTAAACACAATTAAATATTTCTCTTACGTCTTAACATTTTGGATTATGCAAAGAGACTTAAATTTTATAATTCAAAATTAATAAATTTATATGCCAAAAATACAAATTAAGATCTTAGGACCTAAATTTCATGATTAAAAATTTATAGACAGTGTGCAGAAATTTTACACTTATAAGTAATTTAATTTGTAAAATAATCTAATATTTATATATATTTGAGTGATCGCTATAAATATTTGTCACCATTTTATAAGTAAAATTGTATGGAGCACGACAATTTTGAGACTCTAAAATATTATTATGGGAAAATTTGGATTTTCATAATTCCTTTTAAATTAATTCTGAATCTTTGATTAACTTAACAATGCATGCTTAACGTATATATTTATTTACTTTAAAGAAGTGACAAAAATAAAAAATAACACATTACTTAGCTTTTAATAGTTATATGTACTTTTATTATTATCATTAGTTTATTTGTCATTTAATATTTTAATTTCTATTCACCATCAAAAAAATGATCTTGATAAATTTAACCTAATAAAAATAAGGAAAAAATTTTTATTGTAAAAAATAAGTAAAATTGATATTCACGTAATATTATATAACAAAAAAAAGTGCTCTATTAACAGGCAGTATATAGGAGTCTCATAAAATAAGTAGTAAAGTATGCAGAAAATAAAAGACGTTCAGATTTAAGAGATTTAGATAAATACTTCTACATTCATTAGCTAAACTAGCTGATATTCTATTATTTGTTTAAAGATCTCTTCGCATATTTATTTTAAATTTTATGTATTTTTTCTTTTATAATATTTTTATATTTGATATTATTTTTATTTTAATATGTATATATAATTTTTGTGATGATTTAAAATAGTATATTAATATTTTAAGTTAAGTATATTAAAATTAACACTCCCCCCTCCCATTTGATTCGAGGGTTAAATTTTAAATTTTAGACAAGAGGAAAAAAAATAATTTATTTTATAGATTTATTGGGAAAAAAAATTTAGTTTAATATTAGTAAATGTGTAAAATATGAAATAAAATTGATTCTAATATTCATATTTATGTTGGATTTGAAATAAATTTGATTTTTATAATTAAAATTTATGTTGGGCTGAAAAAAACCCGAACCAAACGGCTCCTCAGGTCCCTGAATTTAGGGCGCGTAGGTCCTCGCACGTTCCCGCAGCCTCCCTCGCACACGCGAACATGGAGGAGAGAGGGGGAAATGTATAATGGTAATTTTAAAAATTTTTAATAATAAAAAACAAAAATAACTAATTTGATAATTTATGAAAACTCAAAAATCTTGATGTTATAATTTTGAAAACGTGGGCCTGAGCGTTATTAAGCCCTAAATTCAAGGACCTAAGTATAATTTACTCTAAAATTAATTTATCTTAATAAAAATAAATGATGTAAAATATATATTATTTACTTTTTTATTTTTTATTTTTTTAAATTTATATTTACAGTTGATTATTAGATAACATGCTAAGTAATTGATTAATTAATATTATTATTACTACCCCTATAAATTCAAACTAATAAAAGATTTTCATATTTTTTAAAAAAATTAATGTCTTAAATTAGTAAAATATAGTAAATATAAGTTTTAGGTTGACCTAAAATTCAATCTAAAAATCCAATTCATTACGGGTTATGGAAAGGATCCAGTTTGACCACGATTCGATTAGGATGTCTTTCGGGTTGGATTCAAGTCGAGGCCAACTCGATTGTAATCTGACTCATTGATTGACCTTCCTTTTGCGAGAGTGCAAACAAATGAGGGAGATGGAGAATGCAAGTGGGAGAGTCCTAGTATTTTTTTTGTTTTTTTGATAATAGAAAGTAGAAGCTCTCTTTTTCATAACTATATCTCTGTATTTATTGCAGCTATAGAGAGGTCCTAGGGGAGAGATGCTTCTCTCCATTTGGGTTGCATGGGGTGAGCTGATCATGTTTATCAATGTATATTTAGGATTTCGCCATGTCATTCTGTGATATCAATCTTTTGGTGAGAAGCTTGGTTCAGTTCTTTGCAATATCAGGAAGGATAGTCTGAATATCAGCTGAGCATCGGTAGTAGACATTCTTCCTTATACATTAAGTATGACTCTTCACCAGAAAGATAGGTGTTGACCTTTCACGGTTGTTTTTTCTACACGCACCCTCTAAAATGTGAGAGAATAATAGGAGGGAGCACAATGCAGACTGGTAATGATTGGGATAGTTTGTATGATAACATCCCTCGTTCGTGGGCTACGCTTTGCTAGAACTAGCATA
This sequence comes from Apostasia ramifera, assembly GCA_019297695.1. Lineage (NCBI taxonomy): Eukaryota > Viridiplantae > Streptophyta > Magnoliopsida > Asparagales > Orchidaceae > Apostasia > Apostasia ramifera. Next base: position 265,323 of record JAEMOT010003832.1, on the reverse strand, counting down.
CAAAGACCGAGTCATGGTCTATTGTTAGAGCCCAATTGTTGGATAGACAGGTTAAGACAGAGCATCCCACAGTCTATTTAACTGTGATTTGACTGATTTGGCCTGATAATAATCTAGATGGTTGGTACCGTGCCACATAGACCGTGGTGATACATTCAGACTTTTTATGCTAACACATAATAATAAATTTTTATACTATTCAATTATTGAAATGGTTATTGTTTAGTGTATCGTTATTTCTAATGATAGTTTGAAAATAGAAAACGGAAAGTGAATTAAATCTCATGAAACATGTTCATGAATTAATCAAAAATTCCAAAAGCATTTTATCATTTTTTTAAAATTTGTATTAATAAGTTCACATTTGTTCAAAAATACATTTACAGCCCCGTTTGTTTACCCATTTAAAATTAAGCTGGTTTAATTTTAATCAGGCATATCACATCACATATAAAATTTAATATTCAAAATTAACTTTATTTCACATCTTATACATATTACTAAAATAATAACTAACTTATATCACATACTTCACATATCCCAACATAATAACTAACTTTATATCACATCCCTCACACACCCCAACATAATAACTAATTTTACTTCACATCATTCACAATTTTCAATAAAAAAATATCTATATTTAAATTTAATTTTAATCTTATTAAATTTTAACTTACAAACAAACTGACTAGAGGTTATTTAATTTGTTTTAGATGTTTTTGAATATTTTTAGATTTCATTTTTACATATTAATATTTGGTCAGTTTTTTAAAAAGGCCTTTAAATTTAATTGACGGCTGAAATAATTTTCAGATTCCTCAACCAGGCCGCGCTGATCGCCGACGGCGATCTCCGGCCGGACGGCTCCAACGCTCGGCCGTGGCGGCTCGCCACCGTGGAGCAGGTGGAGGACCTGAAGGCCCTCCTCCGGCTGCTGCCCCTGTGGAGCTCCTCCGTCTTCATCAGCGTCCCCCTCGGCGTCCAGCTCAGCCTCTCCGTCCTCCAAGCCCTCGCCATGGACCGCTCCCTCGGCCCGCACTTCTCCTTCCCCGCTGGCTCCATCGTCGTCTCCAACCTCGCCGCCGTCGCCATCTCCATCCCCATCATCGACCGCCTCGTAGTCCCCCTCTACCGCCGCCTCTCCTCCGGCGCGGTCCCCTCCCCGATCCACCGCATCGGCACCGGGCACGTCTTCAACATCCTCGGCATGGCCGCCTCCGCCATGGTAGAGCACCGCCGGCGGCACGCAGCGGCAAAGATGTCGGCAATGTGGCTGGTAGCGCTAAATTTTTTATGGAGCCGTTTGGATTAGCAGTGGGGTTAGCTAACAACTCTACGGGCTACCTAAAAGAATAAATATTTAATTTTATAATATTTTAAATAATTTTATAAAATAATATAAATTAAAAATAATATTTAAAACAATATCGAATTAATCGCCCCCTTATTAATTATTTAAAGGGATTAATGCGATCATTTAGGATTTGATATTGGTTAATTAAATTAAAAATTTTTAGTTTAATTTAGTCTAAAATTTGAACGAGGAAAATTCATTCTTATCTTAATTCAAGTTAAGCTTAGCTCTTTAATTACCGTTTCAAACTCTTGATCCGAATCAGAATTAATTTGATTTTTAATTAAATTTTAATTTTTAAGTTTAAATTTTAAGTATCTTTGTATTCTTATTATATTTTAAATCTTAGATATCTACTTTAAACTAACAACTATAAAAAAAATAATTTGATTTGTCAATTTGAATAATAGTCGTATGAGAAAATATTAAGATAACCATACATTATTATATTTTACTTCAAAACTAATGTAATGAACATAATTTCATCAAAAGGTGTAAGATGAATATAATTATTTTTATATGTGAATAATATTTATTAATGATAATTAAGTACATGTTAAAATAAATTTTAAATATTACTTACATCAGTACATGCTATATTCTTCACAAAAGAGTGCAATATTTAAAATTTTACGTAATATGTATCTAAATTCCATATTCATATTAATATTAATGGTAATTAGTATTATTGTTATAATTTTGAGGATCGTTAGTACGGCTCGCTTGAATTTGATGTATTTGATCGAACTTTCGATCGATTTTCGATCTTCGTGCAAAATTAACAGGGTTAAGTCTTGAATTGTGCATTTTAGTCATCGCAGATTATCCCAAAATTTCTGCTATGAAGAGAGAATTCACAGGCAGTAAATGAGTTTTTAGTGAACCACGACATCCAAATTGCAGGTGGTGCCGCTGGCGGTTTCCGGAGTGGGGGAGGCGCTGCACTTCCCCGGCCAGGTGTCGCTCTACCACGGAGAGTTTCCGAGGTCGCTGAAAGGGACGGCGGCCGGGATGGTGGCGCTGGTGATCGGCGTTGGGTATTATCTGAGTACGGCGGTGGTGGATCTGGTGAGGGAGGCGACGGCGTGGCTGCCGGAGAGCAATAATATTAATGAGGGGAGAATGGATTACGTTTTCTGGATGCTGACGGTCGTGGGGTCCGTTAATTTTGTCTATTATTTGGTCTGTGCGACGTTATACAAATGCCGGCATGTAGATGAGAGGGAAGAGGATGAATTCAATCCCAATTTGGCAAGTTTGTAGGAGTTGCTGATTTCTATATATATATATATTATGAAATTCTATATGATATATTTGGTGCAAGAAAAATAGTTCTTATTATAAACCGATCATCACGATCTACTTTGATCGATATCAAGTTTTTTTTTTTTGGAAGTATCGATATCAAGTTTTGAATTTCATAACTTGGTAGTTTTTTTTCCTTTAATCTGTCTCTGGTAGGTTTTGTGAAACAGCGATGCTACATGTCTTTCATAAATAATTTCATATATTAAAGCCAATAAAAATTTGTTACGTGACATTATTGTCTTATGAGTAAATTAAGTTATTTTTTTGCCTTGAGGTGCTTTGTAAGAGGCCACTTATTCTAGAGTAACTGTCGCTTAAGAACACCAATTGCAGTGTTATAATTATTAGCTTTATGATTTTTCTCCAGGAGAACTCTACATATTCTAGATTATGAAATTCTCTATATATATATATATTATGAAATTCTATATGATATATTAGGTGCAAGAAAAATAGTTCTTATTATACCAGTCATCACGATCTACTTTGATCGATATCAAGTTTTTTTTTTTGGAAGTATCAATATCAAGTTTTGAATTTCATAACTTGGTAGTTTTTTTTCCTTTAATCTGTCTTGGTAGGTTTTGTGAAACAGCGATGCTACATGTCTTTCATAAATAATTTCATTTATTAAAGCCAATAAAAATTTGTTATGTGATTATTGTCTTATGAGTAAATTAAGTTATTTTTTTGCCTTGAGGTGCTTCGTAAGAGGCCACTTATTCTGGAGTAACTATAGCTTAAGAAAGCTAATTACAGTGTTATCATTATTAGCTTTATGATTTTATGAAAGTTTTTTAACATAATATTCTGATTACACACCTAATGTTTAATATATTGATGTATTTCAATTAAAAATTAATATTTGATGATCTATTAGGAACATTTGATTGTGTTTTAATGTAATACCTATAATTACACATCTATTTATCAATATATAAATTAATTTTAAAAAAATAGGCTCTTTTAGGGTCTGATTTATGATATATCTAAGAATTTGTATTGAATAGTGATTTTTTGACAGCTATTCAATGAATTACATTGAATTCAAGTGGAGTACAAGCATTCAGAGTACGATTCTTTGCGTAATATATTATTTTCACTAAATACAAGCAATTATGTGAGTATTCAATTAGTTTTTATTATATTTAAAGAGCATATATGCAATTTGACTTTAATCTTATCTATATGAAAGTTTTTTAACATAATACTCTGATCACCCACCTAATATTTGCTATATTGATGTATTTCAGTCGAAAAATGATATGTCACGATCTATTAGGGACATTTGATTATGTTTTAATGTAATATCTATAATTATACATCTTTTTGTTAGCAGATCGATAAAGTGTATGAGAATAGGCACTTTTAGAGACTTATTTATGACATTTCAATGAATTTGAGTTAAATAGTAATATTTTTGCAGCTATTCATTGCATTACATTGAATTCAAGTAGAGCATAAGTATTTAAAGTATGATTCATTGCATAATAAGTTATTTTAACTGAATACAAGCAATTGTATGAGTTTTCAATTAGTTTTTATTATATTTGAAGAGAATAGTTGCAATTTGAGTTTAATTTAGTCTATATGAAGGTTTTTTAACATAATACTCTGATTACAAATCTAATGCCTGCTATATTGATGTATTTTAATAAAAAATTGATATTTGACGATTTATTAGGGACATTTGATTGTGATTTAATATAACACCAATAATTACACATCTATTTATCAATATATCGATCAATTTTAAGAAAATAGGCTCTTTCAGGATCTGATTTATGACATATCATTGAATTTGAGTTGAATAGTAATTTTTTGGCATCTATTCATTAAATTACGTAGATTTCAAGTGGAGTACAAGCATTTAGAGTACGGTTCATTGCATAGTAAATTCTTTTAACTGAATACACACAATTGTGTGAGTATTCAATTAGTTTTTATTGTATTCGAAACGTGGACCTGATTATTAATGCTTCTGGTGTGTTATGCGATAGAAAAATCTCATCCAAAATTAAGGGTAAATTTTATAAAACTGTAGTAAGACCAGCGATGATATATGGTGCTGAATGCTGGCCTGCAAAGAAGAAACATACAAATAAAATAAATGTTGCAGAAATGAGAATGTTAAGATGGATGTGTGGATATACACGAAAGGATAGAATGAGAAATGAGTATATCCGAAAGAAAGTTGGTGTTGCACCAATTGAGGATAAATTTAGAGAAAGTCGGCTTCGATGGTTTGGACATCTAAATCGTAGGCCAATTGAAGCTCCAGTTAGAAAAATTGAGTTATTGGATTTTGCCCATGTACAAAGAGGAAGAGGGAGACCAAAGAAGACATGGCAAGAAACTATAAGGAGTGATCTTAGTTACTTAAACTTAGATAAGAATTTGGTAACTGATAGAGCGCAATGGAAACAAAGGATTCATGTAGCCGACCCCACCTAGTGGGATTAAGGCTTGGTTGTTGTTGTTGTTGTATTCGAAGAGAATATTTGCAATTTGACTTTGATCTTGTCTATACGAAGGTTTTTTAACAGAATACTCTGATTACACATCTAATATTTTCTATATTAATGTATTTCAATCGAAAAATAATATTTGGTGATCTATTAGGGATATTTGATTGTGTTTTAATATAATACCTATAATTATATATTTTTTTATTAGTATATCGATCAATTTTTAAGAGAATAGGCTCTTTTAGGGACTGATTTATGACATTTCAATGAATTTGAGTTAAATAGTGATATTTTTGTAGCTATTCATTGTATTACGTTGAATTCAAGTGGAGTACAAGCATTTAGAGTACGATTCATTGTATAATAAGTTATTTTTACTGAATACAAGCAATTGTATGAGTATTCAATCAGTTTTTATTGCATTTGAAGAGAATATATATACAATTTGACTTTAATCTTGTCTATATGAAGTTTTTTAACATAATAATCTGATTACACACGTAATATTTGCTTTATTGATGTATTTCAATCGAAAATTAATATTTGGCGATCTACTAGGATTATTTGATTGCGTTTCAATGTAATACATATAATTACACATCTATCCATCAGTATATCGTTTAATTTTAAGAGAATAAGCTCTTTTAGGGTCTGATTTATGCATATGAATGAATTTGAGTTGAATAATCACGTTTTTGCAGCTAGTCGTTGCATTATGTGGAGTTCAAGTGGAGTACAAGTATTTAGCGTACGCTTCATTGCATAATAATAAGTTATTTTAACTGAATACAAGCAATTGTGTGAGTATTCAATTAGGTTTTATTGTATTTGAAGAGAATATATGCAATTTGACTTTAATCTTATCTATATGAAGGTTGTTTAACATAAGACTCTGATTACACACCTAATATTTGCTATATTGATGTATTTCAATCAAAAATTGATATTTGGTGATCTATTAGGCACATTTGATTGCGTTTTAATATAATAGCTACAATTATACATTTTTTTTGTTAATATATCTATCAATTTTAGCAAAATAGGCTCTTTTAGGGACTTATTTATGACATATCAATAAATTTAAGTTGAATAGTGATATTTTTACATTTATTCAATGCATTACATTTAATTCAAGTAGAGTACAAGCATTTAGAGTATGATTCATTGTATAATAAGTTAGTTTAACTGAATACAAGCAATTGTATGAGTATTCAATTAGTTTTTATTATATTTGAAGAGAATATATATAAAATTTGTCTTTAATCTTGTCCATATGAAGGTTTTTTAACATAATACTCTGATTACACACCTAATATTTGCTATATTGATGTATTTCAATCAAAAATCGATATTTGACGATCTATTAGGATTATTTGATTACGTTTTAATGTAATACCTATAATTACACAACTAGTTATTAGTATATCGATTAATTTTATGAGATAGACTCTTTTAGTTATTAGTATACCTATAATTATACAACTATTTGATTGAGTAAAATAGTGATATTTTTGTAGCTATTCATTGCATTACGTTGAATTCAAGGAGTATAAGCATTTAGAGTACGATTCATTGCATAATAAGTTATTTTAGCTGAATACAAGTAATTATGTGAGTATTCAATTAGTTTTTATTATATTTGAAGAGAATGTATGCAATTTGACTTTAATCTTGTCTATATGAAGTTTTTTAATATAATAATCTTATTACATACCTAATGTTTGCTATATTGATGTATTTCAGTCAAAAATGATATGTGACGATCTATTAGGGACAATTAATTGCATTTTAATGTATTTCAAGTGGAGTACAGGCATTTAGAGTATGATTTATTGTATAATAAGTTATTTTAACTGAATACAAGCAATTGTATGAGTATTAGATTAGTTTGTATTGCATTTAAAGAGAATATATGCAATTTAACTTTAATCTTATCTATATGAACGTATTTTAACATAATACTCTGATTACAAACCTAATATTTGCTATATTGATGTATTTCAATCGAAAATTGATATTTGGTGATCTATTAGGGACATTTATTTGCGTTTTAATATAATAGCTATAATTATAGATTTTTTTTGTTAATATATCTATCAATTTTAGCAAAATAGGCTCTTTTAGGGATTGATTTTTGACATATCAATGAATTTAAGTTGAATATTGATATTTTTGCAGCTATTCATTACATTACATTAAATTCAAGTGGAGTATAAGCATTTACAGTATGATTCATTGTATAATAAGTTATTTTAACTAAATACAAGCAATTGTGTCAATATTCAATTAGTTTTTATTATATTTGAAGAGAATATATACAATTTTACTTTAACCTTGTCCATATGAAGATTTTTTAACATAATACTCTGATTACACACCTAATATTTGCTATATTTATGTATTTAAATTGAAATTTGATATTTGGCGATCTATTAGGATTATTTGATTGCATTTTAATGTAATACCTATAATTACACAACTAGTTATTAGTATATCGATTAATTTTAAGAGAATAGACTCTTTTAGTTATCAGTATACCTATAATTACACAACTATTTGATTGAGTTAAATAGTGATATTTTTGTAGCTATTAATTGAGTTATGTTGAATTCAAGTGGAGTACAAGCATTTAGAGTACGATTCATTATATAATAAATTATTTTAACTGATACAAGCAATTGTATGAGTATTCAATTAGTTTGTATTGCATTTAAAGAGAATATATGCAATTTGACTTTAATCTTATCTATATGAAGGTTTTTTAAAATAATAATCTAATTACACACGTAATGTTTGTTTTATTGATGTATTTCAATCGAAAATTGATATTTGGCAATCTACTAGGATTATTTGATTGCGTTTCAATGTAATACATATAATTACACATCTATCTATCAGTATATCGATTAATTTTAAGAGAATAAGCTCTTTTAGGGCCTTATTTATGACATATCAATGAATTTGAGTTGAATAGTGATGTTTTTGCAGCTATTCATTGTATTACGTTGAATTCAAGTGAGTACAAGTATTTTGTGTACGATTCATTGCATAATAAGTTATTTTAACTGAATACAAGCAATTGTGTGAGTATTCAATTAGTTTTTACTGTATTTGAAGAGTTTGCAATTTGACTTTAATCTTGTCTATATGAAGTTTGATTACAAATCTAATATTTGCTATATTGATGTATTTCAATTGGAAATTGATATTTGGTGATCTATTAGGGACATTTAATTGCATTTTAATATAATAGCTACAATTATAAATTTTCTTTGTCAGTATATCTATCAATTTTAATAGAATAGGCTATTTTAGGGACTGATTTATGACATATTAACGAATTTGAGTTGAATAGTGATATGTTTATAGCTATTCGTTGCATTACGTTGAATTCAAGTAGAGTGCAAGCATTTAGAGTACTATTCAATGCATAATAAGTTGTTTTAACTGAATACAAGTAATTGTGTGAGTATTCAATTAGTTTTTATTGCATTTGAAGAGAATATATTTAATTTGACTTTAATCTTATCTATAGGAAGGTTCTTCAATATAATACTCTGATTACACACTTAATGTTTGCTATATTGATGTATTTCAATCGAAAATTAATGTTTGGTGATCTGTTAGGATTATTTGATTGCGTTTTAGTGTAATACCTATAATTACACATCTATTTATCAGTATATCAAATACTTTTAAGAGAATAGGCTCTTTTAGAGTCTAATTTATGACATATCAATGAATTTGAGTTTAATAATCACGTTTTTGCAGCTAGTTGTTGCATTACGTGGAGTTCAAGTGGAGTACAAGTATTTAGAGTACGTTTCATTGCATAATAAGTTATTTTAACTGAATACAAGCAATTATGTGAGTATTCAATTAGTTTTTATTGTATTTGAAGAGAATATATGCAATTTGACTTTAATCTTGTCTATATGAAGGTTGTTTAACATAATACTCTGATTACACACCTAATGTTTGCTATATTGATGTATTTCAATCGAAAATTGATATTTGGTGATCTGATAGGATTATTTGATTGCGTTTTGTTGTAATACCTATAATTACATATCTATTTATCAGTATATCGATTACTTTTAAGAGAATAGGCTCTTGTAGGATCTAATTTATGACATATCAATGAATTTGAGTAAAAAAGTGAAGTTTTTGCTGTTATTCATTGCATTACGTTGAATTCAAGTGGAGTACAAGTATTTAGAGTATGATTAATTGCATAATTAGTTATTTTAATTGAATACAAGCAATTGTGTCAGTATTCAATTAGTGTTTATTGTATTTGAAGAGAATGTATGTAATTTTACTTTAATCTTGTCTATATGAAGGTTTTTTAACATAACAGTTTGATTACAAATCTAATATTTGCTAAATTGATGTATTTCAATTGAAAATTGATATTTGGTAATCTATTAGGACATTTGATTGCATTTTAATATAATAGCTACAATTATAAATTTTCTTTGTCAGTATATCTATCAATTTTAATAGAATAGGCTATTTTAGGGACTGATTTATGATATATTAACGAATTTGAGTTGAATAGTGATATGTTTACAGCTATTCGTTGCATTACGTTGAATTCAAGTAGAGTACAAGCATTTAGAGTACTATTCAATGCATAATAAGTTGTTTTAACTGAATACAAGCAATTGTGTGAGTATTCAATTAGTTTTTATTGCATTTGAAGAGAATATATTTAATTTGACTTTAATCTTATCTATAGGAAGGTTCTTCAATATAATACTCTGATTACACACCTAATATTTGCTATATTGATGTATTTCAATCGAAAATTAATGTTTGGTGATCTGTTAGGATTATTTGATGGTGTTTTAGTGTAATACCTATAATTACACATCTATTTATCAGTATATCAATTACTTTTAAGAGAATAGGCTCTTTTAAAGTCTAATTTATGATATATCAATGAATTTGAGTTTAATAATCACGTTTTTGCAACTAGTTGTTGCATTACGTGGAGTTCAAGTGGAGTACAAGTATTTTGAGTACGTTTCATTGCATAATAAGTTATTTTAACTGAATACAAGCAATTATGTGAGTATTCAATTAGTTTTTATTGTATTTGAAGAGAATATATGCAATTTGACTTTAATCTTATCTATATGAAGGTTGTTTAACATAATACTCTGATTACACACCTAATATTTGCTATATTAATGTATTTCAATCGAAAATTAATGTTTGGTGATCTGTTAGGATTATTTGATTGCGTTTTAGTGTAATACCTATAATTACACATCTATTTTTCAGTATATCAAATACTTTTAAGAGAATAGGCTCTTTTTGGGTCTAATTTATGACATATCAATGAATTTAAGTTAAATAGTGAAGTTTTTACTGTTATTCATTGCATTACGTTGAATTCAAGTGGAGTACAATTATTTAGAGTATGATTCATTGCATAATTAGTTATTTTATTTGAATACAAGCAATTGTGTTAGTATTCAATTAAAGTTTATTGTATTTGAAGAGAATGTATGCAATTTGATGTTAATCTAGTCTATATGAAGGTTTTTTAACATAATACTCAGATTACACACCTAATATTTGCTATATTAATGTATTTCAATCGAAAATTGATATTTGGCAATCTATTAGGGATATTTGATTTCGTTTTAATATAATACCTACAATTATATATCTTTTTGTTAGTACATCGATCAATTTTTATGAGAATAGGCTCTTTTAGGAATTAATTTTTGTCATATAAATGAATTTGAGTTGAATAATATTTTTTGTAGCTATTCATTGCATTACGTTGAATTCAAGTGGAGTACAAGAATTTAGAGTACGATTCATTGCATAGTAAGTTATTTTAACTGAATACAAGCAATTGTGTGAGTATTCAATTAGTTTTTGTTGCATTTGAAGAGAATATATTTAATTTGACTTTAATCTTATCTATAGGAAGGTTCTTCAATATAATACTCTGATTACACACCTAATGTTTTCTATATTGATGTATTTCAATCGAAAATTGATATTTGGTGATCTATTAGGGACATTTGATTTTATTTTAATATAATTCCTACAATTATACATCTTTTTGTTAGTATATCGATCAATTTTTAAGAGAATAGGATCTTTTAGGGACTAATTTATGACATATTAATGAATTTGAGTTGAATAATATTTTTGTAGCTATTCATTGCATTACGTTGAATTCAAGTGGAGTACAAGCAGTTAGAGTACGATTCTTTACATAATAAGTTATTTTAACAGAATACAAGCAATTGTGTGAGTATTCAATTAGTTTTTATTGCATTTGAAGAGAATATATGGAATTTGACTTTATCTTGTCTATATGAAGATTTTTTAACAGAATACTCTGATTATACACCTAATGTTTGCTATATTCATGTATTTCAATTAAAAAGTGATATTTGGTGATCTATTAGAGACATCTGATTTTGTTTTAATGTAATACCTATAGGGTCTGATTCAATATAAAGAAAATACGCTCTTTTGAGAGAATTCGCTCTTTTATCAATTTATCGATCAATTTTAAGAGCATTCGCTCTTTTAGGGTTTGATTCATGACATATGAATGAATTTGAGTTGAATAGATATTTTTGCAGCTATTCATTGCATTATGTTGAATTTAAGTGGAGGACAAGTATTTAGAGTACGATTCATTTCATAATAAGTTATTTTAACTGAATAGAAGCATTTGTGTGAGTATTCAATTAATGTTTATTGTATTTGACGAGAATATATGCAATTTGACTTTAACCTTGTCCATATGAAGGTATTTTTACATAATATTCTGATTACAAATATAATGTTAGCTATATTGATGTATTTCAATCAAAATTAATATTTGGCATTTTATTAGGGACATTAGATTACGTTTTAATGGAATACCTATAAATTACACATCTATTTGTCAGTAAATCGATCAATTTTAAGAGAATAGACTCTTTTAGTATCTGATTTATGACATAATAATAAATTTGAGTTGAATAGTGATTTTTTGACAGCTATTCATTGAATTACGTTGAGTTCAAGTGGAGTATATACATTTAGAGTATGCTTCTTTGCATAATATGTTATTTTCACTGAATACAAGTAATTGTGTGAGTATTCAATTAGTTTTTATTATCTTTGAAGAGCATAAATGCAATTTGACTTTAATCTTATCTATATGAAGGTTTTTTTAACATAATACTCTGATTATATACCTAATGTTTGCTATATTAATGTATTTCGATCGAAAATTGATATTTGGCTAACTATCAGGGACATTTGATGGCGTTTTAATATAATACAGATAATTATTCATTTTTTGGTTAGTATATCGATCAATATTTAAGAGAATAGGCTCTTTTAGGGATTGATTTATGACATATCAATGAATTTGAGTTAAATAGTAATGTTTTTGTAGCTATTTATTGTATTACGTTGAATTCAAGTGGAGTAGAAGTATTTAGAGTACGATTCATTGCATAATAAGTTATTTTAACTGAACACAAGCAATTGTGTGAGAATTCAATTAGTTTTTGTTATATTTAAAGAGAATGTATGCAATTTGACTTTAATGTTATCTATATGAAGGTTTTTTAACATAATACTTTGATTACAAACCTAATGTTTGCTATATTGATGTATTTCAATCAAACATTGATATTTGGTGATCTATTAGGGACATTTGATAGCGTTTTAATATAATAGCTACAATTATAAATTTTCTTTCTTAGTTTATCTATCAATTTTAACAGAATAGGCTATTTTAGGGACTGATTTATGACATATCAATGAATTTGAGTTGAATGATGTTTTTGTAGCTATTCATTACATTATGTTGATTTCAAGTGAAGTACAAGCATTTAGAGTACAATTATTGCATAATACCGATAATTATTCATTTTTTGGTTAGTATATCGATCAATATTTAAGAGAATAGGCTCTTTTAGGGACTGATTTATGACATATCAATGAATTTGAGTTAAATAATGATGTTTTTGTAGCTATTTATTGTATTACGTTGAATTCAAGTGAGTACAAGTATTGTGAGTACGATTCTTTGCATAATAAGTTATTTTAACTAAACACAAGAAATTGTGTGAGAATTCAATTAGTTTTTTTGTGTTTGAAGAGAATGTTTGCAATTTGACTTTAATCTTGTCAATATGAAGGTTTTTTGACATAATACTCTTATTACAAACCTGGTGTTTGCTATATTGATGTATTTCAATCGAAAATTGATATTTGGTGATCAATTAGGGACATTTGATTGCTTTTTAATGTAATACCTATAATTACACATCTATTTGTCAGTATATCGATCAATGTTAATAGAATAGGTTGTTTTAGGGTCTGATTTATGACATATCAATGAATTTAAGTTGAATAGTGATATTTTTGCAGCTATTCAGTGCATTGTGTTAATTTCAAGTGGAGTACAAGCATTTAAGAGTTTGATTCATTGCATAATAAGTAATTTTCACAGAATACATGCAATTGTGAGAGTATTCAATTAGTTTTTTTTATATTTGAAGAGAATATATGCAATTTGACTTTAATCTTGTCTATATAAAGGTTTTTTAACATAATACTCTGATTACACACCTAATATTTGGTATATTGATGTATATCAATTGAAAACTGATATTTAGCGATCTATTAGGAATATTTGATTGCTTTTTAATGTAATGCCTATAATTACACATCTATTTGTCAGTATATCGATCAATGTTAAGAGAATAGGTTATTTTAGGGTCTGATTTATGACATATCAATAAATTTGAGTTGAATAGTGATGTTTTTGCAGCTATTCATTGCATTATGTTGATTTCACGTGGAGTACGAGCATTTAGAGTACGATTCATTGCATAATAAGTACTTTTCACGGAATACATGTAATTGTGAGAGTATTCAATTAGTTTTTATTATATTTGAAGAGAATATATGCAATTTGACTTTAATCTTGTCTATATGAAGTTTTTTAACATAATACTCTGATTACAAACCTAATGTTTGCTATATTGATGTATTTCAATTGAAAATTTATATTTGGGGATCTATTAGGGACATTTAATTGTGTTTTAATATAATACTTATAATTATACATTTTTTTGTTAGTATACCGATTAATTTTAACAGAATAAGCTCTTTTAGGGACTGATTTATGACATATCAATGAATTTGAGTTGAATAGTGACGTTGTTGCTGCTATTCATTGTATTACATTGAATTCAAGTAGAGAACAACCATTTAGAGTACGTTTCATTGCATAATAAGTTATTTTAACTGAATATAAGCAATTGTATGAGTATTCAATTAGTTTTTATTGTATTTGAAGAGAATATATGTAATTTGACTTTAATCTTGTCCATACGAAGGTTTGTTAACATTATACTCTGATTACACACGTAGTGTTTGCTATATTGATGTATTTCAATTGAAAATTGATATTTGGTGTTCTATTAGAATTACTTGATTTCGTTTTATTGTAATACCTATAATTAACCTCTATTTGTCAATATATCGATCAATGTTAAGAGAATAGGCAAATTTAGGGTTTGATTTATGACATATCTATGAATTTAAGTTGAATAGTGTGTTTTTGCAGTTATTCATTGCATGACGTAGAATTCAAGTGGAGTACAAGTATTTAATTACGATTCATTGCATAATAAGTTATTTTAACTAAATACAAGCAATTGTGTGAGTTTTCAATTAGGTTTAAATTTTTTTAAGAGAATATAAGCAATTTGACTTTAATCTTGTCTATATGTTGGTTTGTTAACATAATACTTTGATTACACACCTTATGTTTGCTATATTGATGTATTTCAGTTGAAAAATGATATGTGGCAATCTATTAAGGACATTTGATTGCATTTTCATGTAATACCCATAATTACACCTCTATTGTCAGTATATCGATCAATATTCAGCGAATAAGCTCTTTTAGGATCTGATTTATGATAGATCAATAAATTTGAGTTGAATTGTGATGTTTTTATAGCTATTCATTGCACTACGTAGAATTCAAGTGGAGTACAAGCATTTAGAGTACGATTCAATACATAATAGGTTAGTTTAATTGAATACAAGCAATTGTGCGAATATTCAATTAGTTGTTATTATATTTGAAGAGAATGTATGCAATTTGACTTTAATCTTGTCTATATGAAAGTTGTTTAACATAATACTCTAATTACACACCTAATATTTATTATATTGATGTATATCAATCGAAAACTATTATTTGGCGATCTATTAGGGACATTTGATTGCTTTTTATTGTAATGCCTATAATTATATTTATCAGTATATCGATCAATGTTAAGAGAATAGGCTGTTTTAGGGTTTGATTTATGACATATCAATGAATTTTAGTTGAATAGTGATGTTTTTGCAGCTATTCATTGCATTGTGTTGATTTCAAGTGGAGTATGAGCATTTAGAGTACGATTAATTGCATAATAAGTAATTTTCACAGAATACATGTAATTGTGAGAGTATTCAATTAGTTTTTATTATATTTGAAGAGACTATATGCTATTTGACTTTAATCTTATCTATATGATGGTTGTTTAACATAATACTTTGATTACAAACCAAATGTTTGCTAAATTGATGTGTTTCAATCGAAAATTGATATTTGGCGATCTATTAGGGACATTTAATTGCGTTTTAATATAATACCTACAATTATACATTTTTTTGTTAGTATATCGATCAATTTTAACAGAATAAGCTTTTTTAGGGTCTGATTTATGACAAATCAATGAATTTCGGTTAAATAGTGATGTTATTGCTGCTATTCATTGCATTACGTTGAATTGAAGTGGAGAACAAGCATTTAGAGTATGATTCACAGCATAATAAGTTATTTTAACTTAATACAAGCAATTATGTGAGTATTCAATTGTTTTTTATTTTATTTGAAGAGAACATATGCAATTTGACTTTATTTTTGTCTTTATGAAGGTTTTTTAATATAATATTCAGGTCACACACTTAATGTTTGCTATATTGATGTATTTCAATCAAAAAATGATATGTTGCGATCTATTAGGGATATTTGATTGCTTTTTAATATAATACCTATAATTACACATCTATTTATAACATATGAATGAATTGGAGAAGAATAGTGATATTTTTGCAGCTATTCATTGCATTACGTTGAATTCAAGTGGAGTACAAGCATTTAGAGTATGATTCTTTATATCAGTATATCGTACTCTAAATGCTTGTACTCCACATGACTTTGATCTTGTCTATATGAAGGTTTTTTAATATAATACTTTGATTACATACCTAATGTTTGCTCTATTGATGTATTTAAATCGAAAATTTATTTTTGGGGATCTATTAGGGACATTTGATTGCGTTTTAATGTAATACCTATAATTACACATTTATTTATTAGTATATTGATTAAGTTTAAGAGAATAGGCTCATTTACGGTCTGATTTATGACATATAAATAAATTTGAGTTGAATCGTGATTTTTTTGCAGCTATTCATTGTATTACATTGAATGCAAGTGAAGTACAAGCATTTAGAGTACGATTCATTGTATAATAAGTTATTTTAACTTAATACAAGCAATTGTGCGTATTCAATTAGTTTTTGCTATATTTGAAGAGAATATATGCAATTTGAATTTAATCTTATCTATTTGAAGGTTTGTTAATATAATACTCTGATTACACACCCAATGTTTGGTATATTGATGTATTTCAATCGAAATTGATATTTGGAGATTTATTAGGGACATTTGATTGCTTTTTAATGTAATACCTATAATTACACATCTATTTGTCAGTATATCGATCAATGTTAAAAGAATAGGCTGTTTTAGGGTCTGATTTATGACATATCAATGAATTTGAGTTGAATAGTTACGTTTTGGTAGCTATTCATTGCATTACGTTGAATTCAAGTGAAGTACAAGCATTTAGAGTACGATTCATTACAAAATAAGTTATTTTAACTGAATACAAGCAACTGTATGAGTATTCAATTAGTTTTATTATATTTGAAGAGAATATATGCAAGTTGACTTTAATTTTATCTATATGATGGTTTTTTAACATAATATTCTTATCACACACCTAATGTTTGCTATATTGATGTATTTCAATCGAAAAATAATATCTGGCGACATATTAGGGACATTTGATTACGTTTTAATGTAATACCTACAATTACACATCTTTTTGTTAGTATATCGATTAATTTTAAGAGAATAAGCACTTTTAGGGACTGATTTATGACATATCAATGAATTTGAGTTGAATAGTGATGTTGTTGCAGCTATTCATTGCATTACGTTGAATTCAAGTGGAGAACAAGAATTTAGAGTACGATTCACTGCATAATAAATTATTTAACTTAATATAAGCAATTGTGTGAGAATTCAGTTAGTTTTTATTGTATTTGAAGAGTATATATGCAATTTGATTTTAATCTTATCTATTTGAAAGTTTTTTAGCATAATACTCTTATTACACACCGAATATTAGCTATATTGACGTATATCAATCGAAAATTGATATTTGACTATCTATTAGGAACATTTGATTGCGTTTTAATGTAATACCTATAATTACACATCTATTTGTCAGTATATTGATCAATTTTAAGAGAATAGGCTCTTTTGGGGATTGATTTATGACATATCAAAGAATTTGAGTTAAATAGTAATGTTTTTGCAGCTATTCACTGCATTACGTTGAATTCATGGGGAATACCAGCATTTAGAGTACGATTCATTATATAATAAGTTATTTTATCTAAATGCAAGCAATTGTGTGAGTATTCAATTAGTTTTTATTGTATTCGAAGAAAATATTTGCAATTTGACTTTGATCTTGTCTATACGAAGGTTTTTTAATATAATACTCTGATTACATACCTAATGTTTCCTCTATTGATATATTTCAATCTAAAATTGATATTTAGAGATTTATTAGGGACATTTGATTGCATTTTAATGTAATACCTATAATTATACATCTATTTATCAGTATATCCATCAATTTAAAGAGAATATGCTCTTTTACGATTTGATTTATAACATATGAATGAATTGGAGAAGAATAGTGATATTTTTGCAGCTATTCATTGCATTACGTTGAATTCAAGTGGAGTACAAGCATTTAGAGTACGATTCATTGCATAATAAGTTGTTTTAACTTAATACGGGCAATTGTGTGAGTATTCAATTAGTTTTTTCCTTATTTAAAGAGAATATATGCAATTTGACCATAAACTTATCTATATAAAGGTTTTTTAACATAATACTTTGATTACACACCTAATGTTTAGTATATTGATGTATTTCAATTGAAAATTAATATTTATCGATTTATTAGGGACATTTGATTATTTTTTAATGTAATACATATAATTACACATTTATTTATCAGTATATCGATCAATTTTAAGAGAATAGGCTGTTTTAGGATCTAATTTGTTACATATCAATGAATTTGAGTTGAATAGATATTTTTGCAGCTATTCATTGTATTATGTTGAATTCAAGTGAAGTACAAGCATTTAGAGTATGATTAATTGCATAATAAGTTATTTTAACTGAATACAAGCAATTGTGTGAGTATTCAATTAGTTTTTATTGTATTTAAAGAGCATATATGTAATTTGACTTTAATCTTGTATATATGAAGGTTTTTTAACATAATACTCTGATTACACACGTAATGTTTGCTATATTGACATATATCAATCGAAAATTGATATTTGGCGATCTATTGGGGACATTTGATTGCATTTTAGTGTAATACCTGTAATTACACATCTATTTATCAGTATATCAATCAATTTTAAGAGAATAGACACTTTTAGGGACTTATTTATGATATATCAATGAATTTGAGTTAAATAGAGATATTTTTGGGAGCCATTAATTGCATTACGTTGAATTCAAGAGGAGTTCACGTATTTAGAGTATGATTCATTGCATAATAAGTTATTTTAACTGAATACATACAATTGTGTGAGTATTCAATTAGTTGTTATTGTATTTAAAGAGAATATATGCAATTTGACCTTAATCTTACTCATATGAAGTTTTTTAATCTAATACTTTGATTACAAACCTAATGTTTGCTATATTGATGTATTTCAATTGAAAATTGATATTTGGCGATTTATTTGGAACATTTGATTGCGTTTTAATGTTGGTCTAAATACACCAATATACGACCAATTATAGTTATACGCCAAGCTATTTTATCTCAATATAAATATTTATACAACTATTTAAAAGTATATTGATGAACTTCCAATAGTATATTCTTTTCAAGACTAATTTTGTTATGTATTCAAGCTTTTGAATTGACTAGTTGCTATTATAAAACGATTCATTGGTTCATCTATAAAATTAGGCAAAAGACACGTATTTAGAAGCCGATTTGGTGTATATTAAGTGATTTTAACTATATTCTACTAATTATGTAGCGACTCAATTACTTACTAATGTATTTTAATATAATCGTTGCATTAATGCATCGATAAGTTACATATTAAGGTTTTATAAGTTAATACCTTGAATTTAAAAAAGCATATTAGTAATATCGCATTGTTAAAACTGAATATATGTGCTTCGGGGCTCGTTCGACCCATATCAAGAAATTATGATGTAATCTCAGCAATTATACAACTCTTTCACGTATAATTCGATGCAAATTGAGTCATTTCAACTTAGGTATTCAATTTAATTACAACTCTTTGACTAATATAGGTCGTGTGATTACGAGACGTATGTCAAAATACTATTATACGCAGTGAATCGACGTCTGCGACCTAGTATGTTGTTCAAATGCAGTAAGAAAACATTAAATGGGTATATAATTGCCAGTATTCTATTAAAATTGATCCCTAAAAGAGTCTATTGTCCTAAAATTGATCGATATACTGATAAATAAATGTGTAATTATAGTTATTACATGAAAACACAATCAAATGTCCCTAATAGATCGCCAAATATCAATTTTCGATTGATATACGTCAATATAGCAAACATTAGGAGTATTATGTTAAAAAAACCTTCATATAGACAAGATTAAAGTCAAATTGCATATATGCTCTTTAAATATAATAAAAACTAATTGAATACTCACACAATTGCTTGTATTCAGTTAAAATAATTTATTATGCAATGAATCATACTCTAAATGCTTGTACTCTATTGAATTCAATGTAATGCAATGAATAGCTGCAAAAATATCACTATTCAACTCAAATTCATTCATATGTCATAAATGAGACCGTAAAAGAGCCTATTCTCTTAAAATTGATCGATATACTAATAAATAGATGTGTAATTATAGGTACTACATTAAAACTCAGTCAAATGTTTCTAATAGATTGTCAAATATCAATAGAGCAAATATTCGGTATGTAATCAGAGTATTATGTTAAAAAACTTTCATATAAATAAGATCAAAGGCAAATTATAAATATTCTCTTCGAATACAATAAAAACTAATTGAATACTCACACAATTGCTTGTATTTTGTTAAAATAATTTATTATACAATTAATCGTACTCTAAATGCTTGTACTCCATTTGAATTCAACGTAATGCAATGAATACTTGCAAAAATGTCACTCTTCAACTCAAATTAATTGATATGTCATAAATTAGACCCTAAAATAGCTTATTCTCTTACAATTGATCAATATACTCACAAATAAATGTGTAATTATAGGTATTACATTAAAATACAATCAAATGTCCCTAATAGATCGCCAAATATCAATTTTCGATTGATATACGTCAATATAGCAAGCATTAGGTTTGTAATCAGAGTATTATATTAAAAAACCTTCATATATACAAGATTAAAGTCAAATTGCATATATTCTCTTTAAATATAATAAAAACTCTAATTGAATACTAACACAATTACTTGTATTCAGTTAAAATAACTTATTATGCAATGAATCGTACTCTAAAAATTTGTACTTCACTTGAATTCAATGTAATGCAATGAATAGTTGTTATTCAACTCAAATTTATTCATATGTCATAAATCAGTCCCTAAAAGAGTTATTCTCTTAAAATTGATTGATATACTAATAAAAAGATGTATAATTATTGCTATTACAAGAAAACACAATCAAATGTCCCTAATAGATCACCAAATAATAATTTTTGATTGATATACATCAATATACTAAATATTAGGTGTGTAATCAGAGTATTATATCAAAAAACCTTCATATAGATAAGATTAAAGTTAAATTGTATATATTCTCTTAAAATACATTAAAAACTAATTGAATACTTAAACAATTACTTGTATTCAGTTAAAATAATTTATTGTGCAATGAATCGTAATTAAATGCTTGTACTCTACTTAAATTCAACGTAATGCAATAAATAGTTGCAAATACATAGTTTCAACTCAAATTCATTGATATATCATAAATCAGTCTCTAAAAGAGCCTATTCTCTTAAATTTTATCGATATACTAATAAGTAAATGTGTAATTATATGTATTACATTAAAATGCAATCAAGTAATCCTAATAGATCACTAAATATCAATTTTCGATTGAAAATACATCAATATAATAAATATTATGTGTGTAATCAGAGTATTATGTTAAGAAACCTTTGTATTGATAAGATTAAAGTCAAATTGCATATATTCTCTTCAAATATAATAAAAGCTAATTGAATACTCAAACAATTGCTTATATTCAATTAAAATAACTTATTAAGCAATGAATCGTACTCTAAATGCTTGTACTCCACTTGAATTCAACGTAATGCAATGAATAGCTGCAAAAACATCACTATTCAACTCAAATTCACTGATATGTCATAAATCAATCCCTAAAAGAGTCTATTCTCCTAAAAATTGATCGATATACTAATAAAAAATATATAATTATAGTTATTATATTAAAACACAATCAAAAGTCCCTAATAGATCGCCAAATATCAATTTTTAATTGAGATACATCAATGTAGCAAACATTAGGTGTTTAATCAGAATATTATGTTAAAAAATCTTCATATAGACAATATCAATGTCAAATTGCAGATATTCTCTTCGAATACAATAAAAATTAATTCAATACTCACACAATTGCTTGTATTCAGTTAAAAAAACTTATTTTGTAAAGAATCGTACTCTAAATGCTTTTACTCCACTTGAATTCAACATAATGCAATGAATAGTTGCAAAAAACTTTACTATTCAATTTAAATTTTTTGATATGTCATAAATCAGACCCTAAAAGAGCCTATTCTCTTAAAATTGATCGATATACTGATAAATAGATGTGTAATTATAGGTATTACATTAAAACACAATCAAATGTCCCTAATAGATCGCCAAATATCAATTTTTGATTGATATACGTCAATATAGCAAACTTTAGGTGTGTATTCAAAGTATTATGTTAAAAAATATTCATATAGACAAGATAAAAGTCAAATTGCGTATATGCTCTTCAAATACAATAAAAACTAATTGAATACTCACACAATTGCTTGTATTCAGTTAAAATAACTTATTATGCAATAAATCATATTCTAAATGCTTGTACTCCACTTGAATTCAATGTAATGCAATGAATAGCTGCAAAAATATCACTATTCAACTCAAATTCATTCATATGTTATAAATAAGACTGTAAAAGAGCATATTCTCTTAAAATTAATCGATATATTGATAAATAGATGTGTAATTATAGTTATTACATTAAAATGCAATCAAATGTCCAGAATAAATCGCCAAATATCAATGTTCTATTGATATACATCAATATAGTAAATATTAGGTGTTTAATCAGAGTGTTATGCTAAAAAACTTTCATATAGATAAGATTAAAGTCAAATTGCATATATGTTCTTAAAATACAATAGCAATTAATTAAATACTCACACAATTACTTGTATTCAGTTAAAATAATTTATTTTTGTAATGAAATTTTTTTTTAATAAAAACTAATTGAATACTTGCACAATTGCTTGTATTCAGTTAAAATAACTTATTATGCAGTTAATCGTACTCTAAATACTTGTACTCCACTTAAATTCAACATAATGCAATGAATAGCTACAACAACATCTTTATTCAACTAAAATTTATTGATATGTCATAAATCAGTGCTTAAAAGAGCCTATTCTCTTAAAATTGATCGATACACTAACAAAAGGAAGTTTGTATTACATTAAAATGCAATTAATTGTCCCTAATAGATCGTCACATATCATTTTTGACTGAAATACATCAATATAGCAAACATTAGGTATGTAATAAGATTATTATATTAAAAAACTTCATATAGACAAGATTAAAGTCAAATTGCATACATTCTCTTCAAATATAATAAAAACTAATTGAATACTCACATAATTACTTGTATTCAGCTAAAATAACTTATTATGCAATGAATCGTACTCTAAATGCTTATACTCCACTTGAATTTAACGTAATGCAATGAATAGCTGCAAAAAAATCACTATTTAACTCAAATTCATTGATATTTTATTAATCAGTCCCTAAAAGTGTCTATTCTCTTAAAATTGATCGATATACCAATAAAAAAATGTATAATTATTGGTATTATATTACCATGCAATCAAATGTCTCTAATAGATCGCCGCGTATCATTTTTCGATTGAAATACATCAATATAACAAACCTTAGTTGTGTGATCAGAATATTACGTTAAAAATTCATATATACAAGATTAAGATCAAATTGCATATATATTTTCTTCAAATACAATAACAACTAATTAAACAATCACACAATTACTTGTATTCAATTAAAATAACTTATTTTTGTAATGAATCGTACTCTTAAATGCTTGTACTCTACTTAAATTCAATGTAATGCAATGAATACCTGCAAAAACGTCATTATTCAAATCAAATTCATTGATATGTTATAAATCAAACTTTAGAACAACTTATTCTTTTAAAATTGATGGATATATTGACAAATAGATGTGTAATTATAAGTATTACATTACAAAAGCAATCAAATGTCCCTAATAGATCGCCAAATATAAGTTTTCGATTGAAATACATCAATATACCAAACATTAGGTTTGTAATCAGAGTATTATGTTGAAAAACCTTCATATAGATAAGATTAAAGTCAAATTACATACATTCTCTGCAAATACAATAAAAATTAATTGAATACTCACACAATTGCTTGTATTCAATTAAAATAACATATTATGTATTGAATCGTACTTTAAATGCTTGTACTCCACTTGAATTCTATGTAATGCAATGAATAGTTGTAAAAACATCATTATTCAACTCAAATTCATTGATATGTCATAAATCAGATCTTAAAAGAGCTTATTCTCTTAAAATTGCTCAATATGCTGACAAATAGAGGTGTAATTATAGGTATTACAAAAAAACGCAATCAAATGTCCCTAATAAATTGTCACAAATCATTTTTCGACTGAAATACATTAATATTACAAACATTAGGTGTGTAATCAGAGTATTATGTTAAAAAAACCTTCATATAGACAAGATTAAAGTCAAATTATATATATTCTCTTAAAATACATTAAAAATTAATTGAATACTCACACAATTACTTGTATTTAGTTAAAATAACTTATTATATAATAAATCATAATTAAATGCTTGTACTCTACTTGAATTCAACGTAATACAATGAATAGTTGCAAAAAATATCACTATTCAACTCAAATTCATTGATATATCATAAATCAGTCTCTAAAAGAGCCTATTCTCTTAACTTTAATTGATATACTGATAAATAAATGTGTAATTATTTGTATTAAATTAAAACGCAATCAAGTAATCCTAATAAATCACCAAATATTAATTTTCGATTGAATTATATCAATATAGCAAATATTATGTGTGTAATCAGAGTATTATGTTAACAAACCTTCGTATAGATAAGATTAAAGTCAAATTGCATATATTCTCTTCAAATAAAATAAAAACTAATTGAATACTCACACAATTGCTTATATTCAGTTAAAATAATTTATTATGCAATAAATCATACTTTAAATGCTTGTACTGCTCTTGAATTCAACGTAATGCAATGAATAGCTGCAAAAATATCACTATTCAATTCAAATTTATTGATATGTCATAAATCAGTCTCTAAAAAAGCCTATTCTCTTACAAATTGATCAATATATTAATAAAAAAATATATAATTATAGTTATTATATTAAAACGCAATCAAAGGTACCTAATAGATTACCAAATATTAATTTTCGATTGAAATACATTAATATAGCAAACAATAGGTGTGTCATCAGAGTATTATGTTAAAAAACTTTTATATAGATAATATCAAAGTCAAATTGTAAATATTCTCTTCGAATACAATAAAAACTAATTGAATACTCACACAATTACTTGTATTCAGTTAAAATAGCTTAGTATGCAATGAATCATACTCTAAATACTTGTACTCTACTTGAATTCAGCGTAATGCAATGAAAAGCTGAAAAAATCACTATTCAATTATAATTCATTGATATATCATAAATCAGACCCTAAAAGAGCCTATTCTCTTAAATTTAATTGATATACTGATAAATAGATGTGTAATTATTGGCATTACATTAAAATGCAATTAAATAATACTTATAGATCGTCAAATATCAATTTTCGATTGAAATAAATCAATATAGCAAATTTTTTGTATGTAATCAGAGTATTATGTTAAAAAACTTCATATAGACAAGATTAAAGTTAAATTGCATATATTCTCTTAAAATATAATAAAAAGTAATTGAATACTCACACAATTGCTTGTATTCAGTTGAAATAACTTAT
Source organism: Apostasia ramifera (assembly GCA_019297695.1). Lineage (NCBI taxonomy): Eukaryota > Viridiplantae > Streptophyta > Magnoliopsida > Asparagales > Orchidaceae > Apostasia > Apostasia ramifera. The sequence goes on along the minus strand of JAEMOT010003832.1, from coordinate 239,354 downwards.
TATGTAATGAATCGTACTCTAAATGCTTGTACTCCACTTGAATTCAATGTAATTTAATGAATAGCTGCCAAAAAATTACTATTCAACTCAAATTCATTGATATGTCATAAATCAGACCCTAAGGTCTTGTTTGATTGGAGGATGAATTTGGGTAAAGAAAGAGAAAATAATTTATTTTATAGAGTTGATGGGAAAGAAATTTATTTTAATATTGGGAGATGTGTAGGATGTGAAATAAAGTTGATTTTAAGATTGGAATTTGTGTTGGATGTGAAATAAAGTTGATTTTTAAGGTTGGAATTTGTGGTGGATGTGAAATAAAGTTATAATAAATTTAAAATATTATTAAAATATTTTTTTGCTTATTTTTGAACTCATGCCAAACAAGGCCTAAAAAAGCCTATTCTCTTAAAATTGATCGATATACTGACACATCTCTACATAATCTAAATTATGGTGTATTACAATACATTATTATATCTAATTTCCTATAGTATGATGTGGTTTGAGGGCAAATCACATATAAGCTTATACGCTTTTGATGCTTATTTGAGGTTGCGACTAAAAATGGTAAGGGATAGCCTTATAGTGATCCATTGCGAAGAAGGCAGAGTAAAGTGATTCTTAATAATTTGTTTTTTAAAAATAAATAGTAGCACATATTATCGATGGTCAACTCAATTGAAGGTAATTTGCAGTGCAATATTTATGTATATTATTAATAATATAAAGTGAATTTCAAAATAAGTTTATAAGGCTTTCTAAAAAAAAAAAAGCTTATGACAGATATCTAAAAATTTAAAATATATATATATTATTTTGATAATTTGAACCTCAAAAAAGTATGTAAAGTGTCAATTTAAAGTTTATATTAAATTTTTGATATGTAAAATACCAAAAGACTAGATTTTTAAGGTTCACTTTGTATTTAACCCCAAAATATTGCATAAATTAAATGCACAGTAATGGAACTCAGGATGGTTACCGGACCGGTTCCGGTCCGGTTCCACCGGTTCCCGGTCCGGATCGGTTCCAACCAGTTCCGGATCCGGTCCGGAACTGGTTAGGTGGCCTTGGATCCGGTCCGAGTCTGGTCCGGATCCAAATAATTGGGTCGGATCAGGTCAATCGGGTAAATTAATTAAAAAATATATTAATTTATATATTTAAAAAAAAGTTATATATTTTATAATATTTCTGACAAAACTAATATAAAAAAAATCTAAAAAATTTTATTAATATTAACGAAAATATTTACAAATATTTTACAAAAAAAAATTATTCATCATAATTACAAAGAATTCTTCTCGAGTACTCTTCCTCTTCTTCTGAACTATTATCCTTAAATTCGTCCACAAAATTATATTGTTGATTTCGTAACTCAGCAGCAAACAAATCCTGTAGACATGTAAACATGCAAAGGATTGCAGGAGACAAAATACTTCTATAATCTCCTATTATTTTTTCTGTGGTGGAAAATGCCGATTCAGTAGCTACAGTTGAAGCTTGTGCTGCTAGTACATCTCGTGCCAAAGCAGATAAAACGGGATATTGCTTTGATGAGCTTTTCCATCATTCCAACAAGCTCATGTCATCATCAAATTTCTCCGCGAGATGTAAATAGAATTGCAACTCGTTCAAATTTGTAGGGGCTTGATTCTGTGTTGTCGATTGCTCTCCAACAGTTGTTTTTCCTTTATCTGTAGCAACAAATCTTTTTGCCGCCGCCGACCTAAGAACGTTGAAAATGCCAGGCTTTTTCTTTGTTATTGTTTGTATTTCCACATGTTCAACATTCCTGTTCGCAACCTGCTCACTGTAATAAAGAGAAAATAATTCTTGGAGAGTTGTAAAAACTGATGCTTTTTCGGCATCAGTATTACTCCCCAAGAAATCAGAATATTTCGCGTAAAAAGTTTCAATAGCTTCGGATCCCTGACGAGGATTAAAAATAGCAGCTATTGAATATAAAAGTGGAATTTTTTCCCAATATTTTTTAAATTTTAATTCCATATCAGCAACAAAAATTTTTAGAATAGGATCTGATCTAAACTCTAAATTTTTTTGAAACATTTGAAAAATATAAGGCAGAAAAATAGATGAAGTTGGATAATAACAACCTGAAAAATTTTCAGTAGACTCCTTAAAAATGGATAATAATTCAAAAATCTTTTTTAAAAAAATCCAATCATAAGAATGTAATTGAAGGTCATGATTAAGTGTATATGAATTGTAAAAAGCAGTTAACAAATCTTCGTACGGTAAAAGTGATTCGAACAAATGATGGAGTGAATTTCATCTAGTTTCTACAGGTAATGAAAATTTTATACAATTTATTCTGGCACTTACACAAACAAGTTTCCATTCACGCCTAACATTTGAATTTAAACGAATCCATTTTGCAACATGCTTAAATTTATTGATAATTAAATATTCGGAATTAAAAGCACTAGAAACACATAAATTAATTATATGACATGCACATCTAACATGAAAAAGAGAACCATGAAGAGGAAGCCTTAAAAATTATTGTAAATAATTAACTGCAGAATTATTATTCGAGATATTATCCAAAGTAATACTAAAAATTTTATTTTCTATACAAAAAATTTTACAAATATTGCAAATGTAAGAAAAAATGGTTGAACCCGTATGAGCCTCATCTAATACATCTAAAGATAATATTCGTTTCTGCATTCTCCACTGTCTATCGATCCAATGACAAGTAACAACTAAATAACTCGCGCCAGTAATACTAGTCCAAATATCGGATGTTAAACTAACCCTATAACTAATATTACTGAGGTGTTCGATAAGAGATTTTCTATATTCATTGTACATTGACATACAATCTTTTTTAAGTGTATGCCTAGAAATACGGGTATATTGAGGCTGTAAATATTGAACAATATATTTTAAAAAGTTCTCTTTTTTACATATAGTAAATGGTTGTTCGGTTCGTACTACAAATCGAATTAAACCTCGACGTGCTTTATCATTTCTAAAAACCCACGGCATCGATCCACTCTGTGGATTGAGTTGTGTTTGGGTTGGCTCTATAGTAGTAGGTTGACAGGTTTTTTCATCAAACTTATGAAATCTAACTAGGTGTTTCTTAAATGTACCAGTCCCACCATCGGTACCACCTTGTTTGTATGAATATTAATTTTTATAAATTTTACAAATAGCGACATATTCAGGTCTCTCTGAATTGCTATTCGGTTTAATTTGTAAATAAAAAAAATCCTATACCTTACTGCGTTTCGTCCGAGACTTATTAGAGATACTTGATGATTGCGTTGACGGGCCAGTGTCGGTGCCAACATCTCCACTTGCCTCAGGATTATGTTCCGCAGATAGATCAAGATCAGGTTCTGAAGTTTCGTCAAAGTTCTCACCGAGTGCAGGAAGATGATCGAGTTGCGGAACATACTTTGGATCAATATTTCCTTGGCAACTTGAGGAAGAACCGCTAGAGAATAGACATTGAGAAGCCATTAAAACGTGTTTGCAGATTTTTTAACAAAGTAGAAGAACAGAAAAAATTGATGAAAAGTGTACTATTTATAAAAAATTCAATACAAGTTAAAAAGTCTAAAATGACCTTAAAACGGTCATTTTAGACTTTAAAACGGTTATTTGACTGTTTGCAAATTGCAACGGTCAAATGCCCGCGCAGCTGCAGATGACGTTGGGGCGGGGCAGCGCCCGCGCGGCACATGCGCGGGCACTGCCCCATATAATTTTTATTTTTTTTATTTTTTTAATCGGACCGGTTCCGGTTCAACGGAACCGGTCCGGTTCCGAACCGGATAACCGGTTCTGGTTACTCAGAACCAGTCCGGACCGGTTCTGCAGCTCGAAACCGGTTAGAACCGGTCCGGTTCAACCGGTTCTGGACCGAACCGGTTCTTACTGGATCGATTTCGGTTCGGTTCCGAATCGAACCGGTCCAGTAAGCATCCCTAAATGGAACATGTAATTTACACAATTATATTCGAAAAAATCTCTTTTGTGGATCAATAATTGACTAATAATGACATATATTCCTTAGAATATGCTTCATTCACATAATTTATTGAGTAAATATCTTCAAAATTATTGAAGTTTTATATAAATTTATAAACTTGAATTCTTTTCTAAATTGTGTGCATCTATTTTACACTAGTCTACTAATTAAATTTTTTTGTAATAGGCCTTTAAGATATATAATATTTTTAATTTAGTCTCTCTATTAAATAAAATTTTTGCTAAATTTATAAACTCACGTGAAATAAGGATTTAATTTTAGAAACTTCTATAAAAAATATTGTATATCGTAGGAATTTATTAGAAAAAAATTTAAGTTCTTGGATTATCATAAAATTGAGGTCTAATTAAAAACTTATTAAAAAAAATTTTAAAAAATGGTCCAACCGTGAGTCTCAGATATTACTTATTTATTTACCGTGATTTATTTTGTGAAGAATTGTAGAGGTAAGTGCGGGAGAAATTCAAATTTTAATTTAATTTAAATTTAATTTATTTAAAATAAAATTTATTCAATTTATAGTTGAATTTACATAATGATATATATATATATATGCAAATTTTTTAAATATATATTAAAATATTTTATGTATATAAATATATTATATAAGATATATATTGAAAAAATATAAAGTTATATTAAAGAAATTTATGTGTAAATATATGCATAATGTTTTTAAATTTAAATTTAAAATTTATAATTTATATTAGGATAAATTACACTTAAATTCTTGAATTTAAGACTTAATAATATACATCATTCACGTTTTCAAAATTGTAACATCGGATTCTGAGCTTTAACATAATTATTAAATGGGCTTTTTTTAATTTTTTTATTATTTAAAATTTTTACAATTACTATTATACACCTCCCTCCCTCTCTCTCTCGTCATGATCATCCCGCATGGTGAGGCCGAGTAGCCAGCAATCCTGGCACGTGTTGTGGGAAGCTGCGCGGCCTCTTACTCGATGATGGGGGTGTGGGGGGTGGAGACAGAAGGAGAAAGGGGGAGAGAAAGAGAGAGGGGTGGGGGAGAAGTATAAAAGAATTATTTGATATATATATTAAAACTCAGGGATTGATGTTATAATTTTAAAAAGGGCGAATTTCACCTAGGTCCCTGAGTTTAAGGGTTATTATCACACAGGTCCATGTTTTTAAAATTATATCTTCGGGGTCCTTAGGTTTTTAAAATTATCATCTGGGTCCTTTTTTCATTTTTTTATTATTAAAAAATATAAAAACTACCATTACACCCTTACCCTCCCTCTCTCCTACAGATCCGGCAGCCGCGCAGCCACCGTGCCTCCCTGCGCCCCCCCGCGCCTCCT
>JAEMOT010003832.1:170247-233835 GCA_019297695.1 Apostasia ramifera | reverse complement strand
CTAGGGACCCCGAAGATATAATTTTAAAAACGTGGACCTGTGTGATAATAACCCTTAAACTCAGGGACCTGGGTGAAATTTGCCCTTTTAAAAATGTAGATTTGCACTTTATTTAGCTAAAGATAAGCGAGTGTAATTTACCCTAATATAAATTATATATATATATATTTATTTAAAATAAAAAAATATATAAAAAAGGATTTTTAATTTTTTAAAAAAATTTAAATAAAAAATAAGATTAAAAAAGTTGAATTCAGCTAAAAATTAATCGCATATTTGAATAAATTTTAACCAATTTGAACCAAATTGCACTGAAAAAAAAAACTTGAGTTTGAATTGGACGAGCTTGGCTGCCCTAGTACTGGTAAGCCTGTAAACCGCCCCCCTCTCCATCGGCTACCGCGGGATCCGAACGAAAGCTTCGATCAAAGATCCTCTATCCAGCCGCCAAACTCGAAGGTTCAACTTTCGAACAGCTGGTCAATAGTTTCTTGAGACGCCCAAATCACTAATTATCTAGGGTTTCTGCGGATCTTTTGCATGCAGAAGCAAGAAGATTTAGTTTGGAATGGGGAAGCAGAAGGGTGAAGGTGGAAGGAGCCAAAATCGCCCTTCTAGCAGCAGGTGATTCTCTTATAGCTATTATTTCATTCATTTGTTTAGATGTTTATATCTTTTGAGTCGTTTCTTTGAAATTTTCAGTTTTTCTGCGTCGCTGGTTCCCCCGGGTGCTTCAAGCATCGGCTTTGGAGGTTTCCTGGGAAGTTCACGGATTGAGTCATCTTCCTCGTCTGAAGCATCTTCATCATTTGTGGTATGATCTTATATGTCAGGCATTTCGTCAGATGTACGAAGAAAATTTTGTATTTATCAAATGTTAATCCCCTCATTGAGATTATTCTGCCTTATCAAATTTAGATAGGGAATATTAGGTCTTACTTCCTCTTGTTAGTCTCTACCCATCAAATTAGTCATTAAGGGGGGTACAGAGCATTTCTTGGATAATATTTTAAGTTATCAACACGTATGTGGGTGATTTGTTATAAGTAAATAATCAAAGTTACTTTTTCTTCATGCTTATCATATATCTTATCCCATGGTAGTAGAATAGGGAGTATATTGGATCAAAAGGAATATCCTTAATTGGAGAATAGGGCGTGCGGATGTTCTTTTAGAAAGTCGTTTATTGGGTAAACAACCATGTATATCTTAAACAAGAAAAAACTTTCATACAATTTATTCCCTATAGAAGTATGTATTGCAGATTTGCTGATACTAATAAACTTGAGAACCATTGTTTTCTTACAACTTCAAAATGAAAATCTTAGCCATGCTGTGTGAATTAAAATGAAAAAAACATTTTTTCTTCTCATGATGTGTGATTTATATTTTCTTGCTTGATGCTATCTCTTTTTTTTTTTTTGTGGGACATGTTTGTAAATTTACGATGCACATCTTCTTACAAATGGTTATTCTATATTCTTCGTTATCCTGTTGGGAACACTAGTTATAGAAGTTTTTCTTGGTGTTATTGTATTGTAATTTTTGTAAGTTAGAGGGAAACACTACCAAACGAAGGGTACAGTGGTAGTATTATACATGCTACATACATGTTTCAAAGTGAAAGAAGTGTTTAGTGAAAATTTGTTTAATGCATCTAACAAATGCTTTTTGATATCAATCTAGTAGTCTTATGAGTGTTGATTTTAAGTTTTTTGGATAAAATGTTGAGATGACTGTGGAGTACTGTCATTAGAGCATATCTTGAGTTCAAAAATTTGTTCATAAAGCAGCACTGATAGCATTTATATTGGACATATTTGAGTGTTGCTTAACTTTAACACAATCAATTCCAGTGTTGAAAAATGAGAATGTTAGTTGGAAACACAATCAATTCCAGTGTTGAAAAATGAGAATGTTAGTTGGAAGTTTTTTTAATTAGTGGGTGCGGTCTAACTGTAGTCCTTTGATAAAATTGAAAAGCAAATTTTGTTATTGGACATGACTGCTCATGCATACATGCGTACATTTCTTTGGATGTACAAGCATATCAATGACTGCGCACACAAAGCTTTTTTATTTATTTAGGTAAGTACTTCTGATAATTGCTTAGCATTTATTTTTATTTGCTTAGTTGATGATTGAATAATTATTTTCTTGATGTCTTGGAAGTTGATTTTTTTATTGTAATTGTTTTAAATTAGCAAGTGCTTGAATATTTCCTAATTTGTTGCATGAAGATTGTTGATAATGAAGTGGCACAACATTTGAAGAGGCTTGGCAGAAAGGATCCAACAACAAAGGTATGGCCTTTATCTCTTTACCATTTTGGTCATGTTATACTTACATATTAAGCTTGTGATATCTCCTTTGACCGATAATTCTGTATGATTATGAAGCCTAATTCTCATTTTATGGTTCTATTCATATTGTGGATCCAACTATTTTTGGAAAATGAAAATGTAAGTGAGATATTTGAAGTTATATTACTTGTTCTGAATATTTGTTAGTATTTTTTGTAAATTGGTTGCTTTAAGCCCTATTAGAAATAAGGGGTGAACTTTTATTATAAGCTTCTACCTTGAAATAAAACATACTCAGTATTTATAATTATAGTCCAGCTCTTTCCACTTTGCTGTCCGAGGGTGCAGGGAGTTTTTTATTTTTGCTAAGTCCTAACTTTATGTAATTAAGGACTTAAATGAAATATTTAGAAAATTAGGAGATCTTTTGTATAAAAATACACAATGTCACCCATAATTCTCTCTTTCTAAAGTTCAGTTGTAAGAAAAATGTCATTTTAAAGTATAAAACATTTAATTTGGGTTTTATATTAGAGTTTTCTTATCTTTAGACCTAAACAAAATATCTTATATTTAAAGGTCGTTATTTGCAATTATTTAGAAACATTCTTTTATTCTGCATTTATACATGTGTATGATCAGAGAACTAAAATATCTCTTTGTTTGAAGTTTCAATCTTGTAAGTTTATTTTTTTTTGCCTTTTTTAGGACTTAATTAAAATATTTTATAATTAGGGAATCTTTTGTGTAATTTCATAGTATTCAACCCTAATTCATATATCTTTATGTTATCTTTGATGATTATTTTTGAAGACAATTTTTGATAACCCCTTTAGATGTCATTTTAGATCCTATTTTAGATGGATACTTTAGATATCATCTTTAGATGGTCCTTTTAGAAGGTAATTTTAGAGGGGAAATATTAGATGATATTTTTAGATATCATCTTCATATTATCTTTGATGATTATTTTTGAAGACAATTTTTGATAACCCCTTTAGATCTCATTTTAGATCCTATTTTAGATGGATACTTTAGATATCATCTTTAGATGGTCCTTTTAGAAGGTAATTTTAGAGGGGAAATATTAAATGATATTTTTAGAACACATTTTTTAATGCTAATTTTAGCTAGCTATTTTTTAAAAGGCAATTTTAGATGGAACTTTTAGAATATATGTTTGAATGCTTGAAATATCATTTTCGACGGATGGACATGGCAGATATTTATTTATTTTTTAATTGAAAATTATGTGATTGATTTAAATTTTTTCCATTTTTATGATAAATATATCGATGAGCTCCACATGATTGTCAGAACCGTATAAGTAGTCTTCAATCAAGGCTTTGGATTAGAATTTTTTGTCTTGATCTAAGAATTGTGTAGGTAGTCTTGGTTTGTCGAGACGAGCTTTGGATTGCTTAATCGTGTTCAAATTTTATTTCAGCTATTTTAATATATTTTTCGATGCTGATTTTCGAATACATTTTCGAAGGCGCTATCGGCTTCTCTGTTCTTTTGTTTTAGATTGAAAGTTATCTGTTAATTTTTAACTCTGCTGATTCATCATTTGAAGGTCAATTTGAAGAATCTCCCTTGATAAGTATTTTTTTTATAAAGAGAATAAAATTATTTTATTTTGGTGATGATCGCTTGCTGTTTTGTGAAATTGATGTTATGGAGAGCTTCGTAAGATCAAGAGGATCGCGACCGTAATATTCGTTCAATGCGAATTGCCTCCAATAAGTAGATTTTTTTGTAGAGTGAAAATATAATTATTTGCTTTCGGCAACGAGTCTCAAGTCTGCGAAATTGCTGCTATAGAGAGCATTACCTCACTCAAAAGTTTGCATAGATAGTTTCCATTTATGGATTAGAGCTTTGAATTGCTCTGATTGAACTAATTTCTCAATCAACCATTTATCTTTGAAATAGAATATGCTTGTTGGATTGGAAGTAAAAGAGACGGAATAAGATGAAGAAGAAAAAGTTAATGTTAATTCCAAAATTATTTGATTGAATTGTTGGATCTGCCATTTCTTCTTCTCACCCTTAAGTCTCTATTGATTTTTTTCGTTCTCTTTGTGCTTTCTCTCTCTTTTTCCGTTAGAGTAACAATGCCCAATTTATAGTTTTTAGAGGAGTTTAATAACCTTATATTGAGTTTAATTAAGTCTTAATCACTTTTCTTGGAGCCCAAGTATACTTTTTTATGTGTTAATTTGAATTCTTAAACTCATCTAATAGTATTTTTACCGAATTATAATTTTTTATAGCTAATATCTTTAAAATTTATTATTTTTTTAAATTTTAAATTTTATTTATTTATTATTATATATATATATATTTTTTTATAATATATAAGAGGGCGGCCATCTAGCCTTTAAAGGTTGACCATCGAAAGTCTGCCAGTGAAGCTGAAGGTTGAATTTTGATGGTCAGCCTTCAATGACTTTTTTTTAAATTTTTTTAGTAAGCAGTCATTTTCTAAGGGTTGGCTTTGAAGTTGTAGCTTCAAAGGGCTTGGAAGGCCAGTGCTTCGAAGCTGCTTTTGAAGGTCAACAGTATAGTTTAACAATGATGTTAATTATAATTTGAAATTTAAATTGACTTTTATTTTGATTCGATTTTATCAAATTGATTATGAAATTATCTTTGTCATTATGTAATCTTAATTTTTGCTTAATTTGGTGGTCCAATTTTGCCAATTCTGTATTAATTTGAATTAATAAGTAGTTAATGCACTTTTAGTACTAAAAATATCAAATTAATTTGAAAACGAAATCAACTGGAGGTGAGCTAGATCACATTATAATGACCCCAGCTTTCAAATTTGGCTTATTCTGAGTCCTTTTCACTATTATATCATTCATAATATTTTTTAAATTATGGATATTTTTCATGACTTTTTATGAATTTCATTCTTTAGTCGCAACTCAAAAATAATAATTAATTTGATTTAACTATTATGAGCATTAAATTGTGGACCGAATCATTCCAATTTTTTGATGAACTTGTTACTAATATAATTCCACTTTTTATAGAGAATTTTGAAGAATTTTTATATTTCTAGAAAATTTCTCTATTTTTGGCTCGATTAAAATTGTCTAAATTATTCATTTATCTTTAATTTTCTTAATTACTTTATAATTGAGTTTATTTTACTACTAGCCATCAAAAATAAAAAAATAGAGGTCAACATAGAAAAGGAGGGATTTAGAAATAATTGCAAAGATGGACCTCTCTTAAGCATAATTGGCACCATGCTTTTCATTTTTTGCTCCATCTTGCTTCCCTAAAAACAATATATGTTAGAATTAATTCTTGGAGAAGCTTTATTGTACTGTAGATTATAAATAGCACTATGAAGTTGCAGTAATAAATCTACTCTAATTAAGTTATTTGTATTACAGAAAGTCATTTGCATTGATAGAGTTGAGATCAGCGAGAAGCTCACCAAAGAGACAGAATAGATGTTGAAAACTCTTAATTCCAAGAAATAATGTTGAGCAGGGGAAGGATGAGAAGGATGCAGGGGAAAAAATGACAGGGTTTGGAAAAGGAATGGTAAGCATGGCTGCGTGGGTGGTGTTTGCTGTCAATTAGAAGCCCACCTAGGTTTTTGCAAAGCTAGAGGAAGGGAAATGGGGCTGCCTCGATGGGGACATTTTGGGAAGAAATAATGTTGAGCAATTAAGCGATACATGTGTCCAATGCATGAAGTAGCAAGTGGGAAGTCTACCTAGGGTTGTCCAAAGCTTGAGGAAGAGGAGATGGGGATGTACTAGTGGGACCATTTTGTGAAGAAATAATGTTAAGCGGTTGAGCAATATATGTATCGCGGTGCATAAAGTGGTAGGTGAAGCGACACATGAGGTAATGTGTGAACGATTGTGGTTTGCTTTGCTTATAAGTTGACAGTTACTATGCCATTTAAGAAGAAGATAGAATTTATTTTACTCCCATATAAGACAATTTTTAACATGTATATATACAACAACAACAACAACAACAACAACAACAACAACAACAACAACAACAACAACAATCAATCCTTTGTTTCCATTGCGCTTTATCAGTTACCAAATTCTTATTTAAGTCTAAGTAACTAAGATCACTCCTTATAGTTTTTTGCCATGTCTTCTTTGGTCTCCCTCTTCCTCTTTGTATATGGGCAAAATCCAATAATTCAATTTTTCTAACTGGCGCTTCAATTGGCCTACGATTTAGATGTCCAAACCATCTAAGCCGACTTTCTCTAAGTTTATCCTCAATTGGTGCAACACCAACTTTCTTTCGGATGTACTCATTTCTCATTCTATCCTTTTGTGTATATCCACACATCTACCTTAACATCCTCATTTCTGCAACATTTATTTTATTTATATGTTTCCTCTTTGCAGGCCAGCATTCAGTACCATATATCATTACTGGTCTTACTACAGTTTTATAAAATTTACTCTTGATTCTAGATGAGATTTTTCTATCGCACAAAACACCAGAAGCATTTCTCCATTTTACCCATTCTGCTTGAATTCTGTTAATAACGTCATTATCTATTTCGCCATCATTTTGTATAATTGATTCAAGGTATCTAAAGCGCTCACTCTTCTTGACAATTTGATCACCAATTGTAACTCTTGTTGTTGTTGGTTGTTGTATATCTAAAGTCTGGCCTTTATATATAATATAGAAGTATAGATATATGAGATTTTAAGTAATAAAAAAAATAATGATCACCTTCGATAAATCAGAGCAAGCATTATCATAGGCCTTGTTTGGCAAATGCTCAAAATTGGGCAAAAAAATATAATAATAATATTTTTAATTTATTATAAATTTTAATAACTTTATTTCACATCCAACACAAATTTCAACCTTAAAATCAACTTTATTTCACATCCTATACACCTCCCAATATTAAAATAAATTTCTTTCCCATCAATTTTATAAAAAAAAATATTTTCTCTTTTCTTACCCAAATTTATCCTCCAACCAAACAAGCCCATAGACTGACTTGATCTTCATGTCTCTTTAATGGATTCTATTTCATTCAATAGATTGCAATTTCTACTAACAACTTTTGATGAACTTGCATATTTATTCATAGGAAAATTATCAGTTACGACACTTGCATCATTATATTTCTTAGTACTAAGTTAGTGTACTTGCTTTACTTGTTGGATTTCATGATAAAGCCCTCCCAAATAGTCCTGTTTAAAAGTTTTTATACATTCTTGGAACATGTTTAAGTTCACATGCACAATTAGTACTGAATGTAAAAGTAGCTGGATCATCTTGAATATCCTTTTTCTGCTTGTTCATCAGAAGCTCATGTTTTTTAAAATTTTCTTTAATTACTTAAACTTTTACTTTTTCTTTTAAAATAAATAAAGAGCTTCGAGATTATTATTTGAATTTGGAATTAAATAAATTATTAAATTAAACTAATTGAATAAATAAAAATCTAAATTTTAAAGTGAAAGAAAATTACCGTAAACAATGTTTGAGTTATCCAAGTTGAGTCTGACTTGAAGTTTGAAGCATCGAGTTGATTCTGATTGAATCACATTAATCTAATCCAAATTGATTTGGATCATAATTAAATCAATTGAACCAAACCCCTAGATGTGTAGGTTCAATCCAATCTAACCAGTTGAATAAGTGGGTGCGAGTTAGGTATAATGAGAATGGGATGACGCGACTGTACAATTACGTAGCGCAGGACGATTGATGTGCGAGTTGTGCAAGATTTGTTGGCTTCTTCTGGTCTTGAAGTGAAAAAGCGACTGGGAAAGGGCGGAGAAGAAATTTGATGGGGCCGTGTGTTCTCGCAATCATGACGACGGCTGTACGTCACCACAGTGGTAGCTACATCTTGGCATTATCTTGTTGTTTTTTGCAACATGTATATAATGGACAATGCATCTTTAGTGTGGGGACAATGCGATTCAGCATGCTTTTGCGTGCAAGAAGATGCACAGTGCACTTGGCAAATGGTTTCTGCTGTTGATGGTTCCTGGACGGAAGGCTAGAGAGACCTCCAATGGCTTTACTGTAGTAAAACAACATTGGTTTAAAATAAAGGCTTCCATTTAAGGGTTGCTGATTTGAGTGGTGCGAGGAAGGTGTGGCATTGTGTGCACAAAGTGATGCTAGAATATCCTAGTCTCTTCATCGAGTAGAAGTTCTAAATTGACGTTGAAGCAAAAGCTTTGAACTAAAGCTCTGGGAAGTCGGAGTTCTAAAATTTCAGCTTTAATACCAAATGATGTAGTTCACGAATAAAAAAGGAAAGAAGGTTGTAAGAAATGAGTGAAGTCTAGAACAAGGGGGAAAATAGAAGACATAAGAGAAAATTAAAGATAATTTTATTTTATCATAAAGTCTACTCATTACAAGGATATGAAATTTATTTATAGAACTCTACTATAGAAATTGAAGGCTAATAAAAAAGATAATTACTTATATTTCAAAGATAATAATTAACTTCCTCGAATTCTCGAATATTTAAATTCTAAAAAAGACAAATACTAAATTTTTAAAAATCAAATAAATTATCATTCTTTTTTAATAATTAAGTAATTAAATTCTGATGTAGGATTATCAAAATCCTTCTCATCTTTGGGATAATTATATTATAGAATTTGATTATGTAATTATTAAAAAAAGATGACACTTAACTGAAATTTATTTGGTAGATTATATTGCTATAGAAAGAAGAAGAGACGTCAATGTAGCTGATTTCAATTAGTTTGGGGATAAGATTTTGTTGATGTTTTAGTAATAGTATTAGAATATGTGTTGAGTAGCCTTGTAAAAGCATGCCAAATTTAGCTTTGTAAGTAATATTTTCTTAACAATCGAGTTCGTCTAATGCTGTAAGCTTTTCTTGTCCTCGTGGAATATATGGGTCATCAATATTGTAAAAACCGAATAAGACCTATTGGTTCAACTAATCCGATTGTATATAGGCTCGCCATCTTGTCTGGTTGGATTCCACAATCGAATTGCATATCAAATCAAAACAATAAATCATGATGGTAGTTAATTAGTTCATTTCTATGGTAACTAGTCCATGATGTGTAGTGATTGTTGATGCGAATTTTGGATATTATGTCTAGTGAAAAATATTATCTTTTAAATTTTTTAAAATAATTAATGGTGAATTATCAGTTCATTGACTGATTAGACCGGTTCGACCATGAACCAGATAGTAGGTTAGTTCTTAATTTAGTTCAAAATTTACAACATTGGAATCACAGGCATATAGTGGTAGCATATTATTTAAATTATGCATATTCTTGATCGCATTAGCAATTATTTTATTTGTTTAAGCTGTTAAACTTCATATTCGTTAAATTGAGGCATTTCTTGATATCTCCACTTCTTCGCATTCTCTTGGTTTTGTCCAATATTCTATGTTGTTTCGACTCAATACAACAAGACTGGAAACAACACAACACACCTCTCATAATATTTCCTATAATTTTAGGAAGTTCAATTGTGTGCCATTAAGTTTAAGGGTGTAATGCTTATCCTATGAAAAAAATCCAAGTAGTCACAACAGTTGTTTAACATTGATATGCTTGCAACTCTATTATTTTTTGGATAGTGAGAGAGAGAGAGAGATGCCTTTATAATTGGATAGTGTGCACCCTTGAAGCTTACCAGAAAAAATAGATTTTTTGCTCCATTTTGTATCCGAACTAATAAGTATGCAGCTTGTTCTTGTTGGTTTGCTTCTAATTTGGTGTGAAATCCAATTCCTATATTGAGGTCTATTGTATTTGAAAAACTTCCGATAGTACAACTCGTGTGAACATTCTCAGCAAAATAAGTCTGCTTTGGTGTGAACATTCTCAGAATAATACTACATAATTGGATCCTTACATGTGTTGGTGCAGGTTAAAGCTTTAACTGCATTATGTTCAATCTTTGAACAAAAGTCTGGAGAGGAGCTTGTGCAGATTGTGCCACAATGGGTATTGTTTGTTACTCCATTATGTTGAAGTTATTCTGTTGGTTGAAAATGTTGTTTTATGAAGATTCTATATGCATCACAACGCTTATGCTTTTCTTGCAAACTTTTTCCATTGTATTTTCTTTGTTCATGTCTTTTCATTGACACAGTTTGCTTTTTCTTTTGCAATATAAATTTTTACTCGAATATAAGGATATAAACTTTTGATGTAGGATGGTTGAAGTAGTGTGGATCAAAATTTGTAAAACATTAGATAGGACTAATTAATAGGAGATGCGGCCAAAATTAAGGGTTCCATCAGACAAATCCACCTTATGAACTTAGAATGAAGCCAAATGGGCGGCTGCATTAAAGGAGTCCGTTTCCAGCATTAAACAACTCATATTGGGCCATGAAGCAACATATTTGATGCTGTTAAAAAGAAAATACAGTTATATAAAGTCTACGTTTGACCCTAGAAATGTATTATAAGATAGTCCAAGCATTGATCACATGGTACAAATGGCTTGCCATTACATGCTGGTATGTTGAACCATATAGCTTTATTGAGAGGTGGGTGAATGGTTCAAGTATTCCAATTTAGGCCAGAAGATATATTTGCTCTTAAGAAGTAATTGAGGTTCTATGCAGATCCTCCTTTTTGTAGTTGTCCTAGTGAAAATCCTGATTAGTATTCTCACATTCAGCATATTCATCACACCTTAATTGAATCTTTCATGTCACAAAGCTCTTATTCCAAAATGTTTGCCTTGCTTTCTGTTTCTCTACAGATCTCCTTTTTCATGTAAACATACTTTATGTTTCTCAAATTTGGTGTTGCAGAACTGGCGTTCATAATGTATTGCACATTGGGTGATATATTGTTTCATTCTTGTTGCTTATCTTTTAGCATTGCTGACTTATACCTGCTTGAGATAGATGCAGTTTTAATGGTACGAAGTTTTATTCGTAATTAAAGCATATCATGACTAAGTTTAATTGCTTCTTGCATCTTTACTAGGCATATGAGTACAAAAGGCTGTTACTTGACTACAACAGGGAGGTACGACGAGCCGCACATGATACCATGTCCAGCCTAGTTACTGTTGTCAGGTTTTTGAGTTTATCAAATCATCATGATAAATTTATTTGATGTATTTTTTTTGTATGTGCATTTCTCGCTATTACCAGTTAATACTTCTACTGAAGAAACAAATATTTTCTCTTCTCTAGAGGCTAATTTTTTTCTCTGTTTGTTTCATAGTTCATCTTTGACTTTTCCATTCAAAGACTTTTGCCAAGAAACATCGTAATTTGAAAATCTTCATTGTTTGGAATAAAACATGGCCAGTCCTGGTCTGATCTTATATGACCTTTTAATCTAGCGTTAGCTTTCTGTAGATAAGTTAAATGGGTTTGCTACATGTTTGTGTATTGAAGCATTATTATGGGCGACTTGTAAAATATTTTTTCGCCTATTATAGTAGTTTCAAATGGTTTCTTATGTTGTAATATTGAGTATTTGTATAGGCTTTGAAACTCAACCATGTCGTCTAGTTTTGTTTGAGAGTTGCATATAAACTCCAAGTTTTAGTTGAATCTGGTTGAAGATGATATCTTAATGTTCAGTCATAGTACCTTATGCTGGGTATTGCAATGCTACTTTATTGTAAGGTTCTCTATTGTTTGATGATTTACCATTAATTGATGACGCGCCATATTGGTCGAGATGGAATATCTTGTGGAATGTTGCACATGCAATATCTTTGGCTTATTTCCTTAAAGTTTGGGGAATGTCTGAAACTTAGCATTAGTAGCATAAGGGTATAAATTAGCACTAGGAAAAGTATTTTAGCATTTTTTCTTTATTTTTTTAACTGGAACAAGAAAATGATTATTAAAAAGAATCAAAGATATCACATGAGAAGCATAAAAATAACTAGAGTGTTTAGAGCAAAATTAATTGACTTTGGTACTAATCAATTTGAATTATCAAGATAGGGTATTTGTTATTTGTGAGTAAAATTACACATCAGATGTTCCCAAAAGTTCTCCTGGAAGTAGACAGCTTGGCTTTGCAGTTTGGTAGCAGCTGTGTGTGTCTTTTCATTTTGTTATATGTTTCACGGATCAAAAACATTGAACTTATTTAGGCTAGTGGCTATTCCGTATCCTTATTTGAATGTAAGTAACAAAGTTAGCTTCTATGGTTTCATTTTCCGAAGTCAACTTATAACTAAAGTGCTTATTAGTAATGTTGTCAGGCTTCCCAGTCTTAATGAAATTTAAATTTCTTCTGTGGCTTTGGCACTTTAGGACTTCTAATTGAACTAGTAACCTCCGGTTTGCTGTAGGTTACTGTAGGAATATTCTCAGTTTCAGAGTATTTATCAAAGTAAAGTTGTATACCTATTATAAAAATTTTCAGAACATTTTAGAGTCATTAGCGCGAAATTATGTTATTTTTTGGATTTTCCAGTTGGGTTCCTTTGATTTTAATGTAAACACTCTATGGGATTTGGGTTTTCCTTGGTGCGTATTGTTGGGTATGTTTGGATTTCACTTAGGGCAATTTGTTTAGGGAGAATTCACTCTCTTTAATCTTTTGATGGTTTCATAGCCAACACATCATTGAATGAAGTTGGGGACTGGTTTATGTTGCAACTGGTTAGAGTGAGTGCGATCACGTTTAAAAGGCT
The DNA here is from genome assembly GCA_019297695.1 of Apostasia ramifera. Classification (NCBI taxonomy): domain Eukaryota; kingdom Viridiplantae; phylum Streptophyta; class Magnoliopsida; order Asparagales; family Orchidaceae; genus Apostasia; species Apostasia ramifera. The sequence continues at coordinate 220,870 of JAEMOT010003832.1, read as the reverse complement.
TGATGCTATACAGAATTTAATCACCAATAAATTTGAAAACTTCTACAAACCTGGAAAATAAGAAATAAATCAAAAGCTTTGATCTTTGCCAGATATACCGAATTTGGTATTTGTATGGGGGGAAAATACTACAAATCTAATGTTTGTTATAGCAAATATGGTCATGGTTAGGTAGCCATGTTAATTCAACGACTCTATGTAATGCTATAATAGTAACATTTATGATTTGATACATCAACTCTGCCACAAAGATTATCAGATCATTATTTACAGTAACAGCATAAAGTTCAACTAAAGATTATTAATCATATTCACATCTTAATCGTACCATCTACAAGAATGTAAAATTATTTTTGAGCCATGACCTATAAGCTTAAGCTTTTAAGTTAGTTTATAACAGATTCAGTATTATATCAGAGCCACTTGGAGCCTTGTAGCATAACGTTTAAAGAAAGTCTATACTGAATTGCATGTGAAGGGGCATTTAAGAATATAAATTATTCTTACAGCCATAGTCAATATAAGCTTAAGCTTTTAGAGTAGTTGGTAGAGATTTAACACCATCAATTGGTCTCACTTGAACTAAATTAATACTAGTTTGAAGTCATCAATATCCTGCAATATTATGGTTTTGAAAGTAGAATATCACAAGAAAGGAAGTTTATGATGTTGAAATATTATGACATGTCAATTAAATCATGTCATTGTTGGGATTACACATGCATGTACAAATGCTAATAAAGAGATTGATTATATAGATTTCCTCTACTTGTTTTGAGGATGTTAGTTGAGATAGGGGAATGACCCTTCCAGTTGAATTTTGTACCATCCTGGTAGGCAATTGATCTTTTTGTTAAGGCTGTTAATTTTGTTCGAAGATTGAAGATCACTCAAAAGTTGAATCGAATTGAGCTTGACTCGATCCAAATGAGCCGACTAACGAGGCATTTTATGGCTCAAGATTTTTATCAATTCAATCTTGAGCGTCAGGATCAGATCGATATGACTTGAAATCGAATCGATTAAAAAAGTAAAAGATATTATATATATTTATACATGTAATTGGATTTAGTATGCTAATTTTTTGTAATAGTCTTGATGTAATAGCCTTGTTAGAATTTTCTCCATAAGCTCTATTCAAATCATGTTTATTGTAGATATAGTTTTTTAAATTTTAGGTCAAGACGAATGACTATAGTTTAGGCTGATTGAATAAACTAATATATTTATACATATGAATTTGCTAAAAAACGAAAATTAATCGAAATTTGGATCGATTTTGATTCGGATTGAGCTTGAATTGATAACAAATGAGCTAGACTTAGCTCGTATCGAACTCTTCTCGTTTATTCTTTGGGTTGAATTGAGATCAAATTGGAACTTCCAATTCAATCTTAGAGCCGAGGTCGGATCGGCTCAAGATCGGATCTTTAACAGCTCTTCTTTTTGTATTTGACTTTTGCTTTTAGTGTGATATAGGCTATGGCTATATTTCAAAAAACAATCATTGTTGTTAGGGTATTCAATCGATGTTAAAGTCATACATGCAATGGAGAAAAATATACGCTTCAACTCAACATTATTACAAAGCCATGCCATTCAACTTAACGTCATATGTTGGTATCATGCTTTCATCATTGTAGTTACAAGAGTATAATAAAATGTATACTTATGCACTTATATTTCTTGATTGTAATGTTAACATATATTTTCATTCAGGAGAGGCTTGGCTCCTCATTTGAAGTCTTTGATGGGGCCTTGGTGGTTTGCGCAATTTGATCCAATTGTTGATGTCTCTCAAGCTGCGAGGCGTTCTCTAGAGGTTGGCATTTGGTAATTAGGGGATATGCATATATGACACAAGAAACAAAGGGTTTAGCATTTAAACTTTTGATTCTTGCTATTTTCAATGGCTGCACATATCAAAAGTTCGAGTGTGTTTGTTTAATCAAGTTAATTTTAATCAGGTTGAGGTTGAACTTAAATTATAATATTTTTTTCTTAAGGTTCATGTGTATTTGAAACAAAGTTTCATCTTGAGATGTGTATAGAATGTGAAGGATAAATAGTTGTCATCTTAAGTTGTATGTGGAATGTGAAATTATTATTTTTTTCATTTTGAATTTTATATATGATGTGAAAAAATAATTTTTTATTGTAAAATTTGTGTAGGATTGAAATATAATTAGTATTATCTTGGAATTTGTGTTTTTTTTAGGTGAACTTTATTAACTAACCTTTCAAACAAAGTGGGGCTAACACTCTATTTGGTTGGAGACCATTTTGAGCATAACCATGGCTAAAATAGCTTCTAATTTTTTTAAAAATAATAATAAAAAATTAATAATGATGAAAAATATTATAGCCTTTTTGAGATATGTGTATTTTAAGAAATAAATTTAATTAGTTATATTAAAAATTATGTAGAGTATGAAATAAAGTATATGATATAAAGTGAATTTTTTTTATATTAAAGTTTGTGTATTGAGGATGAAAATAAAATATTATTTTCTTTCAATTTTTTTAAAAATTCGAGGCCATTTTAGCTTTGGCCATGATCTTAGTTATAAGAGAAATACTCTTTTTACAAATTCATTGAATTTGCAGTTTTTCTATTTTACTTTGTTTTTGATGGGGAGTATAGGGTTGTTAATTTTCCTTGAAGATTGATTGTAAGTTTAATTGAATTTTAGATCCATTTTAATGGCCTGATATTATTTCAATCCATTCTCGCACCAGCATAAGATTGGATCGAGCTTGCACAAGAATAGATTGATTGGGAAATATTGATAATGCAATAAATGCTAATAATAAATATTATTCATATATATGAATAATTTGGTTCATTATGTTAGTTTTGAATCAATATACTACTATACGGCTACCATAGAATTTTCTTTTATGATTCTTGTTTAAACCAATTGTAAAGACCCATGACTGAAGGGGCTAGTGAACGTTAAGTGATGTTTTAAGAGAAAAGAATCAATGTTGCAAGGAGTAACTCCTGGCAAGTTTCTAGGCCTAACAATGAGTGGTAAGAGGGGTATGCAAATGAATCGTTCCACATCAGGAAGGGAGAGGACTTCCGGAGTTGTATAAGTAGCGTGATCCCATACTATAACGACTTTTTTAGGGAAAAATTGTGCAGCTAGTGACAGAAACTTTGTAATTAAGCGTGCTTGAGATAGAGTAATTTTGGGATGGGTGATCTCTTGGAAGACTCAAGTCACGTGATTTCTTAAAGCTAAAGCGAACAATAGTATTTTTACATTTAGAACATTAAGGCCCTGTTTGTTTAACTATTGAAAATTAACCTGGTTTAATTTTACCTAGGTATATCACATTACACATAAAATTTAATATTAAAAATTAATTTTATTTCACATTCTACACACATTACTAAAATAATAACTAACTTATATCACATCCCTCACATATCCAACATAATAACTAACTTTATATCACATCCCTCAAATATCCCAACATAATAATTAATTTTATTTCACATCATTCACAACTTTTAATAAAAAAATATCTATATCCAAGTTTAATTTTAACTTTGTTAAATTTAACCTTACAAACAAATAGGCCCTAAATATTATAATATGATATCAGATCTGACTTCTTATAATATGATGCAGTTTAAGAATGAACCATGAGAAAGCTGGTGGGCCTATGGTGATCTGTGACTGAAAAAGCTAGACAGTGATTACTGGGTAATGTTCCAAGAGAAGGGAATCACTCGTGTAAGGAGCTGTTCCTAGTAGGTTTCCAGACCTAGTGATAAGTGGTGGGGCATGAGAATGAATTGTTATAAATGGTGGAAAGTTCCTAGGTTGTATAAGTAAATAGCATGAAACTAAAGTTTTAAGGCGTATTTTGTGGTAAAATAGTATAGCTAGTAAAGGAAACTCCGTGGTTAAGCATTATGTTGGTTTAATCTTGAGATGTGTGAAATACTCAAGTCATGCGGTTCTCTATAGCCAAACTAGAACTTACCTCTATATTTGGGACGTGGAATGTTACATTGACATATCAATTTTTAAAATTTTTTTTTTAAATTTTTTTTATAGACATCAAATTAAGATGGATGTCTAGGAAAATGTTTAAATGAATAAACACATGGATGCTAAGGTTTTAACTTGAAAGATTGAAACTTACTCAAAAGTTGAATCAACATTGGCTCAGATTTTAAATTGATAATTAGCAATCCAAGCTCGGATTAAGATTGGATCGAACTTTTCTTATCCAAATCTTAGATCAGATCAAGATTGAATCAGAAATTTTCAATTCAATCTTGAGCCGATATCTGATCATTAACAACCCTAGAAGGGGGTGGGCTCAGCCTTTGTTGCCGTCACATATCAAGGTGAATCCCCCAAGAATAGCATGAATTGGGTTTGTAATATTGAAAATCTCATGTTTTCCTTGTCATGTATGTAAATCCCCCTTGATACTTGGTAATTTTCCATCAGGAATTATGATTGATTGAGAAAGTTTCATCTTCTTTTTGGAGTTACTGACTAGTTTGTTTTAAATAATCTTCTTTGCTTCACGGTTGCATATACTATTCTTGTGTGAATTTATGCCAAACATCCATATGTACTTATCATTTTCCTGTTTTGAAGTGGCAAGTCATGTTGCATAAATACCTTTCATGATCACATTGCTCAATTGAGAATTTACTATTCTGATCTATTCTTGGTTCATCCATTTGAGGCATTTTCGCCCTTTTAGAAAACTATTTCATTTATTTTTTGTATTAGTTTATAACTTAATCACTGTTATTTCTGGCATGTAAAACAGGTTAATAAATTATGTGCGACTCTTTCACACAATTCTTAGGAACTGACCAGAATAAGTTTACATATACGTGTGTCTAATGGAACTGACCACAATAAGTTTCTGGAGAATGATTGTGGAAAACTCACTATGCAGTGAGTAAATTAAGAATAGCTCTTGGTTATTTGGTTATGTCCATCCCTTGCGTATTGGGTTCATACCTAATACGTTAATTCTAGCGCAAATGGAAAATGCCCAAAAATGCATTGCCAGTTTCATCAGACGCGTGTATGTAATATTAAATTTTTACAATTATCTCATGCATATGTTAATAATGCTCATGATACTCTTTGGTTATCACTCATCTAGCTTATAAATCATCTCGGGAGAGGTTAAATCGATGCAGGGCTTGGCAGCCTTTCTATGAATTTATGGAAACCTCATCCTGCAATCATTCATCTGGTTTTTAGGCAAGCTGCCTGTGTTTTTGGCTTAACGAGGCTTTGTCAAATTTTGCATAAATGATTTTTAGGAAATGCATGCATACGTGAGGCAATGGATATATTTACTAACCAGAATTTTTGATAGGCAGCATTTCCCACAGCAGAGAAAAGGTTGGATGCTTTGGCTTTATGCATTAATGAGATCTTTTTGTATCTAGATGAGAATCTGAAGCTTACACCACAAGCTATGTCTGATAAGGCTACACCTTTGGATGAGTTGGAAGATATGCACAATTGTGTAAGCGCATCTTTTCCCCACTATTAATCTGTTTTTTCTGCCCATGTGAATAACGGGTTGATTAATTGCCTATTCTCCTGCCTCTTTTGATAAGGTTGAAAGCCTTCATTTGAACTGCAGAATTTGAAGTTATATACATAACTTGAAGGGTCCTTGGATTCTGTTATATTATATCTTTGATTTAACATCCAATCATATGATTATTAAGCTTCTATTGAAAATATAAAATAAATTTTATTAATCCTTTCTAAATTTGTAGGCTTGAAATTTTTGGGAATGTCCCATCCGAATATTGTTTTTCATTTCATTTTCAAGTGTGTATCAAATTGTTCTTATATGGGCGACTGACCATGTTTTTTTGGGCAATTTGGTTCCTAATGGGAGGCCAACATGATATTTTTTAGCAAATTAAATTATGATTTGGATCAACACATAACCTACATTAACAGGGTTAAGTGAAAGGAAATATAATTGTTAGCTAGTTGATAGAAACTATATGTATGCATGGTATTTTAAGCTTTCTTCAACATGCATTTCCCTTCTTGTTATGAAGGTTTAGGAAATCATCCAGTGTAATGAGATTCTCTTAAAATTCAATCCCAGTAGTAATTGAATCTATTAAATTAAAGATTTCTCTATGAGAATCTGATTGGGAAATTAACTCAAGCAAATCATTCCAAGGCACCAGTTAATTGGACCCCAAGAATAATAATAGTATAATACATCAATTGGACAATCGTGCAAGGCAGAGAAAAGTGTATAATCGTGTGAGTTGAATGTAGGAATAATGCCAGCAGGGCTTCAGGATGGGCTACACCTGGGGCATGATTCTGTTTGATGGTTCTTCCTTGATTATTTAACTTTTGGCTCTGTTTAGTTGGAGATTAAAAAAGATGATTTGAAAAATTTTTGTAACATTTTGAAAATTGTGTATGATGCGAAATAAAAGTGAGGTAGTTATATTAAAAATTATGTTGGATGTAAAATAAACTGATTATTTAATATTGGAGTTTGTGTAGGATAAAATATAAAATAATTTTTTAATTTTTTTAAAATAAAGTAAAGTTTTTAGCTATGGTTAAAATTTCTCCCAATGAAACGGGGCCTTAAACCAGGGATACCATACATGACTAGAATGTAGGAATAATGCCACCTAAGCTTCAGGATGATCTACAGCTAGGCCATGAATCTATATGATGGTTCTTCCTTGACTATTCAACTCCTAAACCCGGGGATATCATACATGGTTAGAATGGATTTGGTAGTGAAGGCTTGACCTCTCACAGAATGCTTCTGACATTACTTGAATTATTCTCCCTCATTTATACATGCACGGAAAGTAAGCTTGTATGATGCTGATAATTGAAGAAGGAAGAATTCAATTATACCGGTGGCTGCATGGTTATAACTAAAGATCTAATTGAAGGCATGTGTAGGCCAGCAGGTGGATGAATAAGATTCATTCTGCAATTTATATGTAAACGAAAATGCAATAAAGGGGAGGCTGTGTAGATATATATGTAAATGACATTGTCAATGTTCGAAGTTATGTCACTTGGGATAGCATCTTGGTTGGTCTCAAAACAAACAAAACAATGGGATGCAGCTCTCTAAACATCTGAGACTGTTATCAAAAACATCATGGTACTGCTCCTATGTCAATACTTTCAGACATTATGATTCATGTATTTATGGATTGCATTATGAATCATGTTGTTATGAATTGGAAACGTATGCTGGAAATAGAGAATTCTTATTATACAAAGAATAACAAAATCATGGATTTTGTAATGATTGCAAAAGGCTTGATGTTTTTTTAGAAGTTGGCTTCTATTACCAGAAATATTAGTTGAATTTCAGCACTAACTTAAAATACAACAAATCAAATTTACAGTAAAAAGGTCAAGTATCTGACTTAGATAATCTGAACTTGCCTGGCTGCCTTTTATTTTTACATGCAATAATTGTTGATACGATGTTCTTCTAACCATTACAGTTTCAGAAATATGTAAAAGCAAAACTGCTTTTATGATTTTGCCAAATGCAGTTTTTTTCCTTTGTTTTTTTTTGGTCTATGGTCCAACTTTTTTTTTAAATTTTTATTTACTTTTCTTGCTTCTATATCTTCTGTGCAGCTGATATCATCTTCACTGCTGGCTATATCAACTATGATTGATATTCTGCTTGGCAAGAAGTTAGACTCTGGCAACTTGAACCATGAGCAAAAACTTGCTGCCAAAGCTAGGGTGACAGTTATAGAATCTGCTGAAAAGTTGTTCTCCATGCATAACTATTTTCTAGATTTTCTTAAATATAAAAGCCCTGCTGTTCGTTCAGCCACATGTTCAGTTTTAACAATTTATATTAAAAATATTCCTCATGCCTATAATGAAGGAAATATGAAATCCCTTTCAACAGCCATACTTGGTGCTTTTCAAGAGAAGGATGTTTCTTGCCATTCTTCCATGTGGGATATGATAATCCTCTTCTCCAAAAGATTTCCAGATGCTTGGTCTTACAACAGTATTCGTAAAATTGTATTAAATCGACTATGGCAATTTCTAAGAAGTGGTTGTTATGGATCGCGGAGAATTTCATACCCAGCTTTAGTAAATCTATTAGGATCACTACCTACTATGATTGTTAATGAGGAGTATTTTCTTCTTTGTTTCTTCCAAAGCTTTTGGGCCGGAAGAAATCCCTCACAATCTTCAGCTATCGATAATGCTATTTTTTTCAAGGCATTTAAAGAATGTGTTCTTTGGGCGTTAGTTAATGCAACAAGGTGAGAATTGTTTATAGCATGAAAGGTTGATTGCTTTAAAATCAGCATTCCATTCTGCTGATTGTTGTAGCTTAAATATTATAGGTTTTCCTTTTTATCATATTCATTTCTTCGTGCAGATATGACCAAAGCAAAGAAGAAACAAATCCTTTATCTGTAGACCTTGTCAATGATATTCTTGTAAAACTTTTGTGGTGCGATTATTTTCCAATGAACCCAAAACATCAAGATATTTCACTGGAAACAGCTGATGCTGTGGGTGAAGGTATGAAGCTATCAGATGACGTGTTTGCTGAACCTCCAATATATACTTCAAGTTACTATCAGGAGTTGGGCAAATGTATTGTTGATGTTCTGTCGCACCTTTCATTGAAAGAGGTCACTTTGCTACGTGCTTTCTGTTCATCCTTTGTCAAGGATTGTTCAGCCAGATTACAACTTCCAGCGTGCTCAAAAATATGTAAGGAGCTTTTGAAAAGAATTGTCAACTTCTTCTTGCTCTTGGATCAACTTCAATTGACAAAGAGTCAATCATGGCCTTGGGAACTTCTGGCTGGACCTCTGATTGCTAATTCTTTCACTGTTATTAAGTCGCTGGTAATTTTCATTTTCTTTTCAATTAATAACTTTGTTTTTCCAACTATTTCCCTTCAGGAATGAAAACCTTTTTGACCTCTATCAAACTCTTCTTCTACCAATGTGATTTTTTTAGTCATGTTCATTTTGTCTTGTCTTGTTGTCTTCACATCCTTGGCCTAACCCAATTTAAGTGTTGTCCTTGTGAATTCTGCTTCGTTCATTCATCTGTCAGGCATTTATGTTGTGTCAACTCTAGTATTTATGGATATCCTTGAGGACCTTGAGAAACCTGCAATTGCACTACCTACATAATAATTATTTTTTTATTAATCCTTTCCCATTAATGCTTTCTGTTGGTCCTATTTATGCATCTTGTTCATTACATTTTTATTTTTAAACAGCTAAATTTTATTTCTTGTAATTTGTTCTCAATAGTGATATAATAACTCTATGATGATTTTCCCCATAACGCTTGTTGAATAAGCTAGTACTATTTGTCTAGTTCATGCTTTTCCTCTATTGAAAATTTAGAGAAAATGTAATTAAAAGGAAAACAATTTTTATAATCTTCTAAATATGAGGACAACACTAGAGTAACCATAATAATATTAAGGAAGTCAAATTTAAGTAGTAGAGATTTTGCACATTCATCACTTGTTGAACATACAATATATAAAAGAATCTCTCTCTAACTGCAGTGTGCATGACTCTTGTAGTCATGTAACACTTATTACATAGAGAAATTGCTACAAAAGAAATACAAAGTAATCATAACATGAACAAAGTGATACTATAATAAAAGTATTGCTCTGTTCTTGTAATAAAAATTATTGGGGGCAGTTTTTTATTGTCACACCAAACTTGCTTATTTACATATTACCCATATATTTAAAATGAATTATGGTCCGGCAATTACGCTATTGGATTTATAGTAGGGTTTGCAGAAAATCATCCACATTGGCTACCACCTCCATCATTTGACATCTCACCGATGACTACCTCAAGCGTTTGATGAGATTTTGATTGATAAATACATTTTTTTTGAAAAATTGATAAATACATTGAATTTACAATGTCCATGGAGTAGTTTGCTTGAAATGAATGGGAAATATGTAAATGAGCCAATTCACTGTCATATATATAAATTTCTTAGATTATTCAACTATTGAGTACCCAAAAGTGAGTAGGTGGTCAGAACTGGGATATTAAATAAACTCTGTAAAACTCGAGCCGGGATATCAAATAAACTCTGTATGACCTGTCCTTCTTGTGCAAAGGATTAAGAAAGATTCGTTAAGGAATCTTCCTCAGAGAAGAAAGATGACTTCTTTTGAGGACCTTGCCTTGTGGAAGTATAACTAAGCACATATATGCTACTCCTTTAGGAAAGAAGACTCAAGGAAAGGAATCTTATGGAACCCCAAGGAAGGAAGCCACAAGTCGAACCAGGGCATGGAGTCTTAAATAAAGTAAGACTTGAACAAGGTGTCTAGGGTGAAGACATCAAGGGAAATCAAGAAGTAACCTTGAATGTTTCATGAAGAGGTAGAGGAAGCCTTAAGAGTCACCAAAGAAGAAGATCCAAGGTATGCTATGGACGAAGGAAAGATGCTACGGTCTCGATTGATGTATGTTATGGATATTTCTTTTCTTTGTGGTATGAATGATATTGTCACATTCCTTATTTGTGAGAATCAAAGCTAACCTTAGACCATAGAGGAAAGCTATTGGGATAACTAAGGTTAATCTCGGAGGTAGCTAAGAAGAAAGACTCGAGACATTTGGGCAAACCCATGCGAGAGCCGCCCAATCCTTGTTCACTTGAGCGAAGACTCAACATCTGATAGAAGTTGTAAATGACAATTCCCTTGGCAATGCTGACGAGAATAATAAGTTGTAGAAAAGGTTGTAAAGTAGCTGAAAGTTGTATCCAAGCCGCAAATGCTGTAAAGTGGCCGAAAACTATGAGGGTGTAATTGGGGAATAGGACAAACGAGTTTCAGATCCAAGCTAATGTAAATTCAACTTATTATTTTGCCCCCCATAAATAGTAGAAAGCATGTTAAGAAGGCCATAAATGGGAATTGGGTCAAAGTTTGGAAAAAATGTAGTCTAAGTGTAGTTTCCCAGGCTATCCGAGAAGCATGTCATGGGAGTCCGAGCTTCTTACCCCTTCCTTTCATCTTCTCCTATCTACTATTCTCCACTTTAGGGTTTTCATCAACGTCTCTTCACTGGTGACTAGACAGAGTCTCTTCACTGGTGACTAGACAGAGTCTCTTCACTGGTGACTAGACAGAGGAGATTTATACTAATCAAAAAATTCAGTGGGCCCTCCAAAATAATCGTATACTCCAATGAAAAGTTCTTCTCCATGATGCCATCTCTCATTAGGTTGAGCAAAGTCATAGTTCAGTAGGAATCTCCCATCACGATCTCTTACCAAATAAATAATTCAACTACTAAAATTATCATCCTTAACAACATATGACAAATCCATTAGAATAATATATATTATATTTAATTATCTATGTATAAAAGAGTTGGGAGCCAAATTTTGTTGTATATATAATTATCTATGTATATTATATTTGGGATTTCTTAAAATTTGTTTTTAGCAACAATATTCTCTATTCAAATGCAGATCACTTAATCAAAAATCAAATCCGATAATCCATATGAACGATAGTCCTAATTTGAACTAAATCATCCAGCATTAGCAATAATCATGGGCAATGATGGAATAGAGTATAGTTAATGGGTTAATTGTGTAATTGGGATATTTGAATATCTTGATAACAATTTACTGGAGGAATCTCTCATGTGAAGGATTTTCTGTAGTAGGTCACATTTTTGGGCTTGTGTAGTTCAGATTAATATTGAAGATGAGGCGAACATTACATTTTCTAAAGCATATTCGTGGAGCCGATGATGCAGTTTAAGTGATTTAAAATGCATGCATAGAAATCAATAAGTGTAGTTAGCAGATTAATTTTAGTCAAATGTGAACTTCCATAATTTAGTTTTGTGATGACTAAAATATTAATTTTATTTGACAAATTCATTCCCTCATATTTTAAATTGAATAGGATCAGAGATTATAAAATCACCAATTTTGTTACAGTAAAGTTCAGCTTTAAATAAATAAAAAATAATGGGGTAGCAATAGGGTTATAATATAAACTGGTAGTGATTAGTTTTGTTCTTAGAATTATAAGATCTGGTGGAGAAATTTGAGCAAAGTTTGAGCAAACTGTAAAACTTCGGTGGGGAAAGTATTTTGTTTGGGTTGTAGAAGAATGTGTACCTCGACGGAAAGATGCAGATTAGACTCAAGTCTGGGCCAAGTATGGAGTTAGTGTAGTGGAAAATTAGCCCACACGTGTGCCTTGGAGCTACTTGAGAAAACCTAGCGTGGTGAGCGCAACGGGGCTCTTATGGGACTTAGTGAAGGTGACTTTGCAAAGCTATTACTGCATTGTACTTGATGGGAGCTGGTGGGGGTAGTAGTCAACGTTGGATTCATTGGCGTGCTCCTTGGGGGGTTGTAGGTGTGGTGTTGCTGTGATTTTGCAGGAGCGGAGGTGGGCAACGGGGCGTAATGTGCCGATCGAGGACATGACAAGTTGCGAGTGGGTGCGGGTTTGTGCATACTGAGTGGAGGCAAGTTCGGTGCAATCAAGGTAGTGTTGAAGAGATCTAGAATCCATGAGCGAAGTGGAGCATTGGTTGGCTGTGATGTTTAGCAATTTGGTGCGGGAGTAGGCAAAGAAAGTAAACCAAGCGGTTGAAGAACAATGGAATGAGGAGTGAATTAACCCATAGAGGAGAAGAGCTTGAGCGTATTTGGTTTAGGGATTCTCACTTAAGGCTCAAGCCCTAGTGCTAGGAGCCAGTGGTTCGCTTGTCCGGGAACACTTCAATTAATGGGAGGGGAGGTTTAAGTCCTAAGCATGTTGTTTTCAACCAACTCTGTTTGCTTAGATTTCTTCTACTTGCTTTGACAAGTGTCTGTTTGTGACCACTAAGCATCTACGTATGCAACTAATTGAGTTTGAGAGAGCGTATCTAAGATCATGACAGCCTTCTATTAAGGGATAGATGTCACAAGTCTGATGAAAACTTTCAACTGAAGTCAGCTTACCCAATTAGGCAAAAGACTTCCTTAGGACTTGTGACTGTAGCAAAAATGTGAAAGCTTGTTGTCGAGTTGATGGTGTGTGACATGAAAGCTTGTTATCAAGTTTTAGATTTCGGTGATGTATCGAGGGCACGAAAGCCTCTCATTGGTACTTGGAGTTTTTATGATGTATTTTAGGCATGGGAGCCTGTCATCGAAGATTTGGACCACTGATAGCATATTTATGGCCATAGGAGCTTACTGTTAATGATTGGGTTTTGACAACGTATCTAGGACATAGAAGCTTGCTACCAGAAGGTTTGAGTTATGATAATGTATTGTGTGCATAACAAATTGTCATCGGAATTTGAAATCACTAATGACATTCAGAGGCATAAGAGCTTGCCGCTAGGGAGTTGGAGTTATGACGACTTAGGTGTGGCATGAATGCTTATCATCAAGGTTTGCAGTCACTAAAGACATATTCAGAGGTATAAGATCCCGCCCTTATAAATTTGGAAAGGGGTATTTTCGTAATCTAGCTCCCTCGGGGATTTTATGATTTGGTCTTTGGACTTTAGCTTGGTAAATCTTTGGGAAATTGAAATGGTTTTAGTTTAATTTAGTTGAGGAGGATTTTAGTTTAGATTTTTTAGATATGGAGCTCATGTATTTGTTGTCCTAAGGGTCGAATTTGAACTATACAAGTACTGACCTTCTTGTAGATCGATGATAATTTGATAAAGATTGGGAACTTCTTGCGTAACGACATGATATTCACCTATAACGCTGTGTTACATGGCGAATTTCATATTTCGCCTTGACGCCTTATAATTTGGGCAAGTCTCTAATATGTTTTGAGAAAACTTCGGCAGCATAACATCTACAAATTGTCTCTTAGATGATCACACAACACTTGGATTTATACCATGAGTTGTTAGAGCTTTCTGTTGCCTCTTTGTTGTCGATGAGTAGGTGCCTTCTTGAGATGCATTATGGCAACACATGGCTAGGTGGAGATATATCGATCGGTGTGAGTATCAAAATAATGCCCATTATGTATTTTATATTATAAGATATGTTTTATTATTTTTTTGTTATGTGTATATATATGTTTTATTTATATTTTTTATTTTTTTGTTTCAGTTTTTTCTTTTTCCTTCTTTATTTTTGTAGAATGAATGAAAATGTGTTGGATTTAGGTCTGGTTGACCTGCCCAACCTGCTATCTATTTTTTCCTTATAGGGGAGGAAAGATTGGCTGGTAGTGGTGGTTTCTAGAAAAAAGTTAGCAGCCTAATAGAGTATTAGTGGCTTTTTTGACTCTCGTGGGAACGTTCTGGGTCTTCGATTAATGTCCGCTTGAGTGATTAGGGAAGAATAGAGAAGCATCGTAGAACATTTATCACACAGAATATAGTATAAAAAAGGAAAATAAAGATCCACACTCTTTCTTCTGCATTTGTTGATCTAAGAGCTTTGGATAGAAGATTCCTTCATGGAATTGCTCCTTAGACCTCTGGAGATCAATTAAAGAGAAGATAAACACAAGAATCAAGTAAGAAAACCTGAAGAAGTCTGCCTCACTCTCCATGCTCTGATGATCTCCAAGAGTTTTGGAGGATGATTCCTCTAATGAATAGCCTCTTTAGGCAGAGAGAGAGAGATGGAGAGTGGGGGGGAGGGAGAGTCTTCTCCATGGTATTATTCATTGGAGAAAAAGCTCTCTAGTTCCCCGCCACTGAATTTCATAGAAAATGCTCTCCAATCTCCCTGTGTTGTGTGTAAGAGAAAAGGCCCCCGCCTATAGATTTGCATGCTTTTTCTTTCGTAGTGCGTAATACCCAGAGAGTTCTGCATGTGTTCTCTACTCGAAAGCATCACATAGCGTTAAATAGGGAGGGGAGAATGCGATTAACAGCCCCTTCTTTTATCTCCTTTGCGTTAAGTCCTTTTGGACTAATTTTATTGCTTTATCTTTCAATTGGGAATGTTTTATGTTCAGTTTCATCAAAATAAACTTTCTATCTTGTTCCCTTATGCGAATTGGGTTTTGACCTATTTGGATGGCTTGTTTGGCCAAATTGTGTCAATTTACCCCAACGGAAATCAATGTCATTAAATTATTTGGTGATCAAATGAACTCTAAATTTGGGCTGCATCCAACTATGTTTGGCAGGCCAATTAAACGAATAAAATTTCATTACTCAAATAATTTCACAATTTAATTGACCTTTGGTGATTTTAAATCAGATTGTGGTTGAAATCAATGTAATTTTTTTTGTAATCTCATTCCATATTTCCTCCACATATTTTAGGAATTTTGATGTATTTTTCTTTATTATTTATTTTTGGAAATTTTCATATTTTGCTTGACTTTATGGTTCAAATAATTTGATTCGACCCCCTTTTACCCATTTAGACTTTAATCAAGCAATGAAGCTGACCGTTAGATTTCAAAATAGTAGGTCAACACTCCTATTGATGCTCCTCCTCTTTGTTATTGTGTTTGTTAGGAGAACATCCAAGCAATTGTTTTTGTGAATTCAAATTTACTAACAAGTAGTGTCTATTTGAGTTGTTGCTTTTAATGCTCCTAAAAATCTTATTTCTATTTTAAACCTATTCGGAATAGGTACAAAAGTATTTTACTATGAACACTATAGGCATGTCCTTTATAATATAGTTCATCGTGCTTATATATCGTTATTCAATATTTCTGTAATTTATTATTTTTACAAAACATCGTAATAGGTTATGATTTCATTTTTTACAGGGACCATAAATGATTATAATTGCATTTTTTTTCGGAATTATTTTTATATAATTATATGATATTTTTTATGTATACTTATATAAATATAAAAAGTATATATATGAATGAATATATATACATGTGTTTATGTATTTAAGTATTTAAGTATTTAAATTGTTTTTAAATTAAAATATTTCCATGATTATTATTTTAAATTATTTTTTAAAATTAAACTAATCCCATAATTATTGGTGTCATCCAATTACTTCAATTTTTTTCTACAAAAACTATTTGAGAATTTGGAATGAGAATCCTATTCTCATCGAAGAAATGTGAGAGAAATGAGAAATGTGAGATTGTAACGTAGCACGAATTTCTGTGGTATTGTTAGATGATATTAATCTGAACCTCACCCATCACATTTTTTTCTTGTCACACGATGGCCATCGAAATCGAAAACTATATTTGCATAAGATTGCTTGCGCACCTGCTTCCTGCCTGTCCATTACTATTCGTCTTGCATGAATAGTACTTCTACGTGATGCACACCATAGTATTTATTGTATATTGGTATGTATATATATATATATATATATATATATATATATTTGTTGAACAACTTGTCCAAGTAAAATGATAATATCTCTTACTAGTTTTGTGGTCCCACAGGATTGTGTAGATGCTGTCAAACTTGTATCAGTCTTGGTTGAAGTTTTTGGTCCAGAAGCAATATTATCTCACATTCATGTCTGTAATAAGGAGCAATGCAGCCGTAGCTCAACCAGTGAAAGTGATGATGACTCATCTGCAACTCAGGTTTTGCAGACATTTGAGGATGATTTTATTACTTGGTGTCTACTAAAACATACCAGCTCTAGTGGTGCAAAACTAGATCTTCTGCTTTCTTTAGTTCTTGATAAATATTTATCTGAACAATGGTGTGCGATCATCACACATGTCACAAAACATGCGAAATGCTCGAGAACTGATTCTGACAACTTTAATCATGCTGATAACTTGGAATTGTTTGCAATGTTTTTTGAGAAATTGAGAAAAAAAACCCATAATATGATGATGGAGAATGTGCAACAGTTTGGTGCAGTCCCAGAGGATTGGCGTAATGAGTTATTGGATTCATCTGCCATATCTATTTTCTGCGAAACTCCTTGCTTTTGTATCTCTCATGCACAACTTTTAAGGTAATCAATTAGTTTAGCTGCCTTATCTGGATTTTTCTAGTTGATTTTCATTGTTATAATACAAATAGATGTAAGCTTTGCTTGTAAATTTGCCAATCGCATAGAAGTACTTATATATCCATTATTTGTTTAGTTTTAATGTGTAAGAATGCTGGCATCTAAAGGGTTGTAAACTGAACACATGTATGACCAACTTCTATAAATAGGTCGTTTGATTTTGACATATGACTTGAAGTAACTGGCTAAATAAATTTGCAATTATTAAATTAACTGTATTGTTCTAAGTGATGAAATCAAAACATAATTGCCATTCAGTGTCATATTAAAAGATTAAATTATTAATTATATGGACATTTGTTCTCTAATTGTGGTATCATTTTTTCCAATTCAAAAGTAGTTCCTTTGTATTATTGTAATTTGAGCTATAAGTTGTTATTTTCTACTCTGGGCTTTCCGACTTTTTCTTGTTTGTTTTCCATGACTTTGGACTTTATTATTGTTATTATTATTATTATTGATTCTACTCTCAGGATGCCATAATTTGGATATTTGATTTTTGTTGAAGTATTGAGAAATATATTAATTGGTTTTGGTATTTTATTTGGCTCTGATGACAAGCTCTCACCAATTCCTTTTTTTTTTTGGTTTTTCTAGTAACTAAATAATTTTGAATTAAGATAAGATAACAATAACAAGTTGTATTGACATAAATAGCTGTAGAAAGGGAGTTCATAAAACTGACATAGCTATTGATGACGATGATGATTAACTATGTAATTTTTTTTATATGACATCCACATGATGTCTGTTAACTTGCTTCTTGTTACTGAAGCATTGTATTTTTTATCTAATCAATTTCATTAGATTATCCTCAATTTTTGTATCTCGTGCCATCAAGGAAAGTACGGTGAAGCCTAGGCATTGTTAATGCTGGTTCATTTTTTTGTTTGGCTTATGATTCAATGAACTCTATTTCTTTAGCTTTTCTTCCACTGGTTAAATATTAGGAATGACGTATCTGTGTTTGTCTAATTTCTTCCTTCCTCCTTAACGCAGAGCAATACTTGGAGGATTGGTTCAAGATGATAAAATATGCTTTCTTTCGTGAAGCCTAGGCATTGATAATGCTGGCTCATTTTTTTGTTTGGCTTATGATTCAGTGCACTCTATTTTTTAAGCTTTTCATCCACTGATTAAATATTAGGAATGATGTATATGTGTTTGTCTAATTTATTCCTTCTAACTTAACGCAGAGCAATACTTGGAGGATCAGTTCAAGATGATAAAATATGCTTTCTTTCAAAGAAAGCTGTCATGTATATATTTGAGAAGATATTTAAAATGCTGGTTATCTATCTTACCGCATCATCTTTTGAATGGACTAAGCATTCAATCTCTTTGTTGTTGTCATTGGCTTCAATGGATTCGACAATGATACATAAGTTATTTGACGTCGACAACGTTGAAGTGTTTCGATTTGCTTTTCATGTTCTTGAGGGTAGCTTTTTTTGCTTGGAGCTGCTCAGTGAGAATTCTGCCTTCATTTCATCTATTTTGGCTGCAATTCTTATCATTGATTGGGAATGTAGTTTGTCATCACTGGCTGATGGCAATCATTCTAAGGGGTTCCATGAAAATGAGATCCATGTTTTACGTGATTCCCAGTTTGATTCTGATGATTATTGGGTAGAACAGGTTGATGGCAAGTTGGCTTTTAGAAGAAGAGTTCGTTTGTTTTGCAATAATCTTCTTACAAGGTTCTCTAGTATTGTTAGCCTCTGCAACTTGTCAGAATTAAGAAATATATTAATCCAGACTATCAGATTTTCTGTGTTTGAAACAGACATATTAACTTCTGATCAAACAACATCTCTGTGCTCTAAATGGGTGACAGATGTGCTAAAAATTGCTTGCCGGGATTCTGATCAAGTCCAATGCATGTTGGATCAACTGTTATCAGAGGCCAATTGTTGGCCAATGTGGGCTGCACCTCTTTTACAAGATGGTAATATAACAGCTACACTTCTGGAAGTGAGAAAAAGTGGTGAATTTGAGGTTTGAACTTGTCTATCATAATCTTTTAATTTCATTGTTATTTTGATTTTGCTGCATGTATTTATGTAATTAGCATTAATTGCATGTCACATAGATTGAGTCATTGAACAAATTCTCATTACTGGTTATGGGGTTGAAATTATGACGGCCACTGCCCCTGTTCTGGTTAGGCACTTTCTGGCGGAAAAAGTCATTTATTTTTTAATTTTTATTATTTATTTTTATTTTCCTTCTGGCCGCTTATCTCTTAATTAGGCCACAGCATCTGCCCACATGTTCAGCAGATCTGGGACTGCAAGAGAGTTTTAACACTCAGTAAACACTTGATCACAAATGTAAATTGCATGTTTTTCAAAAAATTGTTCATGTTTTGTACATACAATGTGATTGTTTCCCTGTTGCTTTCTGTCTTTTCACTTCTTTTGCATATCTATTTGTCTGTTTATCCATGTCTTTTTAAACATAAATGTTGTTCTTTCAAAACAAAATACGTAAATATTGTTGATGATTATTCTAATGTCGCTACAAAGAACCTGGGAAAGAAAGAAATTTAAATGGTTAGTTTATTTTAACTTTTGGATATACTAGAAAGGATTTGTGTGACTCATCGACTTTATCCTGTTATTGCTGTGTGCTGCAAGGCTTGATAGGTATCTTTCTTTCAAATGTGAGACATTATAATTTTTGAGATGGTTGGATTCATGTGCTTTAACAATAATGCTGCAAGATTCTGCATGATCCAATTGATGCTTTTGTCATTTGAAAATTAGTTTTCAATGTCTATGCTTTTGTTCTTGAATACCCTAATTGGTTTCTTTATCCATGTTGCATCAGGAGCTGAGACATGACAATTTTGTTGCTTTGGTTGTCCAACTTATTACAAACCTTGGTATGAGTAAAGTGATTGCTGGTTGTTCTTCAGAAGTATCAATTGAGGATGCACCATCCCTTCAGTGTTCTTATTCTCGAGCGTGGCTTGCTGCTGAATTACTTTGTACATGGAGATGGAGAGGAGGGAATGCCTCAGATTCAGTAATTTCATTTTTATCCAAGTATGCAAATGATGAAACTTGCTTAGTTGTACATAACATAACTTCTTCTCTGGCTAACATTTTGTTTGATGGGGCTCTAATCCATGCTGCCAACAATCATTGGATTGCTTTTTGTTCTTGGGTTTGTTCTGATGATTGTGTTGAGAACATTGAAGAGCCATTTCTTCGTGCTCTTATATCCTTATTGCATGCCTTACTCATTAAGCATAACACGTGGGGAACCTCTGAGACTATTGAATTTTTCAAGCATGTTATTGACAAACTTTTCATAGACAGCCATGCAAACAGAGCTTGTTTAAGAATACTTCCTTTTGTCCTTAGTTTTGTTACTCGGCCATTGGGTATTGAAGGGGGAAACATTGAAGGATTAACTAAAGATGCTTTACGTCTACCGATCACTTTGTACAACAATATCGTAAGTTGGCTTCACATTGCTGATTCTTTGCCACCTGCAAGTTTAAAAGAGAATGAAATTGAAGGTATTGCATTTAAATTTTGTCATTAATGTTCGTCCAGACTTCCAAAATTTGTTTGCTCACATTAATCATATATTTGGACAAATCAGGTTATAGCTTTGAATTTGTTGAATGGGTTCAAGTTGTCATGGCTTGCTATCCTGTACATTTACTTGGAGGAGTTGGAGCATTCAGGGTGGAGGTTTTGAGAGGGACCAGCAATTTGGAGAAAAAGCTATTGCTTAGTTTGTTCCGGAAACAAAGTGCTGCTGCTATTTCAGTTGCGGACGAGATTGCTGTGTCTTTTTCGTCCATTTCTTCTTTGCAGGTAGAGATGATGATATCAAAGCTAACAGCAGTTGCAACTGCATATTGCTGGGTGGACTTTGATGAAGAGGATTGGAATTTTGTTTTGAACAAGTTGCATAAATGGCTAGAATCATCTGTTTTGTTAATGGAGGAAATGGCAGAGATGGTGGATGATGCTGTGACTAATGGCAGCACTGATAACAAGGAAGCCATCATAAAGAAACTTGAAGAAGTAGTGCTGTCTTTTGATCCATTGGTGATAAGTGTTTCTGCTACTGCTTTAATTACATCACTTATTTTCTCTGAACTCCTCCATCTCCAAGAAGCTGAGCATGTTCAAGTTCTGTGGTGCGTAAAACAGGGAACATGGCTCCAAGTCAGAGACCATATTACGGAGAATGTTCTCCGGATGTTTTTCACTACTGGTGTTGTTGAGGCTATAGCAAAATCTTTTAGCGATCAGGCTTCTACCATAATTGCATCAAGTAGGATGGATTATTTCCTATTCTGGGATTTAATTGCTTCATCAGTGATAAATGCACCTGAACACGTTAGGACTAGAGCGTTCAAGTCAATGGAACTTTGGGGTCTTACTGAAGGACCAGTTAGCTCTTTATATGCCATTTTGTTTTCCTCCAAGTCTCTCCCTTCTCTGAAAGTAACTGCTTTTATGCTACTGTCAACCAAGCCCATCTGTAATTTGTCAATCTGGAAAGAGAATTTTCTGGAAGACAATGCTATGGCTGATCAGGAGACTCACTTGTTGACAGCTATTGATACATCATCAGAAGATTCATTGCGTATGAGGGAAGAAATAGCTAGTCTGATCCTGAAACCAGCAGCTGAACTCATGGAGATGGAACCAACAGGACATGCTAGGGTGAGAATAACTGTTACTAATTAACCATTGCAGTTCTGTAGGTTTGTTTTTTCTCAGTTTGTCTGTAATAACTCGCAATATTCTTTTCATATGCAGATAGATGTGTTTGTTGCGTGGGCCTTATTGCTTGCTTGCTTACATTCTTTGCCATCTTCTTCCACGTCAAGGGAAAAGTTGGTTCAGTTTGTTCAAGAGTCTGTTGGTTCAACAATTTTGGATTGTTTATTTCAACATATTCCCTTGAAGCTTGTCACCAGCTTGAAGAGGAAAGATGTAGAACTTTCTGGTGAAATAATGCACGCAGCAAATGCTGCGAAGCAAGCTATAAATGCAGGCTCATTATTGATATCCATTAAATCACTTTGGCCTATTGGGCCTGAGCAGTTGGCCTCACTTGCTGGTTCAATCTATGGAATGATGATCCAGCTTCTACCTTCTTATGTGCGTAATTGGTTTACGTGCTTGCGTGACCGTTCTATGTCATCTGCTATTGAATTCTTTACGAAGGTTTGGTGCAGTCCTTACCTCCTTTCAGATGAATTATCTCAGGTATTTGATTTTTGTTTCCTTTCTCCATTTTTGGCTGGTATTGAGTTAATATAACTTCCTACAAAATCATGATAACGTTAGCCTATTTGTTTGCTGCAGTTTGTCATTTTCTTCTCCTTCCTATTGTTTAAGGGTAAGAATGATCTAAGTTTACGTTGCACCAGACAAGGCTCGAACTTGAATCGATAGTTTAGCTTTAGTCTTGAACTCGCCTTGAGGATTGAACTCATCGAGTTTGAGCTGGCTTGACTCGTGAAAAATCGATTCCTATGCTCGAATGATCAAATTACACTGAAAATTATATTAAAACGCTTTTTGAATACGTTAGAGAGCTGGTACTTGATCCCAAGCTGGAATTCCCAGCTCATTGAAGGATTGAAGCGGCTCCAAAAAAAATACAAAAATTGTTTAAAATTTCACATTAAATACTTTAAAAAAAAAATTAACACATGATATATTAACAAAAATTACATTTTACAAATAATTTTTCTCCAAACTTTCAGGATAAAACAATACCAATAACCAAAAAATGCTACACATTTAAAGAAAATGTACTAATTTTCTTATACAACTTTAATTTGAAAGTTGCAAGTCTACGACCATTAGAACAAATAAGAAAATTGAATACATGTATATCATTTGCAGCAACATTTTCAACGTATAGCTTAAATAGTTTCAATATACAAAAAGAACAATTGGAGAATAGAGAGCTGCAAGCATGCAACATGGAGGACCTGCAAACATCCTCAACAAGACAGCAACCAGAAGCAATTGGAGAGAACCTAAGCATGACAACCAGCAGCAGTGAGAAGTATGAGATAAATATATGACAGAATTAGAAAAAAAAAAGATTCAAACAAAATAACTCTAGCAACAATCTGTAGCATAATATCAATATGCATGCTTAAAGAAACAAATCAAAGACAATAACCGCAAGATAATGTGCATGCATAAATAAATAAATCATGGCAACATAAGGCAATAGAAAAATCAGGAAAGGCACATATCAGTTGTAAAAACTGTGCAGTAGTAGTGAGAAGTCTCATATACGTAGACAAACACAACATAAAGAAAAACTAAATTCAAATATAAAAACCTAGGGTTTCGTTGAAAATTAAAGCAACGGGCCAGGTAGTGTACAACCTAGAGGATGCTAGTTGATGAAGCTCCAAGAGTGAGAGGCTAGTTGATGAAGCTCCAAGAGTGAGAGGCTAGTTGATGAAGCTCCAAGAGTGAGAGGGAACTAGAAACCAAGGCAATAATCAAGGCAAATGAAATCAAGGGAGAGACGGAGCATTCGAGCCATAGAGGACTGTGGTTTCCCTTTATTCGGCTGATGAGTTCGCTAGGGCTTGGACTCACGAATCGTGAGTTTTAATGAGGTGCAAGAGTAATTGAAGGGCTATTGGACTTGCAAATCGTGAGTTTTAATGCAACGGAATAGTAATTGAAGACTATTATTGTCTTTGGTTAGATCCAATGTTTTGAATAAAGGGAGCGCATAACGACAAAATTGGAAGGCTCTGAAATGCGTAGATGCGCGCTGTAAGAAGTGAGATATTTATCAAATATTTAAATTCAACGATCTATGGAAATACAACTGGTGGACATAACTGCTTAAACTGAATGTGATAAAAAAAGTGCCAGAGGAATTCGAACCACTGATGCTTATATGATGAAAGGTATAAAGAGATGCTATATTTGCTACCGAGATATTCAACATTATCAAATAAATATGCTAACAAAATGTATTGAAAAATTCTATGCAACTCCATTAAGTTGACCAATTATGATTTATAGTTTTAATTCATTGGATTATTAAATAAATTTAAATTTAATCTTATTAGATAATCCAGTGAATTAAAGTACTAAACTATGATTGGTCAATTTATTAGTTAGTTATTAGAGATGTATAGTAAAACTCGTATTTATATATATATATATATACTAGTAATAAAGCATGAGCGATGCACGTGCTATGAACAAAAGTGACTTAATCTGGAACTTTTGAATTTTAAATGTGTACTTTATCCAAAGCTTTTATTATTTAAACAGTACAAACAAAAAAAAACTTAAAAATAGCAGTGCTTGAAGATATCAAATCTAACCACCTAATTTTGAGAAGTGGTAGTTCATGTAGTTTTTTTTTTCGATATTTAAAAATAGAGCTTGGTTGCTAAACAATTTACTATTAGCTCTAAAAGCTGAACTTATGAGTAAAAACAAATTGTCAGTAACACGAATGATGTTAATGTAGCATTGGCAGGCTTGAGAATTTAAGCTAATGAATTGGTGAAAGCTTACCTTGTTAAGGACATCACTACGGCTTATCGAATCGAACGTAGCAGTCAATTTAAGTTCTAATGTTCTAAAAAGGATAGAGTCGCATTTAATCAATTTCATCTTGATCGACATCATAATATCGATTTCGGCATAGAATTAGTATGTCAACTGTTAAATCAACTATAAAAAAAATATTAAATCAAAATTTATATCTATTGAGAATTTTCTCCTTCCACAATAAATATTTAACGATAAAGTTGTTGAGATATTACTTCTATAATATGTATAACACAAATATGCGATGAAATATATAGTAAAATAAGTGATGCCATAACAAAAAATAGTTTAATTCATTACTAAAAAAATATGATGAAGAAACTGAATTTATGAACTGAGATAATAATAATAATAATAATTATTATTATTATTATTATGAGCAGCTGAGAAGCTTCAAAAACTAAAGTTTGCATGAACCAGATAATGAGTTTAAATACCGAAACATACATCCTTGCCCTTCATCCTCCACTCTAAAACCAATAGTTTTAAATTTCGAAAAAAAAGTCTTTAAAAAAACAAATATCTTTCGATGTTTAACTTCATTCGCATCCACTCCACTCACCAAACTTCACATTTAGATTAACAGGATTTATGTAACACCTTCGGAGAAATAAAACTCACTGAACCAAAAAATAAAATCTTAACAAAATCAAAAAAACCCAATGAACTTGTAAATTAATTGCATGTGACCAGTTTTAGACAAACAACTCACTTGATTATAAACTTGATCAATCAGTAGAAATATCAATCAGTTAGTAGTTAGTTCGATTAACACGAGGGACATCAAACATAACTAAATATAATAAACCAATTTTAAATGAAAGCAAAATAATATAATACTATTATATTTTACCAAAAAAGAATGGACTTATATCAGAGTTAAAAGATAATGAAATAAATATCAATATTGATGATATCACTAAACAAGCTGCACTTAAATAATTGAGATAAGTAGTATATGACACAACAAATAAGTAGAAAAGAATATGCAAGAAATTTAAATGTTCTGCAGATACTTTGCACAAAACAACTAATGTCACATGACTCTAACTTGAGGGTTAAACTCAGAGAGAATTAAATTCGCTCGTTGTGAAATGATGTTAACACAATCTAAATATAGAATAAGTAGATAAATAACAAGTCAAGATATATCAAAAGCAATAATTATCACATAATTACCAAATTCATATGGTTTGACCACATCAGTCATAAAAGTCTAAGTCCGGCTTATACAATGCTTGAGAGTTCCCAAAAGTTAATGTATCATAGTTTTATAAAAGGTACAAAAGAGTAACAATTGTAATAAAGAATGAACCACAACTTAACACTCTCTAGTCGCTTGTTCTTCCTTTCGCCTTGTCCTCTGGTGCTGCAGTATTTGTCAAATAGGCATCAATTATCAGATCTCTCTCTAAGTAGACATTAACACTGATAAGCTAAATAAAAATATTACTAGCAGGCTTGCGGTCTTAGCTTTATCACAAATCATATTAATAAACAATAACTAGAACCTGTATAATGATCATAATGTAATGCGTACGAATGTAACCTTAAAATCATGCGTCAAGTCTCATTTTAGTTACTAATCAATTTTACACAATAGGGCATTGGTTTCTTAATTTACGTCTTAACTGCCTTTTTCTACTATCATTCATATCCCTCAGTGACAAGTTAATCGTAAATAACTCTCAGAGGCAACTTGAGGATCGTCACCCCCAAGCTCGAGCTATGACAGGGACGTAAATGTAACAAGAAACCTTATTTAATTTATGATGTCGTACTTTAAAAATTGTGTATTATAATTTAGTTCAGTTAACAAGTCAAGTTTCACAATCTATACATTTACCCATGCTTGAACTTGTAACCAAAACATATTCAAATACTTGTGCTTCACGCTCTATTTGAATATCATTTGTGGGCTAACACCACTTGGAAATATACGAACATTATACAACCAGAATAACATCATAAGAATACCAGAAATTGTTTGAAGGGGTATAAGCAATGAGAACTTATGATTATTCATGTCTCTAAAATAAACAATAAATTTCAAAGATGATGAACAGATAATGGAAACCCCATTTTTTAGTATTTGTTCTATGAATTATTTCAGAATGTTTCTACTTAGCTATTGAAAATTGTGCAGGACTGCAAGATGATGAACAAATTTAAGAGTTAAATAAAGTAAGGACCTATGATTCTAACAAAGGCATATCTTTGCTACCAATTTATTTGGAAATTGAAGTAATTCAAAGTAATAAAACTCAAATTACGAAAGGTTTTGAGCCAGAGTAGCGTTGTCTTTGTCATAATAAAAAAATAAACATAATGTTTGACTTCAGAAAATTATGTGGTAGCAAATTAATGGTTTCTCCAAATATTTTAAGAAGTAAATAGCAGAGAAATAGCATAATCTAAGTAGGAAGGCATGACTATAAGTGCTTAAGTATCTAACTTAATTTATTGCTAACATTTTCATGTTCAACAATTAAAATCAAAGATACTAAGAAATTGGATCATGGCTGAACATCTTAATGGGTGTGGAGTTCTTTCATTATCAAAATAACTAAATTAATGTTCAGACTTCTAACATGCAAGCTTATATTATACATGAGCAATGAGGAGGGATGGTGTGAAAGTTTGCAATGTCCTCGTATAAGCATCGTATAAAGAGGGTATAGTGGTGCCTCCCAAGTTCTGTCTTGATAGGTTCAAGTTCTAGACGGATGGTGTAGAGGAACATAATGGTAGAAGCTTGTCAATGCGATCTTGCATGACACGACATGAATAAGTTGGAGATCTCTAATATCTATTGCAAATGCTTGGAATTGACTTATATGAGCTATCCTATTTTCATCTAATCAATGGAGCTAGAATAAGCTTCCAATTAGCTCATAAGCTTGAGAAATATCCCAGTATACAGATCTTGAGCTTGTGTTTAGGTCTCGTAGCTTTATAGCAAGAGAAGAAACACCGAAAGTTATTCACCAAGAGCAGGGCTAGAAGTTGAGCATCATGCTTCTCTAGGCTTGCGTTGTCATTTTTAGGTATATCTGAATCCTTTTTGGTCAAGCGCTCTAACGATCCTTGATTTATGAAAAGCCTTCATTGATGCATCCTGCAAAGCATAATTGTGACGTCCTCAAAATTATATAAAAGTCAAAGGTACTACTAATTCAAAAAAATTCTTAAGTTATTGCAACGAAGTTCTCGACACCACAGTTTATCTTTCTTCTTAATAAATCAACTTATCATTTATGTGTCTATACACACAAGTTAAAAAATTTTATTTAAAGAAATTCAATAGTTTGTATTGCTTAATTTAGTCATAAATAAATATAAAAGTCCAAAAAATTTATATATAAATAGGTTCCTCATTTATGCAAAAGTGTTTTATAAAAATTCAAAATTTGAAAACATCCTAAGAGTAAAAGTAGTCTTCTAGCACAATCACTCCTCCACTCTCTTTCCCTTTCCTTGTGATTGTGCAACAACACCTGCCATAGAAGCCATCAGTCATCTAACCCTAATTGGGTAAACGATAATACTAGTAGGCTAATAAAGTATTTATCATACAAACATGCAATTGTTAACATGTCCCACCAACATATATTAGAGAATAAATAAAGTTGTCAGCATCAACAATGAAAATAGTGATGAAATCATGTAGTATTCAAGTTAAATAACCATAACAAGAATAGATAAGATATCCTATTGTATTCACAAAACTAGCTTTATTTTCATATTAAACTTTATGTTAGCAATGCTTGAAGAATCATCATATGTAACTACTTTTATTTTTACTCTTATTACTTTTTATTCTTTAGGGTTATAGTTTCTTTAGTTATGCCTCAACTTTTTTTTTACACTATTCATGTGAACCGTAGTTATAGCGAAACATAGTTGCTACATTGTTATGTCTTGTATTCATTGCAAACCATAGTCGCTAAATTAAGTGAACTGTAGACACGGTAAACCGTAGTCATCAAAATCATATCATAATTCAAGCTAAGTAGGGGAATAACACTTTAAGAAATTTTAATTTAATTACTTTTGTTATACTTTTACTCTAGAATGCAAAATAACATTTTTCAAGTACTTATAAGCTTTTGAAGATACTAAGCTTTACCTTCACTTCTATCACAAGCTCTCGGTAGCTTGCTTCGGTATTTCATTATCTTTTTTATATCTCAATAGTTTTACTCGTCAATCAATATTTTTCAAATTAGAAACTTAATATTCGTGAGTTCAAGCAAATCTCATAGTAAAATAAAAAATCAGTACAAATCTAAATGAAGCTGTTCATGTAGATTTTCAATTCTAAATTTAACCATTTGTAATGCTAATTTATAAATATAATTTGAACAAACTTTAAACACCGAAGTTGTAGGAAATCGATCTTCCTATCTACCTTTAAATTTTCATAGCATTTGGAGCACATTTGATAATCTAATATTTTGTAATAATGAAATCTAACAACATATTTAAAGCAAACTCATAATCAGAGATTTACACAATAAAACATAGATTTTTTTTGACTAAACCAAGGAAAATTATAAATATAGAAGTCAGAGAAAATCAATTGAACCATCAACATGCCAAGATTCACCTCAATTGGATCTTATTTAGTATAGAAAATCATTACTTGAACAGCAAGTATACTAGAGTACTTTAAGAACATATTTTCTTGTTAAGTTCAATTAGTTTAAAACATATATAAAATTAACTTATTTGAGGAAACTTTAAATGTTAAAATTGTAGCATAACAAGTGCTCTAACTACTTACCAATTAAGTTTGTATGACAGTGAAACTTCTCGTATAATCAAAACTAGTTAAAAATAAATAAAATTTGCTACATTTAATTAAAGTTCCTCAAATATAACTTTTAAATTAGAATTAGTAGAAGATTTCAAAATCAATTTCATACAACTACTTCAATATTGCTCAAATTAATATGTTAATATAGCAAACTTTTGGTTTAATATACCTATAGTACCATTGCCTACTTACTGTTAGCCATGCAATTGAGTTTACTTCAGATCCTCTTCAATCTTTCCTCTAAATCTTCCGAAATGTGGCTATGGCGTGAAGGGAAGTCGCTAAAGTTGAGTGGAAGAGGAAATTGCACATACTCTTTCCCTTCTCCTTTTGCTTTCTCTCAAAGCAAGCTCTAACTCCTCTCACCTGCATTTTTGTCCCCCAACCGATACAACCAAAGAGGAAAAATACAATATTTTCTCTACCCAAATTTGTTAATTTACTATTTTACTAATAGTCAAGTATTGTCATGCATGAGTTCTCCATATCTATTGCATGCCAGTGTTAACTAAAGAATGCCAAGTTTGACGAGCGCTAATTTTCCCTAATTTAAGTTAAAGAATGGTCTAATTACTCACAACCTCACTTAATTAAGTGAATCTAACTCAATTTTTCTCAAAATAATCATCTATGGAATCAAATTTTCTAGACAACTCTTTTGTACAAAATTATTGACTCATTAATATGTTCTAAAAAAAACTTTTAATTCTATCAAGCAAAGGAAACAAATTATTATTCTAATTCAAATTCTTAACTTCTAAATTTATTATAGTAAACCAGCTCGATTCAATAGCATCAACTCAAGGTACACGCTTGACTCATTTTTAGATTGTTCCCATTTAGCTTTTCATAATGATGATCAAGTATCCTGAGAGAGATAGTATGATGACACCAAAAATAATTAAAGATAGGATTGAAGAGTCGTTTATGACAAAAAGAGATGATCTCAATCTCCTTTGGATCGATTAGTGAAAAAAAGGAGTGACAAAGAGGAAAGCATCGAAGTTCATTGGAGCCAAAGAGTGTGTACAGTGGAATGTCAAGGGTAGTGTGGCACGAGTGTCACACAATGGAGCCCAGACTAAAGTCAATATTGATATCAGAGGGGAGGCATCATCTTGTGGTCATTGATCTCCTTATTTACAGGGATGCAAGCTGTGCGGAGCTACTAAGAAAACAGAGAAGAAATTCTGAGCAAAACTGTAGGTAGCGGCAATGAGCTGCAACAGCACCAGTAACAAGAGTGGAAAGAACTAAGCGATGTGCATGGAGGAGCACATGCGCTTCTCCCACTTACAACCAATCACAGTCCTTTCCATTGAGTGACGGTGCTAGGACAACTCCTTGGCCTAGGTGGCTGAGACGAATGAGAATGGCGTTTTGCATAGGAAGCGACGCTTAGTCTCAGAAGCTAGGGTTAGGGAGAAGGCAAGAGTCGCAGAGATGATTGAGTAGAAACCCTAAATGGAACTGTAGAAAGAGACAATGAACTGCAGTGACACTAGTGACGAGAGCGAAAAGACTCGAGCAATGCTCCTAGAAGAGCGCATGCACTTTTCCCACTTGTGACCACCCTCCCATTTCTTGAGCAATGCTCCTAGAAGGGATGGCAACGGGTTGGATTTGGGTTGGGTTTAGCATAATCTATACCCGCCCACTTTTTTTTCATCATTACCCATACCGGCCCTATACCCGCTTTTGCCCTGCCCCGTTTCTCTTAAAACCTGTATCCGCCTCGCCCTGTCTCGTCCCATCTCAAATTCATTACTAATGATTTATTTTAAATAAAATAAAGAGAATAAGTACTTAATTTTTTTTATTTTAAAATTATGTAGTAATATTTAATTATTAGCGGGTTACGGGTCAGGGAAGGTATGATCTAGTCATACCCGCCCCATTTCATAATGCGGCTGGGCAGGTCAGAGCTGGTTAAATCAATATGAGTATAAATTATCACTCCTACTTTTTCCATTCCTGCATGTCTAGAATGTGGAGTTTTGTGATTAGGCAATGACATTGGCAACAATGCCTTAGCTTGGGTGGTGTAGACAAACAAGGATGACCGAGGTATGCAGAAAGTGGTGCTCCATCTTAAAATTGAATCTAGTGCGAAGGCTCTGATACCTTGTTGAATCTGTGAGGGAATAAGATGAATCATTTTGTCCCTCGCCACCTGAAAGAATGATATATAATTGAGCTATGTACAATTTACATATTGGTCTCTAAGATTATTTTAAAATGACTTTGAGGTCCTTAAGCATGACTTAAACTTGCATTTATATGTATGGAACTTAGAAATTTGAATGCCTTAGGTCCTTAGTTTTGATTGGTTGCACTATAGTCCTACTTTTACATTGCTAGTGTCACAACAAATATTAATGTAATGGCAAAGTTCTTTTGTGTGGTATGCGTTGTCGGACAATTTGTGCCAAGTCAACGGGATCGCTCCATGCTACAGATAGCAACTCCACGTCGTTAACACGCGTAGAGGGAAGATGCGAATATTAAATTGGCCCAAATTTGTTTATTATATTTAACATTGTACTTATATCATATTTCAATTTAGTGATGCATTATTATCCAATAAAATTTTAAATTATTTTAAAAAAAATTACTCTTAGGCATTGTTAAATTATGTTGTAATAATTGATATGTCAAAATTTTAGGTAATTTTTTTTTTGAACTAATAAAATTTTAGGTAATTTTAAGTTCAATTGATAAGTTTAAAAAGTTTTGAAAATTATAATCTATTTAAAATTCTAAATTACATTTATATTGGAATACGATTTATGATATCATACTAGAATACAGTTATTGAATTCGTATTGAAATGCATTTATTAAAATCATATTGCAATACGATAATTGAAATTCAGATATGTTTATAGCACTACATATGCTAGAAATCTTGAAATCGTATTGAATATGTTTATGGCACTGCATATCGTACAACACTGATATTGTATTTGAGTATGATTTCGACATTATGCATGATGCCAAAATTGTATTCGAATATAATTCCCTCTGTAATATATTTGAAATTGTATTTGCTATAAATTGCGTAAATGAAATTTTATTTGAATTGTATTAGTAGAGTTGAAGTTTTTTTTATACAATGTGTAGCTTAATGTGAAATCTTATGTCTAAACTCATATTTGAATATTATACTCGAAACTTCGAAAATCATAGTTGAATATGATTTATGCAATTGAAATTTTATAAGTATATAATCTGAATTATTAAATTTGTATTCAAATACAATTTATATTGCTCAATTTTACAAAATAGGGGTGGGGCGAGTTGGGTGGGGGAAGGTATGGGTGGGTTGGGTCGGGGTGGAACCCACCCTACAGATAGGAAACAAGATGGGGCGGGGCGGAAATGGGTATGAGATGGGAATGAGTAATGAATAATATATAGCGAGGCGGGTATGAGTATTCATAAATCCGACCCAAACCCGCCCCGTTGCCATTCCTATACAGCCTTAGTTGATGTTTTACTTTCACTGTCACAGACAACAACTTTTGTTTCCTTGGTTGCCTTTGTAATTTGTTTGTATAAAATTGTCCTAGTAATTAGTTGTTCTTGAAAATTTAACTAAATATTTGCCACATGTAATCAGTTAGCTACATCACGCGCACATAAGAAATTTGTATAGAAAATTTGTATTTCTTGTGCAGTGTTTTCTTGCCATGTTTTATTCTTTTTGATGATTCAATCACGCTGACAAGTTCAAATGGCTTGGCAGTTGTTATAATGACATTTTAGATAGTTATTTGAAATGAGTACCTATATTTGTATCTTTGCTCTGGCTGGAAGACGTCAAATAGTTTTAATGTGCAAATGCTAATGCTTTTTTAAGTTGGCTATTTACTTAGATTCAAGGAGAGGATTCTTCTGTGAGAGTTGCTGCTCAGCAGGTGGTTGAGAGCATGTGATATTATGCTCTTTCTGTCAATTCTTTCAGTGGTGGTTCATGTGATTGCTGAGCAATTTCCTTGGAGAAGCTGCTTTTTTATTTGTATGTTTATTTCTCTTTCAATGTTGGAGAGAACTTTTTTTGTTTACTTTTATAAAAATATCAAAAAGAAAGCAGAGTTGTTGTGGAATTATGATTAGTTCTTTGGTCTGTTCTGTGATTGTTGGATGAAATGTTTATGTTTAGTGCCTAGACATTCCAGATGCGCAGACATCCTTTTGGCCTCATGTTATCATTTTTTGTCTATTGCTGTTTTTCTATATTTTGATGACTTCAGTGGACCTTGGTTTACTGAAGTTAGATCTGCCATATAAACTTTTAGACTTTTAGTTCAGATGACCTTGATTCTCCAGTAAGGCTTTTATCAAATCAATGCAGTGTTTTGACTAGGGCTTCCTTTGTGATTGTCAGGTTAAAGAAACTGTCATTGCTGATGAAATCTTCTCAGTTAGTGTAAATAAATCAATTTTTGAGATAGTTGCTACATATAAAAAGGAGGAGACAGGAATGGATTTGGTAATACGCCTTCCCAGTTGTTACCCATTGCGGCCAGTAGATGTTGAATGTACGAGGAGCTTGGGTATAAGTGAAGTAAAGCAGAGGAAATGGTTGCTATCCTTGACGGCATTTATTCGCAATCAGGTATATTGCCATGTATTTTTCTATAGTAGTTCTTTTTCAATCCGCCAATGTCTCTCAGCACCTAAGCTTTTGCTATGTCTAAATACTTATTGCCTCTCCTTTATCTTGATTTATGTTTGCGATTCAATTGACACTATAAAAAGCAAGCTAACTATTTGCATATTTAACACAAGTAAGTGTGTATTACCACAGAAATACTTGGTTAACTTCTGTTAAAAATGCTGAGAATATTCTGTTATTGGTTTTAATTATTTCGTCTTAGAATGTTGTGGATTACTTAATGTTCTTTGAAGGTTTTTTGTATATTTGTAATATCTACTTCATCTTACTAGCAAATTCAGTAATAAACTTGATGAATTTAATATTTGACAGTGCTTTATAGTTTTGTGTTGTATGTGTAAATGACAAGATTCAAGTGTTTAACATGAAATATTGTTCTTTGTACATCATTGTCCCAATTTTCATATATTTCGCTGGACTTTTTTGGCATACCATTACTTTCCATTATATGGGCTACCAAAACTGTCCAAAACTATGACTTGACTTTTATGGGCATCTAAATTGTAGCAAATTTTGCTTTGTATGGTTAAGTGTGTTTATTTTGTTGGAATTTGTATAAGATATAAAATAAAGTTAATAATTCTGTTAAAATATGTATGGATGTGAGAATTAATTAATTTTTTGGGTAAATTGCATTCGGGTCTCTGAGGTCGAAAGAGCATTGCAAATTAGTCTCAATTTTTTAAAAATCTCGATTTGGATCCCTGAGGTTTTGGTTTCAATTAATACAGAATTTTTAAATTTTTATCATTATACTGTAAGATTATTCTTAGTAGTTAATTTTTTGGCTTTTCAAAATATGTTTGAAATATTAATATTTATATTTGTTAAGTCTAAATTTTTAGAATGGAGAGATGAGAGATTATATTTTAGATTTTATTAAATTTTTAAAGATGATTATGATAGTGTAGTATAATGGTTCTTTAAAATGTGTATATGGTTCAAAGTAGTCAAAAATGATCAAATTGCATGTTTTCTATAAAGAAAAACTAGTGAAAAAAGGGAGATTCTAAAAAAGGAACCAAAGCTGAAGCACTTTTATAACCGCAGGAACCAAAGTCGAGATTTTTCAAAAGCTGAGACTAATTTGTAATGCCTTCTTGATCTCAAGGTCCCAGATGCAATTTACCCTAATTTTTTTTAATGTTAGAGTTTGTATAAATTGGAAATAAAATTATATTTTATTATTTAAAAATTTTTGTTGAATGAGACATTGTTGCTGAAAATGCCGTGCTTTTTTTGTGTGACCGGCAAACAGATAATCCAGCCCTAGCCTACTCTCTCCATCCATCAAAGCACAGATTGAAATGAACCAAACTATTTTTCCCTTATGTAATGAAACAGACCATTTTATTGGATTTACATCCTTATAGTCCTAAATCTTTCTGTTTATGCAGAATGGTGCTATTGCGGAGGCGATTCGCATATGGAAGAGTAATTTCGACAAGGAGTTCGAGGGAGTTGAGGAATGCCCCATCTGTTATAGCATCATACATACCACTAACCATAGCCTTCCACGCCTGGCTTGCAAGACCTGCAAACACAAGTTCCATTCTGCTTGTCTTTACAAATGGTTCTCCACCTCTCACAAATCAACATGCCCATTATGTCAGACTCCATTTTAATCTGCTGATTCGTCCAAAATCTTAGTGGATCTCCACTTTCTCCCAGCAGGCTATCAAATTAATCAGTTTTGAACTGATTTCTTTCAATGAATAGGAATTTTGAGCGAGTAACATCCATCAAATGCTTCCAGCTTCCATCTTTTGCTTGCCTGAGTTCTATTTTCCAGCCTGGTGATGGTGGCATTCATAAACAGTGCCTTCAACATTATCAGAAGCTCAGAATATGAAGAAGAGCCGTCTACCGTCGGGGTTGCTGGTGTTTTGTAAAATTTTCGACTTTGATGTGGTCAAATTATTCTAGTACATAATAAGCATTATAAAGGCAGGAGCATAGTGACCTTAATAAATTTATTTTGTATATTAATGATTGAAATTTAGGCTTGATTATAAAAATATCAATCCTTTTACTTTGACAAAGGCAATTTTGCTTGGTTTGATTTTTTTTTTTTTTTTTTCTTGACATGAACTTGCCTGAAATGAATCAAGCTTTAGAATCTGTGCACCTACGTAGAATTGAGTTAATTTTGGGTTGAATTTATTTCATTTTCAAATTTCTGTAATTGGAGTTTCAAACGATAGAATATGATTTCTAATTAGTAAAAAAACTAGCGTGAATTTTGAGTTTCAAGCATATTATAGCCAGGCTTGCAGCTCTGCAACCTGCCAAGGACCACGAATTGCCCAGAAATGGGACTGCTGTCAGTACGCAGTAAAGACACGCAAAGTGTGAAAATGGTGTTGATGTTTTTAAAATTCTCCTCATTCTACTCTTTTATTATTATTATTATTATTATTATTATTATTATTATTATTGGAGATAAAAAATTCAAACAAGAGTTTAAAACGATTGTATTAAAAAAATAATAAAAAAAAATAGAGTTTGAGTTGAAGGAGAGAGAGAGCTTCCCTCGGGCCCTCTCTAGAAGGAATGGAGTAAGATTGGGATTGACTACTTAGCTACGAGGAAAACTCAGCTAAAAGAGTTGGTTAAACAGAACTTGATTGTTGTTAGCTATGATGAAAATTCAGCTAAAAAAGTTGGTCAAGGGAGTCTTGAGCTACTCTAGTGATCTGATTTGAGGATTTAATTAATTTTATTTATCAGTTTTTTTTTAATATTATTTTATAATAATATTTTTTTTATGAAAATATGTATTAGGTATTATGTGAAGATTTAAAATGCACTACTTACTATAACGCCGCCAGCTGAGCGCTTTAGCGACGCGACAAATGCAGAGAGAAAAAATAAAAAATCTTTTTGTAGCGAGGCTTTTGCCTCTTTTCCATCTTCCCCCATTCTCTGATGTCTGATAGCGATGTTGATGCGAAATAGCGAATAAAAAAAAGGAGCTTCGATCGTACTTAGTCGCCATGGCGCTCCACTCTCCTTCAAATAGTCACTTCCTAGTCTCCACCTTTCACAGGTATTCTTTCAGTTATGGCGTCCCTGTCCGGCTGCCCGATCCTTCGCGTCTCCTTCGGCAGTGGAAGAAGAAGCACCTGCCGCCGTAGGGCAGCTCCTGCCGATCTCTTTGCCAGTTCCGCTTCTTGTGCGAGTTTCGCTGGATCGAGGCTCGCCTGGCCGGAACTTTGCTCGTCGGGAGTGTTCCGGGTTGGGCTTCCTCGGGCCTCTGCGGAGGCTGCTCTATCGCAGGAGGTGAAGCGGGAAAGGGGTGTGGTGGAGGATGTAGTGGCGGAGCGGCCCCTGAATGTGGGGATTGTGTGCGGTGGCCCGTCAGCGGAGCGGGGGGTTTCCTTGAATTCCGCGAGGTCTGTTCTAGATCACGTTCAGGTGAGGGCAACCATGGGAGCATTCATTTGCTTTGTTTATTTGTTGTCAACCAAGTTTTATATTTTTATTCGGAGGCATATCTAAGAAAGCTATTAAAATTGAAAAATCTCGTAGTGATCAAGGTCTCTTTTGTGTCAGCTCCGTTCCTTCTGCTTCACCGAAGCATATTATGCTTCATTTGCACAAATTGAACATAGTACGATCTTTTTATATATTGTGTTATATTCCAATCACCAGTGAAAGATCCAGTTTAATTGCTTTTCTGATGTTTTTGATAATCTGAGTGTTCTTCGGAGTGTAGTTATTGTTTCCAATATTTGGGAATCTTTTTGGAATCCAATTGTATAAGTTCCTCCACTTAAACATATTAAGAAAATTGCTGCTATCATTTGATTTTTCAATCTTGAATTCGTTTCCTGACTGACATTGCAGTCCAACTTTTTGATATTTTCACCCAGGGGGAAGATTTGCATGTCAGCTGCTATTACATTGATTGTGATTACAATGCATATGCTATATCTCCTGCACAGGTTAGTTTTTATTCAGTTCCTTGTTCTATATGCACTCTCAACTTGGTGGTTCTATCACCCTATATACACGCAATGCTTAATGATGCTTTATTTCTTGGTCCTCCACTATGTTCCTGCAGCCTTTGTATTGTTTGTGGTGCTTGTTCATTACCGAACTTCATGTATTTGTGTAAAAATCACTTTCACATTGGTATAATTGTAACTAGTACTTGGAGCGATGGCATAGTTCAAGAAATTACTATAAATTAACACATCATTTGTCTTGATCTGTTCCATTTTATGATGCTATAGCATCTTTTGGGCATATAATTTGGAGTGCATTTCATCTGGCACCTTCCTCTTATTTTAGAGATAAATGTTCTTAATTAAGAAGTTCAGCGACTTGGCAATATCATGCAATCTTATCACCATAGTCTAATGTTTATTAATTCTATAACCATATGTTTGATGGATATTATAATTAATTGGCAGTTATACTCAAATACACCTGCAGATTTTGATTTCAAATTAAAGAGGTATGACTCATGTCAACAGATCATTCTCTTCTTTGTCCTTCTTTCTGTGTTTGTCTGGTGCAACTTGCTCCACCTTCTACTCCATGCAGTCTAGCCCAAGGCTTTGATTCTCTAACCGAGTTTGCAGAGCACCTTGCTACATTTATGGATATAGTGTTCCCTGTTATTCATGGCCAGTTTGGTGAGGATGGAGGCTTACAGGTTTGTCCTATAATTCGAAACATTATTCTGATGCATGAATTTACCTTTATTTTATCTGCAAGTTCTACTGAACCTGGAAGCAAAGGATTAAAGGATTCCATGTTAGGTAGGTTATTTTTTAAGGTTTTTTATATGCCTTTCCATAACTTTGTCCAACTCCTCTGAATGTATTTATTTCCATAGGAGTCTATCTAGTTTATCATTTTGTACAAATAATAGACATGTATAGCTTTGAAAAGCTTGGATTCATATTATGTTCCTAGAAATAACATTCAGTTTTATTTGGCTAAAAGTGAAATCCATGTGGCTGACCTTAAACTAATTTGGAATTAAAGCTTTGTTGACGTTATTGTTGTAACTAGATTTAATTTTCAGGAGTTACTGGAGAAAGCAAATGTTCCATTTATCGGCACTCCCTCAGCTGAATGTCGTCAAGCATTTGACAAGGTAAGCTAGCATTTTGTCCTGTACTATCCTTTGCATACAGTTGGAAAGTATTTGCTATTTTTCTTTCTTTCTTTGATAGGCGTATTTGCTATTTTTCTTTCTTTCTTTGATAGGCGTATTTGCTATTTTTCAACAAATGGTGTAGCAGTAATAATCATTTTTCAATATTTTTCTTCATGAGTGTCATTTAACATAGACATTTATCTGATTTGATGTTGAACATGACTTTGCTCTTTAATATATATATTTCTATGTAAAGAAATGTTGCTTTCGATTAAATTTTGACTTATGAAGCATGAGTATGATACGGTGATACAGATACGATACGATATTGATACGACGATATGACAAATTTAAGAAAAATAAGATATGAATACGTCAGGATATAATTGTTATATATATGTGTATAATACATCATATTCTCGTATTTAAGGTATATCTCTATTTTAGATTAGATTGACTTATACATTTTGTTGTTATAAATTTCAAAAATATCTTTAAATTTTTTTTCAAATTAATTACACTTTTTCAAAACATTCTTGATATAACTAAAAGTAATATTATGGACGATTCAATTTGAAAAAATAAAAATATCTTTCAATAGCTATTGAATTTTAAAAAATCTTAAATTTAAAATAATATCATAAAATTTATTTAACTGCTTCTCAATCGCTACAAATTATCTAAATGAGATGAGAGTTTAAATATATATGAGTAGATTAGTTGTAGTTTCAATTTAAATTCAACTCATATCAATTAGCTCAATGCAAACGTGATATAATTGATAATAATATAGATGTTATGATATAAACTCAAATTTATTGACTTGATTAATGTAAATACATATTTTTTCTTTCTCCGAGTCTATGACTAAATAAATAGATAAAATAAAAAAACTAAAGTCTTATTTTTTTCATAATATGAACTTGATTAAGTAAAGAAACATGCTCGTCAACCAATCTAAGCAAAGAAAGTATCAATTGAGGCAGAAAAAGCATAAACATCACTAGTTTTTGTAAGACCGTAAAAAAAGGTTGGGTAAAGCAGATAACGCAGCAATTTGTGGATACCAATTCTTTTTTTAATACCGAAACATTTGTGTTCATGAAACTTTTTACGATCCCATTTGTGTAGCCTAGTATATTTTTCTCTTAATTTTAATATTTGAGTCTATGCATGAATTGTGTTTTATGTATGAGATATTTTTTTATTTTTTAAGGGGTGGGCTAAATTAACTGTTCAAATATTTTTTCCTAATTAGAAGTATCGAGAAGTATCAAACAAGTATCAGGCAAGTATCGAATTTTTAAAAAATAAAAATAAAAATTGATACATTATATAGTATATCGGATACGAATGAGTGGAATGTTGAGGAGTATCGGTATTTGATACAAATACGATACAAATTCGTTGGACTTCATGAAGGATCAGTGCTTTATAAATTTTGACATCTCAAGCAATCCGAGTGGATATCTCTTCTCACTTATATTCCTTCTGTACTATAGTTTATAGGGTAATTCCATTTAGGCCCTTGAGGTTTGCTTACTCAGACATAAAAGTTCACAAATCTCAAAATATGTCATTCAGGTCCACAAAAAAATATTACATGGGACATCGTGGTCTCTTCGTGACAGAATCTGTTATGTATTATAAAAATGACAAAAATACCTTTCCTTAATCTTTTAAAATTGATAGTTTTATGCCATTGGTCTAAGATGTGAAATAAAATTGATATTTTTATTGAATATTATTAAGTATGTGAAGTAAAATAATATTTTTTTATATTAGAATATGTGTAGAATGATTAAAAAATTTTATTTATCATTATTATTATTGTTTTTTAAATTAGTATCATTTTGGTCTTGATTTTGGTCCTCGCGCCAAACAGGGCAAGAGATTTGAAGGTGAATAGGATAGTGTTAGAGGCCACCTCATGAATCTCCAATTTCCCTTTTGTCGTCCAAAGGAGTCTAATGGTGTCAAAGGAAGTCCGTCTATTGTATGGTTTTCTCATCGAGATCCTTCCAACATGGTCTATTGAAGCAAGATTCCTTCCCTTCTCCACTAATGCATCGTTCACTCCAGTGGACTTTTCCTCCTCTTCGGTGATTCCCATCTTCCTCCATTGCCTGATCATGTCTTTCACTAGCCATACTCGCGGATGACTGCAACTCCAAATTACTTCAGGAGATCATTGGAGAACAAACTC
This sequence comes from Apostasia ramifera, assembly GCA_019297695.1. Lineage (NCBI taxonomy): Eukaryota > Viridiplantae > Streptophyta > Magnoliopsida > Asparagales > Orchidaceae > Apostasia > Apostasia ramifera. The sequence continues at coordinate 179,451 of JAEMOT010003832.1, read as the reverse complement.
TCATGGGCAACTGCCAGAGAAACGTCACTGAAAAATAATTTATTTTCACTCTCTTCCAATCTCTTTTTTATTAGAACATGATTTTCAAGAGGTGTATCGAACGGCTGGTAACCACCAAGCTGACAAGGACCTCTTGAATAGACACCAGTTAATAATTGGTTAAAAGGAAACCACATACATTTCCAGGCAGAGTCCATTCTTTCTGCTGTTAAACTATATTACTGTTTTGCCTATTTGTTTTATTATATGATGTGTATTCATGACTATGCAGCGCTGAGATGCTAAATATGTTTGCTTCAATTCCATGTGGCATTGCTATATCATGATAAATATTTTTGTCTCTACAGTACAAGGCATCAATAGAGCTTAGCAAACAAGGATTTGTCACAGTACCAGGCTTTCTGATACAGGTGCATAGCAGAGAAACTCTTTGATTTCCTTTATGAATTTGACATCTCACAACTTCTTTGGCATTGCAGCTATGTTGGCCTGGTAAATAGATATGATGGAGGGGGGAGGAGGGAAGAATGAAAATGAGAATGATTATTACTGAATGGAATCTCATTACTGATTTTAACCAATCAACATCTTTCTGGTTCATGAATCTTGTTTGGATTACTGCTTTCTAGTTCTTGAATCTTAGTAGGATTAACCTGAGAAAAAAATATTCCATGTATTGATGCTTCATTTTTCTTCCATTGCTAAGTATAATTTGGGAATTGAGTGTTTGAGCAGTTTAAGTAGTAGACTTTTTTTTTTTTTAGTAGTAGTAGAATATTTATAAGGTTAGTGTAGCCAATATGCGAATTCTCGGATGGATGAGTAAACTATGGTGAGTTATGTTGGCCCCTAGGCCTTCCCAAGGGGAGTGAATTGAGATAAAAAATATTTTTGGATAAATTATGCTTATAAAAGTAACAAGTAAGTCATATGCACAACCAAATATTTAAGATAGATGAGAAACGAGTTAAAGGTACAACGAAATAGGTCAAACAGTACAAAAAAAGCAGATCGGTCGATTTCACCAAATAGATTGGATGACCTATAACAGTGTAGAAAACCAAAGAAATAAAATCGATTGACCAAAACAGCAGGAACAATATAATAAAAGTTCAAAAGAAAAATCGTGAGTGGTATGATTTAGTTATTATAAAAATCAATTATATTAAAGTAATTTGAGTTTAACATTAAGTTAAAATTAGATTTAATATATTTATATATTAGTCAAATTTTAACGTGCTAGAGAGAAGAGAGAAATACACAAGTAATTTATAGTGCTTCAGCTCTTTCCCTAGTCCACTCCCTACGCTCTTCAAGTGAGATTTCAATCTACAAACACACCGACTTTTTAACAGGACTAAAGCCAAATAAACCAGTTTACAATCCCACTGGCTTTTTCTAGGAATCAAAGCTGATCAAACCAAATTACAATCCCACTAATTTTTTCTAAAAATTAAAGCCGACCAAACCTTACAATGAATTTTTACACTGAAAAAATTCTAATCCACCCACCTTCCCATTTAATAGAATAAGCTTGTTGTTAGGTTTTAATAAAAGTTTTCAAACCTACCTTTTAGTCAAAATTAAATAAAAGTTTAAACACAAATTATAGCAGACTGAACAAGGAATACTTTCAAAAATTTTCATGCAATTTGAAAATTCTCAAACTTAACAAATTTTCAAACCTACCTTCTTCTTCTTCTTCTTCTGAGAGAGAGAGGTGGATCCTTATCCTAATAATGAAAAAATTGTAATTTAGTTTCTAATTCTTCACTTTCTTATAAATAGGTCCAAAATTTTTACATTTAAGTCTAAATTTCATTATTTTAATTCCAACTCAGTTTTAATAAATTTTAAATCATATTTTGAGTTGCTATAAATTATAAAAACAATTCAATGACATGCTTAAAAATAACATTTTAACAAAACATGACATCCAAACTAAAAATTTAGAACCTATATATCATAGGATAAGTTTTTTTATAGAATAAATAGGCTATTTGAGTATTTTCACTTAAAGCTAACCCTAACCTTTCATTCATTGGAATTTCAGTTGAATAACTCAAATATATTGTATATTCAAATACGATATTAGACCAAAAAATATGAAATATCATTCATCATCATAAAACTCTTATAAATATAATAGCAGACAACTCCTTTATATAGAACCCATTACATAGGAATCAAACAATACAAATAAATGCAGGAAAATAAGATACCAGTTACATCTTGTGTAAATATAGAAAATATGGCTTTTATCTATCTTTCAAATTTGCCCAATTCAAATCAAATCTAAATTCCCAATCAACGTCAATATATATGAAAGAAATCTTTATCATGCTATTAGATGTCCCCACCAGAATGATTATTAGACATGGACTTTATTCACTTGTACTTATAAAGTGTATGCAGCCAACATGAAGCCATCCCTAACTAATTAAGGGTGATGTCTTGTTCTTGTTGTTTCTCTGAATTAAAAAAAGTTTAATTCACTTCAGGTTCAAGTTTTTCTAGCTACCGTCACCATATGCATCGCCGTTCACTATGGAACCATATTGTTCTTAGACTTTGTTTTTGTTCAGTTATTGTGAATTCGTGATAAGTAAGTAATTGCTTTGGAGTTTTAGGAATGAAAGTTAGAATCTAATTCGACTTTATTAGTTATTCATTACATGCTATGTTGAATAGTTGCACACAGGGTAGTAAACTGATGGGAGCCTGTTCAAGGCATGATCTTCGGATTATGGAATGATACATAAAGCTTTCATATGCATAGCCATACCTAGCAATGAGGTTCTTTCTGAATTCGAATGTAATTCAAGTCAGTGTAGTGCAACTTAACCAAGGCTTTCTTTGTATTTTTATTAATTATGGATAAAATAAAGAAAGAATATGGGCGATTACATACATAACACACCAAAAAAAGATTACATAGTGAAGACCAATTAACACATTAGTTAACTTTCATAAAGATGCTTAAATATTCTATTTTGGGTTCAACCTTTAGGGCATGTTTGTTTATTGAAAATTATGAATGATGTGAAATAAAGTTAGTTATTATGTTGGGATATGTCAGGGATGTGATATAAAGTTAATTATTATTTTGAGATATGTGAGAATGTGATATAAATTAATTATTATTTTATTAATGTGTGTAGAATATAAAATAAAGTTAATTTTTAATATTAAAATTTATATATGATATGATATGTCTATTTAAAATTAGACTAGGTTAATTTTTAACTGTCAAAACAAACAAAGCCTTAAAGACTTATTTGTTTAGCTTATTTAAAGTTAATTTTAAACAGATATGTCATATCACTCATAAAATTTAATATTAAAAATTAACTATATTTCACATCATACAGATAATTTAAAATAAAAAATTAACTTTATTTCACATCTTATGCATATACCAAGATAATAACTAACTTATACCACATCTGTCACACATCTTAACATAATAATTTTATTTTATGTTATTCATAATTTTCAATAAAAAAAATCTTTATTCAAGTTTAATTTTAACGAAGTTAAAATTAACCTTTGCAAACAAACATGCCTAGTTGTGGCTGATTCTCTTTTTGTTTTCATTTAGAACGTATAGCTTATGTACATTTTTCTTGTGATTTTCCTATATGTACTTATATTTGTCTGAAGATTCAATAATAAACTTGAAAAAGACAGAATATTCGTAGCATTTTTAATGAAACATAGCAGACTTATTCTTTGTTTGGCACTTAAATTTTTGTATAAATACAGAAATTGTATGATTTGGTGTTTAACATGTTAGTTTATCCTTTGTATGTAATTATCCCAAATAGACCCATCGTTTATTGCTTAAATGTTGTTTTCAACAAGCTATTTTTGAAGGATTATTTCAAGAGTTAACATGAACCTTGAACAGAACTATTATTTATTTCACTGTTTCTGTTTAGTTGCTAGCTAGTGAAGTGATGTCATGTTCATCCTTCCAAAATAAATTCAAGAGGCTGTAGCTGTACTGGCATTATATAATTTGCTAATTTTATTTAAGTTGCAGCATGAATGCATGAGCATAATTACTTTAGAGTTGATTCTTATTTTTCTATAAGCCCCATAGTGTGTTTTCAGTAGTATTTTGTTCCCACATTTAGTCATAGCAATGCCAATATCAATTCTTGTATATGACCATTTGTGAATGATAAGGAAAATCAAATTGACAAGACTGAGCTTGCAAGATGGTTTGATGGCCAACATTTGGATAAAGATAAGGGCAAAGTCGTGGTAGGTTGTGAATTCATGTCATGCGGAAATTGCACCTAATAACTATTCAGAATCATCTTTGCCCTGCATGGCTTCACAGGTCAAGCCAACAAAGGGTGGATCAAGTTTAGGTGTTTGTGTTGCTTATGGAGTTTATGATTCAATTGCAAAAGCTGTTGATATTATATCAGAGGTACGTCGTAAGGTTGATTTGACTCTAGTACTGAAGAAAAAATTAATATAGATTAAGCACATTTCCCCCACAGGGCATTGACGATAAAGTTCTTGTTGAGCGTTTTTTGGATGGAGGAAGCGAATTTACGGCTGTTGTCATTGATGTTGGCAATGGTTCTGAGTGCCGGCCTGTAGCTCTACTCCCAAGTGAAGTATGTTCAAAATTTATTAGTTTAGTTTTAAATTGTTGGTAGTGTATTTTTGTTTTTTTTTTCTTATGGCCTTGTTTAGTTGGGAGTTATTTTTGGATAAAGAAAGAGAAAATATTTTATTTTATAGATTTGATGGGAAAGAAATTTATTTTAATATTAAAAGATTTGTTAGGTGTTAAATAAAGTTAATTTTAAGCTCTGTTTGGTTGGAGGAAAAAAAGATGGTTGGACAAATTTTTGTGAAAAGTTTTAGAAAAATGTGTATGATGTGAAATAAAGTGAGTTGGTTATATTAAAAATTGTGTTAGATGTGAAATAAAGTGATTGTTTAATGTTGAAATTTGTGTAGGATGAGATATAAAATAATTTTTAAAGTTTTTTTTAAAATAAATTTAAAGTTATGATTATGGCTAAAATAAGCTATTTTTTTGGGTTGTCGCCAAACAGACCCTTAATGTTAAAATTTATATTGGATATGAAATAAAGTTGATTTTTAAGGTTGCAATTTATGTTGAATGTGAAATAAAGTTGTGGAAATTTGTGATAAATTTAAAATATTAATAAAGTATTAATTTGTTGTTTTTGTATGATACCAAACAAGGCCTATATATGCTTTATTTGGTTATTAGGATACCTACATTTTTATCACATACAGAAAAGTTTATGCTTGTTTAGTTTAATACTTGTAAAACACGCTTAGCTTATTGCAGTAGCCGATTTGAGATGGTTTCCGCATCCTGATTCTTCTTTATTATGTTTGACTACTAGTAGGAACTCCTATTATCATTTATGGAAGTGCACGCAATAAAGCACATTAACTGCATTATACATAGCAATACACTTGCAATATGATTATTGAGATTATTTCTGTATATACTAAAGTATTTATGTTGGAAATCTAATTGTTTCAGAATAAACTTCTCTGGAGTAAAGGGTTAACAGATGTGTAGGGTCAGATGTTGATCTGTACAAGGATGATGCTTGTTTTCCCTTCACATTATAGATATTTTGGTTTCAATTTCTGATCATCATCCTTTCTCATTCTCTGGCAGGTGGAGCTTTGTGGAGATAAGAATGTTAACGAGGAAACTATTTTCAACTATCGAAGGAAGTATCTTCCCACTCACCAGGTGTAAAGAAGTTGAAAATTTTCAATTAATTTTATGCTCAATTTCTTAATTTAGAACTTTGTTCTTGATGTTATGAGGCTGTGTCTGCATCAAGTAGTCATGAATGCCATCTGAAACAAAACACTTATCAGACATGGAAATCTCAATATGTTCGAGCTTGACTTTATTTGCATCAACATGAGCTCTTTGAAAGACCTTGAGCGATCTGGCCTCAGCTCCTTTCAGGAAAGCTAGGCTGAAATATTTGAACTTGTTTCTGGTGGCTGGCCTGAACATCTTATTAAATTTGATGAATGAGCCTATGTGAATCTGTGTTAGAAATCCTTTACTTTTTTGATCACCTATTTGTAATTTTTCTATATTTTAGCTCTTTATTTATTATTAAATTAGGTTTGCGTTGTATTGCTTAAGGGACAATACATCCCGTCTCCCTTCCTTGTATGAAAGAGATTATTTTTTTCTAATTACAGCATGATCTCAGAGCGGGTTTAAAATAAACATAGCCTTCCGCTATCCGAAAGCAACCTTTTGCGGAAGCGCCTGTGTGTGCTACTTCCTGCTACTTGCCTGCCTGACTTGCATGCTCACTTCTTATAATTTTTAAGATTTTTTATCCCTCTTATTATGTTTTCTAAGATCGTAAAACCAAGAAAATGATTGGTGGTTGATTTGGTAGTATCTATTTTCTTATTGATCTTAATAAATTTTGCCATATAACTAGCAATAAATCTATTATCATTTTCCCAATAACTATTCCCTATTGTCTGATTGATGATAAAGATAGTCTATTTTTGCATTTATGCATTTGCCCAGTTTTCACATTTATGCATTTCCCTAATTATTTGTCTAGGTTTAAGTGTGATGCTTGTGAGTTTGGCAAGCATCACTGTTTGTCCACTGTTAGTAGCAAAGCACCCTTTTCATCGAGGTATTTGAGGTCTTAGCCCTATAACTACTCATTTGAGATTTCATTATTTTGTTATTTTTTTAATGATTTTTCTTGTGTTGATTGGGTGTATTTGTTAAAAAATTATTCTGAATTGTTGTCTATTTTCAAAACTTTTTGTAACAAAATAAAAGTGCAATTTTAGGCATATGTTAAAATTATTTACACATAATGTTGCTAAATAGATCTCATTTGAGTTTACTTTTTTGTGTATCAAAATGGATTCTTCGTCAAACTTCTTGTGCTTATTTATCTTAATAGAATGTTGTTGCATAACAAAACTTGATAATTTACTTGATGTTGCATGCATTTTAATGTTTCAAATGAATGTTCTTGATTCTTGTTGGAGGGATGTTGTCCTCACTATATGTTTCTTAATTCATAATACTAATAGTAAATCTCCTTACTCTATTATATATCCTTAAGGTCCTGTTTGGCGGGAGGACCAAAATCAGGAATAAAATAGTACTAATTTAAAAAACAACAATAATAATAATAAATAAATTTTTTTAATTATTCTATATAAATTTTAATATAAAAAAAATATTTTGCTTCACATACTCAATAATTTTTAATAAAAATATAAACTTTATTTCACATTTTAGATCAAAATACTCGATTCGAATATTTTAGTCTAGAATATGAAATAAAATTGATATTTTTATTTTAAATTGTTCAGTATGTAAAGTAAAATAATATTTTTTTTATACTGAAATTTGTGTAGAATAATATAAAAAATTTATTTATTATTATTATTGTTGTTTTTTAAACTAGTACCAATTTGGTCCTATTTTAGTCCTGTTTTGGTCCTTGCGCCAAACAGGGCCTAAAGAATCTTTGTTTTATTTTATCCTGTGAGTTTTTAGGCGTATTTGTTTTGTTTATATTTTTCGACCTATAGTTGACAAGCTCTTTTTTAAAGCTATTAGATGCATTTTTCTTGGTTACTTCAAAACTTAGAAGGACCGTCAATGCTGTGATCTACTACATTGAAAATTTTATTTCTTCATTGATGTTAGTTTCTTTAGATCAACTCCTTTCTTCTCAAAGGACTCTACAACTCCTTCCGCTTCTTTAGTTCCTCTACCTCCTATAGCTTTTATACCTATGGATCATTCAGGTATATTCTCGTCGCTCTCAGGAAATAGCCAATCTATCGCCAATACCATCTATAGGTATTGATGAGTCAAAGGGCACTAATGCCACTTTTGACTTTCTATTCCTTCCACTTGTATGACTACTAGTTGTTTGTATCTTCTTATTTCTTTATGTAAAAATAAATGCAGTACTGCTCTTCTATTGTATTCTCACATAACAATTGACAATTTGTCTCCAGGATTTTGTTCTTTTGCTATTACTCTATCTACAATTACCTCACCTAAATTCTACCATGTAGCACTACATATTCCTAAATGGAAGCAAGTCGTGAATGCAGAATGTGTACTCTAATCAGTAGGGGCACTTGGAATCTAGTATCAGCTCCGTCTGGTGCTTATCCAGTTTCGTGTAGATGTGTCTTCACCGTCAAGTTCAATCCCAATAGGACAATTGACCATTACAAGGCACATTTTTTAGTGAAATGCCTTCTTGTATGAAAACCTTTCTGAATCTATTTATATGGAGCAATGTCCAGGCTATGTATCTCAGGTGGAGTATAAAGTATGTGAGCTTCGAAAGGCTATCTATAGTTTGAAACAAAATCTTGAAGATTGATTTAATAAATTTTGTAAAGTAGCAACTAGCAAGTGAGGTTGGACTTCAAAGTAATACCATGGGCCACTCTTTGTAAGGCATATACTTTCGGGTTCAATTATTCTTATTGTATATATAGATGACATACTCATTACTGAAGTGATCAAAAAGGGATACCTGAAGTCAAGTTGGTGGGGACACAGATCAGCATCGAATCGGATGGCTAGGATGACGTCATGTGCTGAATCAAAATTCAAATTCAAATTAATTAGAGCTATTAGAGATTTTCGTATTAGCTTTATTTAAATTTGATTTGATTTGATTCAGAGCATATCAAGAAGATTTGAAGACTCACCACATTTGGAGTTGATTTTATTTTATTGTAGTAGAATTAATTCCATATTTGCTTTTATTTATTTGGTATTTTATTTTCTGCATTTAATATTGTATTTTCAAATTTCTACATGGGATCTCTCTATATAAAGAGGTCGCCTTGCATTGTAAAAAAGAGAGTATTTTGATGAATGAAATTATGTTTAAGTTTTTTTAGAGCCTAGATCCGGGTTAAGGGGTCGATATTCCGGTGAAGAAAAGGGTAGGGTTAGCCTATGGTGAGAATCCTCAAATTAGCCTAGTTATCCACTTTTCAAACAACAACAACAACAACAACCAAGCCTTAATCCCACTAGGTGGGGTCGGCTACATGAATCCTTTGTTTCCATTGCGCTCTATCAGCTCAACCAAAGTCCAAGTACCTCGACGTAATTTCCCAATCCACTTTCCCTTTCTTCCTCTCTGCCGG
>JAEMOT010003832.1:146828-170080 GCA_019297695.1 Apostasia ramifera | reverse complement strand
AATTAAGCCGATTATTTGATTTCTACATAAATTATTCGCTTGACTTGAATTATTTATTTAGCTTTAATTGTGTGACCCGATAATTCCTTGTGTGTTAATTACTGTTGGATTTCGGTGAGACGTCTGTCCTAAATTCCTGAATCTCGATCTGATTTATTGAATTTAAATTGACGCCTTAATCTAAATTGATAAATTCTTATTTATCATACGATCCAATTTAATTTTAATTTTAAAATATCTTAATTTGCGGGATTCAAAAATCTTATTTGTCATATAATTTATCTAGAAAATATTTTTCTCTTAATTAAAATAATTTGCTAATCAGTTTTGCTGAATATAAATATAAAATATCATTGGCATCGTTTTCCGTCCCGCATCACAAGCATTGGGTCATTTAAAATATTTCTTGGAAATTGAAAAAGCTTGTAGTAAAAGTGGTGTTGCATTCTTTCAATGAAAATATGTAATAGATTTACTTGAAGAAACTGGACTTCTTGGGTGTAAACTTGTTGATACACCAATGAATAGTCTATTACTGATGAAGGAGAGCCTCTTGAAGATGCTTCAGTATATGGATGTCTTGTGGGTAGGTTTATTTACTGAATTGTGATAAGGCTTGGTGTTACTTTTACTGTAAACGTTGTTAGCCGGTACATGCAAAATCCTAAATAAAATCATTAAAAGTGGTTTTTAGTATACTCACGTATATTAAGAAGAGTCTTGGAAAGGGTTTAATGTACAAAAAAATGGTCACCTTGACATTGAGGCTTACTCTGATACTAAATATGTTGGATCAATTGATGATAGAAAATCCATATCAGGATACTATATTTGTGTGGAAGAAAAAATGGTGACATGAAACAGTAAAAAATAAAATGTTGTGCCAAGGTCCAATAATGAATTTGAATAAGGAGCGATGGTTCATGCTACTTGTGAGATGATGTGGGTCAGGACATTGCTAAATGAGTTGAGTTTTCTTATTGAGCATTCTATGGTGTTGCATTGTGATAATAAGGTCATTACTTATATCGCTAGCAATCGTGTATTTCATGAATGCCATGGTTGATTGCAACTTTATCAAGGAAGCTGTGTTATGAAAGGAAAGATCATTATACCTCATATTGGAATTGAAGATCAACTTGCGGATATCTTCACTAAAGCTTTGGGTTCTTTTTTCCTTTTTATGCGACAAGTTAGATTTGGTGGATATTTTATACTTCGGCTTGAGGAAGAATGTTAGAAATCCTGTACCTTTTTGGGCACCTATTTATAATTTTTCTTTTTTTAGCTCTCTGTTTACTATTGGATTAGGTTTGTTTTGTATTCCTTGGAGAATAGTATATCTCTTCTCCCTTCCATAATGGTTGATGAACTGAAAATCACATTTTTTCTAACTACAACACTGTGCATACATGAATGTTACTTAAATCACTGATTTGACTATTGAATTCTACTGTGTTCACTTTGTGTTGGGATATATAAGGAGAATTATTTCACATTAAATATTTAATGCTAGTTGCAATGTTAATATATAATTGATGGCCCCATACCCACTAGTCTTAAGCTTTTGAGTCAATAGGTGTCCATCAGTTGTATATTGGGCCTAATCCAGGCTCCCCCCCAGGGGAACTCCCCTTGTCGGTGGTATCAAAGTTGATGATTTGATTGAGCTTTATGTAGATAAAGTGATTCATGTGGACGACCCATTGGACAAGAGAAAATCTAATGTGGATGGATTCTCATGAGGGAGAAAGATTTATTGGGATATACATAGAGAATTGTGTTACATTAGGTATTTAACACAAGTTATAGTGTTTATATATAATTGATAACCCTTACTCATTTGCTAAGGCTTTTAAGTCAATAGGTGTTTATCAATTGTTTATTAGGTCCAACTTAGTCTCCCCCAGGGAAAAACTCCCCTAATAGTTTGGAATTGAGGTTTTCTCCTTTTGCCACATGAAAATGGCTCATTGATTAGTGCCCATCTTGCTTACTCTTGATTTAATATTTGATTATTGCTAAGACTTAGCCTATATTTGGTTAGCGGCCAAGCCATTTTTTCAATTTTTTTCATAAAAAATATATAGCTTTTTTTGAGATATGTATATGATGAGAAAAGTTAGTTAATGGGGAAAATATTAAATAAAATTAATTGATCTATTAAGAATTGTATAGACTTTTTTTTAAAACAATAGTTATGACCAACTTGATTACCAACCAAACAGAGGCTTAGTTTTGTTTTCATTGTTCAAGTAGAAATATCTTAGAATTTGTCTCGAAGACATCTACACTGATTTTTTTTCTTTGTTTCCTCGGAAGCCTAACTGATTAATCACTAATAGTTTCATAATAATTTCTTAACAATGCTTATTGACAACATTCTCTCTTTTCACTTTAGTTTTATCAGGCTGTTAAACTTTTGAAGTTTGAGTTGCTTTTGCAGGTGGCATACCACACCCCACCTCGTTTCCCATCTGATGTTATTGAATATATAAGACAAGGGGCAGCCTTGTTGTTCAAGTCTTTTAAGCTGCGTGACTTTGCTAGGATTGATGGCTGGTTTTTTCCGTCACCGCCAGACTTCCTTTTATCATCAGAAAGTAAAATTAAGTATGGAAAAACTAAATCTGGTACTATTATCTTTACAGATATTAATCTGGTACGTTAAGTTTTGTCAAAAATAAGTGTTGTTTGTTATGCTTCGTTATCCTTCATTAAACATGTTATGTTTATGCTGATAAACTTGAATATTTTTGTTTCTTGTGGATCTAGGTAAGTGGTATGGAGCAAACCAGCTTTCTTTTTCAGCAAGCGTCAAAGGTATCTTTAGAACCTTCTAATATTTGTGAAAGTGATAACTCCTCTTCCATTAATCAATTTAAAAATATATTCTACTATCACCTCTTCCTTTCAAACTCTTCCTTATGGAATATCATGGTTGGGTTTCATGTAATTTTTTAAGTGTTTTAAATGTCAAAAATTTTCAAAATTTTTTCCTGTTTTGTTTCTTGATTTAATTTTTTCCAGTTCTACTATCAAAAAAAAAAATCCCCAGTTGGCCTATTAAATAAATCATGAATTTGATGTTTGTTTTTAAAGGTAGTTTGATTTTGGCTATCTAAGTGCATGGGCCAGATTCCTCTCTTATTCTCTTCCCCTTTATGTAACCCTAACGCACCTTTTTTCAAGTTTTAGCTTGCAAGCAGTTTCATAGTATTTATATATTGATTCATGGAAATAGTTTTGGGATTGGGAAGATAATTCCTGTGAAGAAGAATATACACAGAATTCTTCAGGTTAAAGGTTCCTTTTGACCACCCATATTATATATATATATTCAATAGGCATATATAGTTACACACACATATATATACATTTATTTGTTTGAATGTGTGTGTGTATATATGTATGTATGTATGTGTAGGATAATTATTCATTGAAATCCTTCTTTTTTTCCATTTTCTAAACAGTAGTGCTACACATCCCCAATAAATGATTCAAAACTTTAAATGTAATTAGGATTCTTACGTAGCAATGATGCTACTAGGATTCTTAAAAAAGTTACTTGTCTGTGTCACTATTGCCATATAAGTGCCACATAAAAATTTTAGTTGGATTCAAAGTTTTGAGTCATTTATTGGCACTACAAAGCATTTCTCTTTTGCTAAATTCAGTGGTATTTCATTGTAGTTTTATGTCATTCATTATGCTTGAAGTCATGTTACAGTTCCTATAAAACTGTGCAAGTACTTGTCTGATATTGTCAACACTAAAGATGTTGTACATGTTTTAAAAATGTTGTCTTGCGGGACGCCCATCATTGTACGATGAAAGAGTAGGCATTCTCACCTTGGGGAGTTCAAGCTTGAACTCTAAGTTGTGTTTATTCTTGCATGCTTAGGGTTCTAGGAGAGGGGTTAAAGCTCGAGGGATGGGGGACCTGCTTGAGCCCATTTCTTGCAATAAACACTTTAAACGGTCTTCTTTTTTATGTATTCCTATTGATTTATTCCACAAAAAGTCCTTTCTCCTTGTTTGTTACTTTATTTAAGAAATAAATCTTTTCAGAATAGAATACTATCACTTAGGTCTGTTTGTTTGTAAGGTTAAATTTAACAAGGTTAAAATTAAACTTAGATAGAGATATTATTTTATTAAAAGTTGTGAATGATGTGAAATAAAGTTAGTTATTATGTTGAAATATGTGAGGGATGTGATATAAGTTAGTTATTATTTTAGTAATGTGTGTAAGATTTGAAATAAAGTTAATTTTTAATATTAAATTTTATGTGTGATATGATATGTTAGGTTAAAATTAAACTAGGTTAATTTTTAACTCGCAGACAAACGGTTAAGGTGATAGTCTCTTTGCAATACATTTATTTCAGAAATTACTTTGATATAGTTCATTCTAATTTAAAAATTTTATGTATCTGCATGTCTCCAGGTTGGATTTTCTCATTCAAACATCTTGCGGACGGTTATCCAGCATGCTTGTTTACGGTTCCCTTCTCTTAGAGCACGCAGTATAGCTTGGAACCTTTATTTTCGAAGGTTAAAATCAAGAAATCATGCAGTAGATGTGCGCAAGCAAAAGGTTTTTGTTATTTTTGGAGGTGAAACTTCTGAACGCCAAGTATCTCTTATGAGTGGAACAAATGTCTGGCTAAACTTGCAAGGTTTTGATGATGTAAGCCATACAAACTGAATTGCATTTTTTTGGTGTTATTTTTGTTCATTCTTGATCTAGACCTTTTAAATATGACAATTTTTATTCAGCATCTGGACAAATATGTTTTTGTTTTTTTTTGTTTTGTTTTTTTTGATGTTAAATATGTTTCCGTTTTACCTGTAACTAAATGGCTGAAAAATTGCCCATCAGCAAATAAGCAATCAATCAAGTAGTTTATGATATACCTTTAATTGACCTTTTTTTCTACTTAAAATTTATTTGTTGAGACATTTTTTCTCATGGTGGTCTTCTAAATTCACAATTCTTTCTGGTAATATTGTCTTTGAACATTTCCTGCATCTGTGTCAAATAATGTTCCAGCTTGATGTGCTGCCGTGCATGCTTGCACCTGCTGCTGGATATACTTCTAGCAAGAATGAGGCTGTAGGTCAAGCTACATCTTCTAGAGTCGTTTGGTCTTTACCGTGAGTTCTTATTACTTGCGATAGTCACATTTTTTATTGTCTTACACTATACTATTTTTTTTTCGTCTTTTGGTGCTTCTGAACCTTTGAAAAGTAAGTACAGAAAATAATTATGAGCTGTACTGGCTTTCTTCCCATTGTTCTATGCTTTTGCATATGCCATAGTAAAAATAAAACAAAATAACCAGTACTGTTAGCTTTGTTTATTGGAATTGGGTTTGCACATATAGTCAATAGTTTTTGTTTAGTATATATTACTGTTCCTACTGATGGACCATGACAAAGATGGGGAAAGCTTGAATGCTAACGTAAACAAAAACATTTACCAATTTTTCCCTTATAATTTATAAATGATAAACAAATATTAGGAAAGTTGTGGACCATGACACAAAATGTCCTTTATAGCTACATATTGTGTTTTTTTTAACTCATGAAGCATTAATACTTTATGAAACCTAACGTATTAGTATCGTATCTATATCAAATATCAATAATTCTTGATACTCCACTAATCGTGGTGTATCTATTTCTCTTTTTTAAAAAATTGATACTCGTGTCCCAAAAGAAAGTAAAAATTGTTCTTATATTTGGTATATCAGTAAAAGTGAAGTTTGAAAAGCTTTAAAGAAGATTAAGTGTAGAAAAATAATAGGTTTTGTTATATGTTTTTTGCAGATGATATTCTCCTATTTGATAAAATTAGAGATGAAGTTAAGGCAGAAGTCAAGTTATGGAGGAATACTTTAAATTTAAATTTTTTTATCTTAATAGATCAAAAATTGAATATATATGAAGTACACATTTAGTCAAGAAAGAAGCACTTGTATTGATGATATGATAATTGGTCATTAAATTATTGAGAAGTCTGAGCATTTTAAATACCTTAGATCAATCATATAAAATGATAGTGAAACAGATAGTATTATCATTAACAGGATTCAAGTTGGATGGATAAAGATAAATGCTTTTAGTGTTTTGTGTGATAAAAAATCTTGCTTAGAGTTAAAAGTAAATTTTATTAAACAGTAGTAAGATCAGTAATAATATATGGTGCTAAATGCTAACTTATAAAAAGAAAAATATACAAATAAAATAAGTATTGTAGAAATGAGGATAGTAAGGTGAATGAGTGAGAATATATGAAAGGATAAAATGAGATATGTGTATAGCCATAAGAAAGTTAGAGTAACATCAATTGAGGATAAACTCAGATAAACTTAGAAATAGTCGGCTTAAATGGTTAGGACATATAAATGCAGGTCGATTTAAGCTTTAATATGAAGAGTTGGATTATTGGATCTTGCCTATGTTCAAAGAGGAAAAGGGAGACGAAAAAAGACATGGCAAGTGTGACGTCCTGGCTGCCGGTACTCGACCTCCCTTTTTACACTGGGCCAAGCCACCAGCAATCGAGACGTCAAAACTTAAACATTTATACAACTTGCAACATATCATTTAATCATCTATTTGCTGCAACCTGCGATACCTCACACTATGTCCCGTGTTCGTTCTTATACAGTACCTGCCACTAAAAATGACAGAAGTTTGTTAATACAAACTCAGTAGGTAAAACAATATCTCAACTTATAATATAACATGAATATTCGAAACATGTCAGATATCATAAAAAAATGATACAAGTAACATCATGCAATAATCAATAATTATACACATAAAATAATTGCAGAACATGGTTTTCATTAAAATTATCATCATAATCCCCATATCATTGAACTCATTTTATTTCGTAATATCATAATGTTATTCTGTTTAGTGATGTGAATCTATCATTTTCATACCCTTTCACTTAGAAGCCTGACAAAAGTTCCTACAGCTTGTTATCCTAGGAGCCGCACCTTGCATCGGTGACTCCATTTTAGGACACCATCCGGCATACACTTCTCGCCCTTGTCGGAGTAACACATTATATGCAACTTTTCGTTCTTTGGGTTCTTGGTATACAAATATTCTTTAGTACATCACCTCACAGATTATCAAATTTATCTCATTTTTTTATTCAATTAACAGAACACATGGCATAATATCACAATTTTTATATTCTCGTAATATTAAATTATATTCACAACATAATAATTCAATATCAACCTTAGAGAAAGAATTACTTACCGATTATACCATTAAACAAAGTTTGGAATTCCCACTCTAGCTTTCCTTTTCTTCCTCTTCCTTCTTCTTTTTCTTTTTCCCCTCCTTTTTCTTCTCTGTTTTTCCCAGTAGCTACTGCTGCTGCTGCTCCTCTCTTGCTTGGCGGAAACAGGCGGAAGGCACGGGCAGTGGCAGGGCAAAACAGAGGCTGCCTTAATTCCTTCCCCTTTCCCTGTTTTTTTTCTCTACGTGGTGGAGAGGAGAGAGGGATGGGCGGTGGCTGCTGGCTGCTGCAGCTGGCAGCCCATCCTTATCCATATTTGTTTAAAGAAAAATTGTAATTTAGTCTTTCAACTTTTACATCCTTATGAATAGGTCCAAAATTATTCATTTTGGGTCCAAATCAGCTCAAATTTTTAAAATTACAAATCAAATTCTTGAATATTACAGCAAGAATCTACAAAAAATGATCTTATATACGTAGAGAATGAGGATTTATTAATTTATAGTATAATGGAAACAAAGGATTCATGTAGCCGAACCCACATAGTGAGATAAAGGCTTGGTTGTTGTAAAAAAAAAATCGATACTTATCTGATATTTCTAATTAGAGAAAAGAATATTGGATAAATCAGCTTGATCCACATGTTAAAAAATAAAAAATGACCCATACATAGAAGATGACCCATGCTTAGACTCAATGATTAACGATATGAGAGCGATACCTCAGGTTCATATAATTTAGAACACAGAGAGCTTTATGCACGCTAGAGTTCCGACAATAAAAAAGGATCTGGTATTTGCAAATTTTTCCATAAAGAAAATAAATTGCAGGTGAGAGGGAATGTAAGGATAATTTATTGTTTCTAGACCATAATTTGCAAGATTAAGCGGTTAGTTGGTTACTAGAGCTTTAACATATGGAATAAATTAGATGGAAAAATTTAAACTAGTAGAGAAGGTCCCTTTTTGTACGAGTTTCTAACATGAAATTTGTCCAGCGAAATTCATATTTTCACATGTGCTCCTTGCAGCCTGGTTTCTTTGCTTGTCATCTTTAAGACTTTTAACTTATATATTTCATGTTTGTTTAGCAATTTCTCTGTCAGCAACTTCTTTATGTCATTGCTTATTAATCTAAAATTAAGATCATTTGTCTGCACAGTTACTCTCTAGTCCTACGTCATACTACAGAAGAAGTGTTTGCTGCATGTGCAGAGGCTATTGAACCTGACAGGGCCACGTCAGTATACAACATGAGCAGAAGTGTGATGAATGAACTTCTAGAGGCTCTATCAAAACATGATTGGTTCATGGGGTTTGACATAATTGTTGAACAGCCAGCCAAACTTTCACTAGACCAATGGATAATTGATGCTAAGGAAGCTCGAGCCATAGTTTTTATTGCAGGTCTTCTTGCCATTATTCCCCAATGTTTGATATTTGCTTTCTTTTGGTCATGAAGTTGGAATGGAAAAAAAAAACGTGACTATGTAGTAAATTTACATGGAACCATAGAAACTAATAAAGTATGTGGAATAGTGTTATCATTCAATCAAACTGAGAAAGTATAAAAAACTACCTTTTGAAATTGTCATTGACCTTCTCTTTTACTGTCTTCTAGGTTTTTTTTTTTACCTTCTAAAAAGTTTGGAAGAACTTACAGAACTCTGGAAAATGAGCTTGAATATGAACTTTTATAGTTTTATTCCGTTCTCTATATGCATACAGCAGAAGTTATGATATCATTCTGTTGTTTTTCTATGAATCAGCGTGGGAGTTTGGTCCCTTTTGAAATTTGGAATTTAGATGCATCTGTGCTGCCAGAATATCAATTATTTTTATAGTAAACCTATATTCACAACATTCTTTTGATTGTAATATTTATGGAAGAATGATGTTACGTCTGAATGCTGTTGTTTAAACGGCCTTAGAAACTACTAGCAGACTGGTATACAGGAGGACGTTTACCTGTTTCTGTTGCTTTTGACTAATAGTTGGATTGGATGCATTATTTCTCTTTTTATTTTTAACCGTGTTTTTAATATGTTGCCAACTCCATCTTTCAGTCCATGGTGGTATTGGTGAGGATGGAACCCTTCAATCTTTGTTAGAAGATGCAGGAATCCCTTACACAGGTTGATATTTTTTTGAACAAGCTACTTTTCTTTTGTTATAAATGGTTTCTTACTCCGTTACTTTTCTTTAATTGCAGGTCCAAGCCCTGGAGCTTCAAATACATGCATGGATAAAGTGTCAACATCTCTTGCGCTTGCACATGTATGGTGATTGTATTTCATGTACTGAAGAGTGCTATGAATTGTGTGCTTTAGACATGCCACATGTATGATACATCACATCATTTGTTACACATTTTGTGCCTAAAATGTCAATGAGGGTTTGGCTTGAGTGTTTCGTTTGATTTGAAATGTGGCTCTTAATAGTGCAATATATATTATTGATAGTATGGTTGTTTTAATTGTTGCCAAGATGAACAGGTGTGTTGGAATACTAAATGATAAAGAGAATATCTGGAAACTAAGAGTTTTTTTATAAAATGGCAATAGGATCTGCAGTGGTGAATGAGAGTTGGCAATAAAAATAATTAAAGATGAAGTTGGTTGTTGTGAAAGTGAAGATGAGTGATGGAGAATAGGAAGACGGGGAAGGATAGGAGTAAAAATGAACTGTAGGGAAGAACTTTCTAGGATGATTATGGGAAATATCAAATAATGATCTCAAACCTATTTCAAAAAAATGTTCAAGTTTTAATGGTCATAGACCTTTTGAAACACTGGCAACATGATATTAATGCTTTTTGTACTCTGTATTGTTACATTTCCCCTTAAACCGTTCATGTTTTTTTCCCCTTGTCTTTGGAAAACAGTTGAGGGATCAGGGAATACTTACTCTTCCCAAGGAATTGAAGAGGGATAACGATATAATACATTCATCCATACCTAGTATCTGGAATGAGTTGACTACCAAGCTTCAGTCTGAAACATTATGTGTGAAACCAGCTCGTGATGGATGTTCAACTGGAGTTGCTAGGCTGCGGTTTGTGCATATTACTGTAGTAATTGTGGCTCATCACATCATTTTTGGGGATCATGAATACAAATACATAAGTCTCCATGTCTTCTTTTGAATTTGTCATGTTACTGTTTTTGCAGATGTGAAGAGGATTTGAAAGTTTACGTAAATGCATTAGAAAGGTGCCTTCCACGACTTCCTGCTAATAGTTTGTCAAAGGTCAGTCTCCACTATATTCTGGATATTAGTTGTATAAAGGTTTAAAGATCTGCACCCTTATGGCTCCGTCCCTGTTGTAATGCCAAATAAACCTTAATCGAACATGAGTTAGCCTACACTTCTTCCTACAATTTTTTATAAAGAAAAATATGCAAGCAGGTTACAGAATAAGAGGTGCTAGTGGCTTTCATTTTCCTAAAACTATCAGTACTCAGCCTGAAGGTAAACTAGAACCAATCATCAAATAGCTATCTTGAGTGCTCACCATCATAGCTACTTTTTGCATTGATAATTATGTAGCTTACACTATTTTACCTCATTTATATCCAGTTAATTGTAACTTTAGATTTATTTTATCTTGGCAGGCACATGGTGTAATAGAGATGCCAATCCCTACGCCTGAACTTCTGATATTTGAACCATTTGTCAAAACTGATGAAATAATTGTTTCATCTAAATCGGGCAACAGTTCTCGCCGTCTAATGTGGGAAGGACAGAGTGAATGGGTTGAAGTGACAGTCGGTGTCATTGGTATTAAAGGACAGATGCACTCACTGAGCCCTAGTATTACTGTTAAAGAAACTGGTGATATTTTATCACTTGAAGAGAAATTTCAGGGTATGGATTTTTATTGTGTAAACCATGCAGCTTATTATTCCCATTGTAGATATTTTCTTACAAGTCACATCATGTAGTTTATATTTTTCAGATGAAATTGATTTTGTTCATCATTCTTATGAAACGCATCCATGGATCAAAAGTTTTTGATGAATTAGCACATTTGTGTTTTGGTTAGACATGTTCTATACAGATAAAATATGTGCTCAATTGTCTGAAGTCTCCTTTTTTAAATGTAAAAAACAATTAATCCGAAAAAACTTCAAACACAACCAATAGCATATTACTAGTATCCATCTATGGAAACTCATACTGTTGTGTAGAACTAATATGGTAACAACGACAAATTCTTGGGTTTAGACGGAGCACCATTCGGAACCCAATCACCAAGCGCCATGTGTGCAGTATAGGCGAGCTCAAGCACACATGGGTAATTGGGTTCCAAACGATGCTCGTCCGAACTCAATAAAATTTTGGTAACAGCACGACGCACGATAATACTGTAACGCAATGTTATGTACCTAACTAATTTAAAATCTAAAGTTAGTCAGATGTGGTCTACAAATAAATATATATTTACACCCCACCAATTTGTAGCTTTTTGACACTAATGCTAGAAATAGTTGGAGGAGACTTGGGCCCAAACTCAAAGTCCTTTGACTTTGATGTCATGTTAAATTTGCTAAACTGATCCATATGGATTAGCTAGTAGGTTATGGTCTAGCTATGATTTTATATTTTTACAGTTGTGGCAAAGGGAAATTCTGATCTTTGTTCCTGTGATATGTTAAACAACTTTCTCCTTGGAACCTAAGGAATTTTCGTTCACTATTTTGTGAATATTTGTACGTTGTATCGTGATATTCTCATTTATGAATTTGTTGCATATTCAGTGCTTAAATTTTTTTGATTCCCATATGTAAATGCGCCATTAATTCTCTTCACGTTAAAACTAATGGAAAATGCTTATCACAGGTGGAACTGGTATCAATCTGACACCACCTCCTGCAATGATTATGAGGTATCATACTTCGATTATTGAATGTTTTCCTTTAATATTTTTCAGGAATAATGAGGTGTAAGAAAAATATTTCCTAATAACTTATTCTACATTCCTGGTCCTTTTTTGCAAATGGATAATGAGCTATTCATTTATCTACAAAAATACTGCAATTGAAGTTGATTGATTTCCTTATTCTTCTTTCGGCTTGGTCTAAAGAAATAATGATGGGGCGGCTTCTTTTCAGTGACGAGGCTTTGCAAAAATGTAAGCAGCGAATTGAAATAATTGCCAACACTCTGGGATTGGAAGGATTTTCACGTATTGATGCATTTGTCAACATACGCAATGGGGAGGTAAGATGTCCTTCGGTCACTAAATTTTCTTTTAAGATGAATGAGAACGGGTACTGATGCATGGATCTGGTGTCATTACATCTTGATAACCCCGACAATTTTTTTTTTTGTTTCTAGCCTCTCTTAAATGGCGCATCTCATGTTTTATCTTCAATTCTAAATTATCAGATGTTTTGTTCTACATTCTTATTATTGTCATTCTTCCCTCCTCATGAAATAGCTGTTTTCATGCTTATTTGGCAGAATAATTTTTCTATTAGAAATCTTTATTTCGCTTTTCATGAAATAACCATTTTTTCTTCTCTCCCAAGGAATAGCTAGCTATTCCTTTTGAAATAAAAATATGATCTTAAAATTACCTTTGTTTAAAAAATGAAATAATACATTCATCAGGAGGAACTAATACTTTTTCCATGGGTATTTAAATTTAAGAATTTTAATAGTTTAATCTTTATCTTAATTAAGTTATAAAAATTAATTTCTTTCTAATTAAATTTTAATCATTTTAAATAATTATATGTTATTCAATTTAAAAAAAAATTAATATATTTTCATTTTGATTTTTAATTTTGAAATTTAATTATGCTATAAAATTTAACTATTTTTATTTTTAATTATTTTCATTGAATTTTATATCTGTTTAATTTAATTTTATCTTATTTTATCTTTAATCTAATTTAATTTAACTGTAGTTAAATTGCAAAATTAAAATTAGTTTTAAGCTTAATCAATTTAATTTTAATTTAATTTAATTTAAATTTCATTTGTTTTAGCTATTTGTTCTTACAAATCCAAGTAAACTAAAGAATTGCTATTAATTACTATTCATGTCTTATTTCATTGCCATGAAGAGACTATTCTATTCCATCTTTATTTTATTCCATCAAATTAAACTAATGTAGGACGGTAATGTTAATAATATTTGAATTTATAAACACCAATAATTAATTAGCATATTATTTAAATTAAGTACAGAAATATTTTCTAAAATATAAAAATATAATAAATAAGATTTGAAATCCCATAAATTAATTTTTTTAAAATTTAATTAACTTGGATCATGATAAATAAGAATTTATCATTTAGATTGGGGCTATTAATTTAAATTCAATAGATCAGATCTGAGGTTCAGAAATGAGGACGAATATCTCACAAATAAAATTTTACAACAATTTTCACTCACATAAATATATAGTCACACCAATTAGAGCCAAAAAAAAAATCAAATCAAGTAAATTTTATATTAAAATTAAATTATAATATTAATTTGATACAGAAAGAATTTAAACCTTAAGTTTTGTTTGGCCTCAAGTACAAAATGATATTAAATTAAAAAACAATAATAATAAATAAATAAATAAATAAGTTTTTACTATATTGTTTAGAAATTTTAATATAAAAAATAATTATTTTCAATAAAACTATTAACTTTATTTTATATTCTAGGTCAAAATATATTATTTGTGAAGGAATGAAATATTTTGGTTTGAGATGTGAAATAAAGTTGATAGTTTTATTGAAAATATGTAAAATAAAATGAAGTTTTTTTATATTGAAATTTATGTAGAATGTAATAAAAATTTATTTA
Source organism: Apostasia ramifera (assembly GCA_019297695.1). Taxonomy (NCBI): domain Eukaryota; kingdom Viridiplantae; phylum Streptophyta; class Magnoliopsida; order Asparagales; family Orchidaceae; genus Apostasia; species Apostasia ramifera. The sequence continues at coordinate 156,000 of JAEMOT010003832.1, read as the reverse complement.
TTTATTATTATTATTATTATTATAATATTTTTTAATCTAATATCATTTTGATCCTGATTTTAGTCCTCAGGCCAAACAGGATCTTAGCTTAGGAGTTCACAATTACTCCTTGGCGTGACGAAGGACTCGGTGCAAGCACATGCGGACGCAAAGAGCGGGCTCACGGGCGGAAGATAGGCACGCTTGAGCCAGAGATGGGCATGCTTGGGCGGGAACTGGGAGCTCTAAGAAAACCTAAACATTATTTCCTTCCACAATCTATCAATGCAAAGTGATCCCTATTTATAAAAATCTCAAAATATGACAAAGAAATAAAATTAAATATAGAAAATAAACTTCCAAATATAATAACTAAATAGGAAATATTTAGTAGGATAAATATGACAAATCGCTATCCTTCTAAGTCGATTCTAAATCTTCAATTGATATCAATCTGCTAAATTAATATCATATCATTTCAAATCAATTCAAATCTGAATTTGTAATTAGGATTGAGCAAATGTAAAAGTAATCAAGTACAGGCTATCATGGTGTCCCCACCAACTCTATCTAGGTGGGAGAAACTTGACCCCATCAAGTATGGATCAGATCAATTAACTGTAGCATTTGAGTCTCCTAAAAAAAGTATAAATCTCCACCAAATTAAATACCACTAATAATTGAATTTCATTAAAATTTATTTGCTCAATAGGTTTATTCGATCAGCTCTAAGAGTGGAGGTGCTAGAGGCGGGCACTCATCGAAGGTTGGCGTCGTCGAAGGCGGGAGAGTGTGCGAAGACAATCGTGTGGTTTGAAAAGAGAGTAGAAGATAAAAGGAGATTTTCTTAAAATAAAGGATAATTAGGCGCTTAAAGGATTTTCACTCAAGGCTCCTCACCTTTCTCTATCCAAGATATCGACCCCTTAACCCAGAAATAAGTTCTGAGAAAACTCAATTATCATTTCATTCAACAATAACTACCTCTATTACAATGCACAATGATTCATATTTATAAAAATCTAAAAATATGACTAAGAAAAGTAAACTAAATGTAAAAAATAAACTTCCAAATACAATCAGCTAAATAGGAAATATTTAATGAGAGAAATATGACAAATCGCTATTCTTTCACGTCGGTTCCAAATCTTTAATTGATATTAATCAGCTAAAGTAGGATCAAATCATTCTAAATCAATTTAAATCTGAATTTATAATGAGGATCGAGCAAATCTGAATATAATCAAATACAGGCTATTATGTTGTTCCTGCCATCAACATAGCACCAGTCTTGGGTTAAGGCCCATATACTACTTGGTAAAATTATAATTTATTTCGAGCTACCGCAATATACAATTCTTGAATCCTTGATCTTATTTTCTCATATTATGTTATTTTTTATCCTTTTCTTTTATTAATTATATGATTTTGTTTCTTTTCATGATCATAATCTATCTAATCATGTTAAATCTCTAGTTACCAAACGACGTAAAAGCTTAAGCTTGTACATTATATAACCCATAAATAATTTTATATTCTTACACTCCTTCAAAGGCGAACTAATTTGCTTTGTAATGTAGATTCAATTCAGCATAGGCTTTTTTTTTCCATCACCCTTATGCTAGAGATAATTGGAGGACATCAAGGTTTGAACTTAAGACCTCTGACTTTGATACCATGTTAAATCTCTGGTTACAAACTAACCTAATTTAAAAGCTTATGCTTGTTGGTTAGAGCCGAGGAATTATTTTATACTCTTCTAAAATCTAGAGCTACCCATGGGTTGTAGGTTTTGGTGATCGAGGTCAACACAGTACCTGGAATGACTCCATCAACCGTATTGATTCATCAGGTAATCAAGAAGAAGATGAAGAAGATGAATGCTTCAAAATTTGTGCTTCACATGCTTTTTATGCTCTCTCAAAATCACATACATCATCTATTTTCTTCCAGGCACTTGCTGAAAATCCCCCAATTTATCCCCGTCAGTTTTTCCGAGCTCTTCTGGACTTGGCCCTGAAAAGATCAACCTGAGGATTTGTTCTCTCTTCTGCAAAATAAGAGAAGGTAAAGATTTTATGGGGAGTTTCTGCCTTCATGTCCATTATCAAATAGAAACCATCACTGTAATGATCTCTGAGCTCTCAATGAAGTTTGCATAACTCTGTTTCAGTGTTGAAACTCTGGTAGTTTAATCCGTGATGTCGGTTCCTTTTTTAGGGCCGTAAATCAGTCGAGTTCGAGCATGCTAGTGCTCGTCAGTAAAGTTAATTTTTAGAACTCAGTTTTAGTTTCGAATTAACCTGTTGGGAGTTTAAACCATGATGTCACTTCTGCTTTTTGGAGCTGTAAATCAGTAAGTTCAAGCGAGCTGGTGCTAATTCCAACTTGAAATTCTTAAGCTCAGTTTAGTTCGAACTTGAAACTATTCTCAACTAGCAATTATTCAAACTCGTGCTTGCTCCATTGGATTTTGAGCCAACTCAAATCGAATATTTTACATTTTTTTTTAAAAAAAAAGGTTGCCTACTATGTAGTAAAATACATAGAAAATATATATATATATATATATATATATATGTATGTATTATATATTTATTTAACAATTTATTTCAAGCTGATTCGAGTTGATATTGTCGTCTTGATTTGAAATGTATGTATGTATATATATATATATATATAAAGCAATTTTATGTCAAATGAATAGCAATTTTGACTTGCATATATATAAAAACTTCATACGTAAAGTCAATCACGCAAATCATATTCAACGGTAGCCGCATATCATTTGCTTTGGCGTAAATTCTGTGCCATTTGTACAGAATTAGTTGATTTTAAATCAATTCTAGTGACTTACATTAGAATCAACTGAGAATTTTAATAAAAAAATTGAAAATAAATATAATTAATATATAATGTTTTTGATAAATAGTTCAAATTTTGCTTTATATTTAAAACTTATTAATAATTTTATTAAATGAGTCAGTGAGTGTTAATTACTCTTGCATGGGTAATACTCATGTCGAATTGTTTATTAAGCTTATATGAGGTGATATTTATCTTGTTGGGTTGAGTATTGAGTCAATTTATTGGATCTAGTGAAATATTTAATAAAATAAGTATTTGGATCCATAAATTTTTATAATTATATTTTGGTTCGCATTACTAAATTTCTAATCAAAATCATAGAGATTTATTAGTTTTTTTATCTATTTTACTTTTAAGTTAATGTTTTAAGTTTTAGATAAATTATAGGAGTTTAACTAAAATATTAAAAAAGTTCATATGAAAATGTAGTTATAGATAAATTGTAGGAATTTTTTAATAATTCAACCGAGTTTGAGTAAATTCTTTAAACTACTGATGTATACAAGTATATTTATATAATCTAATACAAACGCCAGAGCTGACATCAATTGTGATAAATCATGCCTCAATTTCATCCTTTTTGGTGATTAGGGTTTGAAGGGTTCCCCCTTTCTATAATATTTGCTTCCTTTTCAAAGAAAATCAACTTTATGATAGGGTGTTTTAAGTTGAATTTTATATTATGAGTGGTTTATAAAGGAAGCATTGAAACTTTAATTTTCCTTAATAAATTTTGAATTTATTACACGTGTGAAAAAATAAAATGAAATTGCAGGTGGCTTTAAGAGATTCACTATTGGACTCGGCATTACAGGTCTAAAGTTTTGCAACACAGATATTTATAAATCTAGAACTTAGTTAACTGTCTCGTTTGGTTTGAGCTTTTTTTTTAGACATGAAAAAAAAATTATTTTATTTTTTAAATTTAATGAGAGAAAAATTTATTTTACTATTAGAAAGTCTGTAAAATGTGAAATACTTTCAATTCTAATATTCGTATTTATATTGGATGTGAAATATAGTTGAAATTTGTGTTGGGCGAAAATCTCTCCTCGAACCAAACGAGGTCGCGTCTTAGTTTGATCTAGAACTTGGCCTCGTTTGGTTCGATTTTTTTTTTAGACATGAAAAAAAAATTATTTTATTGAGAGAGAAATTTATTTTACTATTAAAAAGTGTGTAAAATGTGAAATATTTTCAATTCTAATATTCGTATTTATATTGGATGTGAAATAAAGTTGATTTTTATAGTTGAAATTTGTGTTGGGCGAAAATCTCTCCTCGAACCAAACGAGGTCGCGTCTTAGTTTGATCTAGAACTTAGTAAAGTGGCCTTGTTTGATTCGAGTTTTTTTTTTAGACATGAAAAAAAAATTATTTTATTTTTTAAGTTTAATGAGAGAAAAATTTATTTTACTATTAGAAAGTATGTAAAATATGAAATATTTTCAATTCTAATATTCGTATTTATATTGGATATTGGGTGTAAAATAAAGTTGATTTTTATAATTGAAATTTGTGTTTGGCAAAAATCTCTCCTCGAACCAAACGAGGTCGCGTCTTAGTTTGATCTTCACTCAACTTTGTGGTTCTGGTACATGAAAGTTTGATCACTACAGAAAAATAAGGATAACAACGATCAAATAATGACCAAAATCATTAATTGATCGCTAAATAGCAAGCGAATGATATCCACTACACGATCGATTGCCAACGTTTTATGGGCAGGAATAGAGGTGTATAAATAAATCCAAAGAACGGAGATTCAACCTAGAACCGAACCGAATCGTTCAATTTCGTTCGGGCCCTGTTCTAAATTTACTAAAACCCGTCCGCTCAGGTTGGTTCTTGGTTTTATTGATCGAGTAAACTGAAATCGACCCGAAGCAGATTAATTATTGATTATTAAATATTGTACAGTTAATTAGTTATAATCCTTTAATATAAGAAGTTGATATTTATTTTTTTTATAAGAGTTATAATAGATTCAAGGTTGAAGTTTATAAATTTAAATATTCAATGAAAATTATTTGTTTTTATATTTTTATATTAGTATGAAGAGAAATGATATTTTACGCTTGGAACCGGACTTGAATCACAAAATTTGGTTTGAATTCGGTTCGGTTTCGGTTCCTAAAACCAAAAAACTAAGTTTAATCAGTTCGGTTTTGGTTCCCCATGGAACCAAACAGAGCTGATCCGCGTTATACCCCTAGGCAGGAAAATTAGAAATTATTCAACGTTTTAAGTTAAACTTCAATCACGAAAGTCACTAGTGGGAAGTTATTACTATCAGATCAGAAGACAAATGATTGAGAAAATCTTACAAACGAAGACCGTCATCAATCAATGTTTGTCTTCTTTGTAGAAAGCCAATGATTGATCTACATATTTCTCGATCAAATCTTGGGGCACCTATAACTAAAAATATGCACGAATCTTTCATCGATTCATAAATGACTCAGAAATTGATCTAGAATCTACATTTGTAAGCTATATCGCCATGTTTGTGTTCTCACCAAATTGATGTAGAATCTAAGTTGGGCCTAACAGGCTTATCGGGTTAGGTTAACCAACTCAAATGCAACCTGAAAACCACCCGGAACCAGCCAGTCTTACCTCGTTGACCAATGCCGGCGACCGCCGGCTGCCGGCATTCAGAGTTGACCGTTTCTGTATTTCATCCCCTGTTCCTTTGGAAGTTCGAACGATGACCTTCTCCTAACATGTTTCTGCTGGCAAGAAGAAGCAAACAAGTCAACGGCGGCAAAAAACGTTAAGTTCGACATTGGAATTCCTCTCAGGGTAGTGATCGTAGTCTTCTTCAGCCAATTCAGTCAGCCATTCTCGTTTCTGAATCCTTCGATCTCAGAAATGGAGGAAGGATCGAGCGGAGATCATGGAACTGTTTCTGCTGCTGGAAGAACCCATGGGTATTGGTTCTCCAATCTCTTCAAACTCCGGCAGGCGGTGGATCAGGATGAAAGAGAAGAAATCTCCCTTTCTGTTTCTTCACCCGCCGGAACTCAGAGCCGATTTCCGGCGAAGTTCACCCGAGATATAAACTGGGTTTCCCTCATCGAGCTCTGCCACGAATGGATCAAGCACCCGAAGAACATTGCCCTCCTTATCTGGTTCATCTGCGTGGCAATTTCGTCCGCCATGCTCGGACTTCTACTCCTAGGAATTCTCAACAGAGAATTCCCGGCGAAATCTTTCCGTAGCCGCTGGATCGAAATCAACAACCAATTCCTCAACGCTCTGTTCACTCTGATGAGCATTTACCAGCATCCGAGCCTCTTCCACCACCTCGTTCTTCTCTGCCAGTGGCGGCCGGAAGACATCGTTGAGTTGAGGAAGGTCTACTGCAAGAACAGAGCTCATCGTCCTCGCGAGCGGGCTCACATATCCGTCGTCGTCTTCCTCCTCCACGTCACCTGCTTCTCTCAGTACGTTCTCTGTGGCCTCTACTGGGGGTACACCCTAGCAACTCGACCGCAGTTCCTCGAATCCTTCTTCAGTGCCATTGGCATCGTAGCTCCACTTCTCGCCAGCGGCTACGCAATATACAGCCCTCTGGGGAAAGAACCCGTTCCAGATTCAGAGGAAGAAGAATCCGTTGATGAAGAAAAACAGAGCTCGGAAAGAGGGAGAGTTGCATTGCAAAGCGCAGAGTGGGCCGGCAAGCTCTTTGATTGCAGGGAAGATGTGTCAGTGTGCTGGATCTCCTTCTTCTTCCCCTTCTGCGTTTTCGGATGGAATATGGAGAGATTGGGATTCGGGAACAAGTACGTTCACATCGCCACGTTCTTCCTCCTCTGTTTTGCTCCTCTCTGGATCTTTAGCATCTCTGCTCAGCACATAAACAACGAAGCAATCAGAGATGCAGTGGCCGTGGCGGGATTGGTGTTATCTTTCTTTGGATTGCTTTATGGTGGGTATTGGAGGATTCAGGTGAGGAGAAGACTCAAGCTTTCGGGGAGCAAGTTGCTCTGCTGCTCTGAGTCCACCACAGATTATGTTCACTGGCTGTTTTGTTGGGGGTGTTCCTTGGCTCAGGAAGTGAGAACAGGAGATTTATACGAGGTTGAAGACGGAAAGCTTTGCAGCGAGGAGGAGAAGAAGAAGAAGGCGGACGGGGAGGAGGAGAGGTGCATGTTTCTCTCTCCTCTGCCTAGTGAGTGGGAATCGAGCTTGACTTCTGGAGCAGAGTATAGTTCGATGGAGTCGATCTCTTGGAAGGTGAAGATGGGAAGCTGTAATGAAGAAGATGAAGAACAGTGCAGATGGAGCAGGGGAGGGTCTCCAATGGCGCAGCAGCCCCCATTCCAGCAGTTCATACAGTTGGAGAAGGTAAGAAGACAAGCATCGGAGTTCGAGATCATTTGAAGTTGGTCTACAATCCAAGAATCTGTATGTTTTTTTTTTTTATTTCTGATGAAAACAAATCTTCATTAATATCATTCAATAATAAATTTGTGTTGGGGAATTCCTCCATAGGATAGTGGAGGAAACTGAGAGGAGTATTCGATTTTTTTTAGAGAAAATTGATTCATCACGGAAGTTGTGTTCGACAAATACTAGGACACTATGATGAAGAGAATAATCGACGAATGATTAGATTCAAGAATCAAAACCTCGATAAAAAACCTAACGATGGTGGAACTAAGGATAGAAATCGCGAAAATTAGTGAACCTCAAGTGAAAGAGACCTCAAAGGAAGACTCCCTACAAAGATATCTGTGAATATGAGAAGTTATTTGCTAGAATACTCACTGACAAGATATTATTTTGTGGACTTAATGGTTTAATTTGCGGAGACTTAGAGAATTATCGAACTGCTATAAGAGAATGGCTACGTCAGCCTCCTGCTAGGTTGTTATACAAAAATGGTCATATCCGAACGAAGATGTGAGTCAGTAGATCCTAAGAGAAAGGTAGCATAAATGCGATGGTGAAATAATGCGATATAAAGGATTAAAGCCAAGAAGTCCATCGAAAATATCCGAAGATTTATCATTAGAGATAAACTCTAGTGTTGAGGATCGAAGAACCATAAGTAGTTCAATCTATTAAAAACTTCAAAGAAGAACAACGAAGAAAGGAATTCGCCTATAGTTACCCTTTTGTAATTCTTTGACAAGTCCACCAAGGAAAAATCACCGAAATTAAATCCTCCGTGTGTTGTTTCGATCTTCAATTTAGAACAAGATCCGGTAGTAAAAGAGTGCTTCTGTATTTTCTCTTTTATGTTTATGTTGTTAGAGAATGTTGAATTTTTCAGTTTTTCGACAAAATTTCTTCGTCAAACAACACAATTCTGAAACCTATATAACTTTGATCGAGACCAAGCTTAATACTAGAAGCCTTGAGAATACATTTGGTTTGGCCTCAAAACCCCTCAAACTCATGAAAAAATATATTTTATCAATATTTTATATTTATTTTGTATCATATATAAATTTAAATATTAAAAATTAATTTATATTATATTTTACAAAAATTTTAACCTCAAAATTTAATTTTATTTCATATTATATACATATTTAATGAAAAAGTTCAATTTTATTTTATATTTATCATAATTTTTAATAATAAAATAATTTTATTTTATATTATAATATTAAAATAATTTTTTTTTCAATGAGAAAATGTAGAGAGAAGACTAGCGCTCATAAACCCAAACATTTTTTCAAAGATTTTTTTAAATGCATTTATTTCAATATTATCTTAAAATTATATCAAATTATTTAATTTCACGATATTTAAAGATATTCATATAAAAAATTATAAAATTATTATTAAAAATAATATATAAATATTAAAATTTCTAAATAATACCATGAAATGCCAAAATAATATTATACTAAATGCGTTCTTAAAATGGCCTTTGAGTGATCATAAAACTTCACAAAAACTGTTTTTAAATATAAATCATTATATATAATTACTTTAAAAAAAAAAGAGTGATGTGTTTTTTGAGTGAATCAAATGTATCTTAAATTATTAAGTACATATACATAAATTTTGTTAAATTTGTATTAACTTCACGATTAAAAAAAATTAAATATAAATAGATTCAATCTCATATATGAAAACATTTTTTTATCTTCTTTATTTTCACTGAAAATTTAACATAAAAATTAGTTATATTTCACACATATATAAATATTATAATTGTAAATATATTTTTCACGTATGCTAGGACGGAAGTTCAATTAACATTTTTATATTTTTTTATATTACATGTCATAATTTATTTGAATTTTGAGTTAAATAAAATCTAATCATAAATAATATTTCAAGCATAATCATAAATAATATC
>JAEMOT010003832.1:123234-146764 GCA_019297695.1 Apostasia ramifera | reverse complement strand
TATATATATATATATATATATATATTTGTATATACATGTCAAATTAGATTTAAATAAATAATAATAATCTTTTTCACACCTGTGCATGTTAAAAGGAAATTTTGTATTTAAACAAAATTGGGTAAGTTATTAAAAGATGCTCAATAATTTAATGTTATAATGATTGATAAATTATTACGAATAATATATACATATATTATTTTAATTGGTATACTAAATTTAATTCTAATAATAAGATATTTTTATTACATAATTTATTAAATACATCGTTTATCTTATTCATATATTTCCCCATTTTTTAATTTTTTTTTTTTTGATTTGTCTCCGTTAATAGTTGATTATATCCATAATTAGACAGCTATTTTTTATATTTCATATAAATAATGCGGCAAATTCAGCATTTATTAAAATTGTGGGGTGTTGGACGTTATTGCCGTGGTCAACGCACATGTGAATAAACGAGTGGACTGCGATCAACATAGTCAATGGTAAATTACATCTGACATCCTAATGTTCGAGATCTTTTATGCATAAATCCTTCATTTTGAGCAACATCCATAATACATCACATCCTTTTATCTCTTCGATAAATTTCATTTTTTTCTCATTTTTAATATATCATGTTTTTTGTTCGAGTTGAACTTCCATTAAACTTCGAGTAAAAAAATTCATATCGGGGACAAATTTTTGAATATGTTTTACTATGCTGTCGAGATTGGGTCCGATTTTTATATACATTGATATTTTTTTGAATCATTTGTATTAATTCACGATATTACTTCATCACTTCAAATAAATTTTTCATTATCTTTTTTTTATTTATGTAATTTACTCATTATATTTTATTTTGCATTTTTTTTTGAAATTTTTGGATGCAGTTCATCTCCATTTTTTCTTCTCGTCTTCTTTGAAGATTTTTTTTAAATAATTAAAATGTGAGGAAACAAAAGGAGAAAGTTGAAGAGAATAGACAGACAGGCGCAAATTAGACAAAGATAAAAGTATTATTTTGGCTAATGTTAAATTAAAATTATAATCTAAAATATCTTGGAAGAAATAGATTAAAACTAATTTAAAATCTTAAAGACCTGCATGAAATAAAAATTGTAGCCAAAAGATCTATGTGCAGGATTAGCCAGCATTGAAGGATCCGGATGTAATTATCCAATTGCTTGCATTTTCATAATAATAAAATAATTAGAATTATTTAGTAGATTCATAAATAATTTCTTCCCTAGCTCAAGGAAAATCGCTAATGAGCCATGGCTAGGCCTGTCAACGAATCACGTTAACCAAATTCATATATATCAGATCAAGTTTTATATTGGATTAGGTCATGATCGATTCATATTCTCTCAGGTCGAAAATTGAATCGATTCAGAACTCAGGTTTTTGGATTTAATCCATTTATAATAAAAATAGTTATTTTTAAGTATTTTTCATAATCAAATTTAAAACAATATTAAATTTATTAAAAATAAAATAAAAAAAATATTATATTTTTATGAATTAATTATATATTTTAATATAAAAATTAGTATTTGTAATATATATACATATATATTATGAAATATATACTGAGCACTATAAACTATAATCTACTAATATATTCGGTGAAAATTTTTTATTAATTAATTATAGTGATACTTTTTACTTGAGCCTTCTAACAAAAAGATTATTAGCCACAATGTATTCCTGTATAAATTATAAATTAGATTACATAAACGGATTAAATTTTAAATTGGTCGGGTCAATGGTGATCTATATCTGATTCATTTATTTGTAAATAGATCAGGTTAGTAAACAGGATGGATTGATGTGTCAAAAAATATTTATTTGAGGATTTAATTAGATCGGATCGGGTCATGATCCGATCTATTCACGGGCTGGCCACGGCTGTATTAAATATTTATTTTTTTTATTTAAGAAATATTCACATTATTTAGATCACCGACTGCCCACCGGCTCTGACAATTTCTCTGTTTTTTTTTTATTTTCTTTAAAACGACGAACTTTCGGCTTCTGGCAGGTGGACACCGGCGGCTAACGTTGACCAAGCCTTGTAGAAAATGTGTCAGGATGGAAGGAAGCAGGGCAGAAGAGCGCATCAATATTGATATCTGCTTCCAGTTGATCTTTTTTTTTTTGATAAAAGCTTCCGGTTGATCTTAGAGGAAGAAGAAGAGCAAAAAGTTGGAACCTTTCTCTCTCATGTGTTCTCCATCCTAATCCCCTGCTAAACCGAGGTATTGGTCTGTTTTCACGCCGTCTTCTTCTTCTTCCCTCCTTCCTTCTTCTAATCAGCTTTTCTGATTTTGGATGTAGATCTGCAGAATGGGTTCGCTTTCAGATGGTTTACACCGCCAAGAAATCGAAGTAGAAGAACCGCAGATACCTCGGATGAAGCTCGGGGATTACATCCCTATCTACATCCCGGCGATCGAAAGGGAGCTCCTGAAGCAGAGCCGCCAAAATCAGAAACAGGAGCGCTTCCTCGATTTCCTGAAAGCTCGCCCAACTAACGAATGGTTCCTCAAGATTCTCCGGCGAAATCCGGCACCGGGTGATTCGTCTTCTCCTTCGGATCCCGAAACTGGCGGCCACCGAGGCCGTCGTCTTCGTTTTCGCGTTCCTTTCGTCCGCAAGATCCGATGGTGGTCCCTCTGGAAATCCTTCAAGAACTGGATCAAATCCCCCGAGCACATTGCGCTCTTCATCTGGCTCCTCTTCGTCGCCGCTGGCCTCGTCATGCTCTTCCTCGTCTTGACCGGAATCCTCAACGGCGCGATCCCGAGCAGCAGCCGGAGGAAGCGGTGGGCTGAAATCCTCAACCAAATCCTCAACGCGCTCTTCACCATCATGGCTCTCTACGAGCACCCAAAGTTATTCCACCACCTGGTTCTTCTCCTTCTATGGAGAAACGGCGAGAAGGATGAAGTCAGAAAGGTTTACTGTAAGAACGGAACCCCAAAGCCCAAGGACAGAGCCCACATGTTGTTCGTCGTAGTTCTCCTTCACATAACCTGCTTCTCGCAGTACGTTCTCTGCGGCCTTTACTGGGGCTACACCAGAACCTCACGGCCAGACTGGGCTGAAGACCTCTCCATCGGAGTCGGCATCGCCGCCCCTATCTTCGCCGGAGCTTACCTGCTCTACAGTCCTCTTGGGAGAGTTTACGATGGACCCCAAACGGAAGCAGAGTCCCAGGCTACACCGGACGACACAGAGGAGCTTGATCGCCGCATCATCATCACAAGCCCAGAATGGATCGGTGGATTGTTCGATTGCTGTGATGATTCGACCGTTTGCTGCCTCTCCTTCTTCTGCACTTTCTGCGTGTTTGGGTGGAACATGGAGAGATTAGGGTTTGGGAATATGTTCGTCCACATCATCACTTTCTTCCTACTCTGCGTCGCTCCGTTTTGGGTTTTCGCCATTGCTGCTCTCAATGTTGATGACAACACCATTAAAGTGATCTTAGTGGCGACCGGAGGCGTTCTCTGCGTATTCGGATTGCTCTACGGCGGGTTTTGGAGGTTGGAGATGAGGAAGAAGTTCAAGCTTCCCGGGAACAGACTCTGTTTCGGGATCTCTGCTCTGACTGACTATGTCCAATGGCTGTTCTGCTGGTCGTGCTCTTTGGCTCAGGAGGTGAGAACGGCGAACTTTTACGACATTGAGGACGATGGGTTTTACAGGAACGCGACGGACGAGGAGGGAAGGCAGGTGCTGGTGCCATTGCCGAGAGAAGGGAAGCTAAGACTGATGGAGGTTTACGAACGGAGTTTGTCCTACCCGCCGAGGTTGGGGACGATGAACCTGCGAGTTAATGAACACGGAGGGGATTTGGGTCTGCCACTAAATTGCTTCGGAAGAGCTTCGAGTTGCCCGGAGAATCCGGCCATGGCGGCGCCGCGCCCGCCGTTGATCCGGCTGGATGAGGAGCGGCTGTTGAGGATGGCGCAGGTTTGAGATGAAACAGGGGATGCTCTGCTTTAATGGGAATTATTCATTTACTTGGCAAGTTAATAACCGCTGCTTCTCTTGTGACGGAAGTTTAAAGTTTTGAGATTTTTTTCATAATCAACTGTTGTGTATGTAAATAATTTTTGGTAATTGTGTAAATTATATAAGGATTCCTAAAGTAGAAGATTGATTCCATATAGGTCCATAAAGTCTATATCATATTACTATTTAAGTAAAATAAATTAATTGAATAAATTAATGTTTATAAATGATTGAATGAAGTATAATTATAATTTTGATCCGATTAGGACATGGTCAACTAAGTTGGGCATATATCAAATTTGCATGTTTGTAATTTAGGGGGGAATTGTTATTCGTATTCATAAAATAATTAATTTTGATACCTTCTACAACTGAAAAAAAAAAAAAAAAAAACTAACTAAAATTTTGCATCCTTAAAATCTTTTCAGCAAATTATTACCTCAAAATCACAGCCAGTGCAACCTGCCAAAATTAAAATTTTTAAAAATGCGAAAGCTGAGTTATATAAATTTTATGTATTTCAAGAAATTCTAAATTTTTAAAATTCTATTATTATCCGAGATTATGAAATTTATTTTATTTTTACTCTTTATTATTTCTAAATTTTAACAGTCACTTTTTTATCTGTTCCTAATCTCACGAGATTTCTATTTTCTAACTCTTAAAATTATGTTGACCAGCTCACTAAGAGATATCTTAGTTAATTTATCAGTCTTTTATTTTATTTTTTTATTTTTGTTAATTAATTTTCGTTAATTTATTTATTTAGTAAGCATGCTATCAAGTCATTTATCTGTACCCATTTATTAATTAAATCGGATTAGAATTGGGCTAAACGGGTTGAATCATACTATTTCAAAGGAGGAATAATAGAGGCTCATCCAGCCCCAAACATATGAGAAATAAACAGGCCTTAGTTAAATGGGCCTACACTAAATGGGCCGTTAATGTGCACATCAAGCCCAACAATACCGTAAAAGCCCACTTTCGCCGAGTTCCGGCTGTATATTGAATGGGATTAAAATTAAACGGCCAACGTGCGCCAGTAAATTATTAAATTAGATTTTATCACAATTTGTATAATTTTTAATATAAAAATATTTACTTAATTTCATATTTTATATTATTTTCAGTACAATTTCATTCCTTAATATAAATATATCTCAAATCAAACTCATAATTTTTATGATAAGACTAAATTGGCTTTTTTGTCAATTAAAAAAATTATTCGTTTCTAATGCCTCACCAACTCAGCTGAGTTCATTTTCAATCTCGCTTTAGATTCTATTGTTTGTTCGAGCTTGTTTATAAACCAGTTTAGCTTTCGATAATTGTGTTCAAGGTCAGTACATTTTTAAAAAAATTTATAAATATTGAACGTGAAGTGTAAATATGTAGATAAAAAAGTTAATTCTTTTGATATAAAAATGAGTATTTGTCATTCAAATTTCTTTTCCATTTTAGGCTGCAATTCAAAATGCAGTATAAAAATTTCATAAACCCGAAAATAATTTAAAAATAAATAAATATTACAAAAAAATGTAAATTGCATCTAGGCCCTAAAATCAGAAGTGTATTGCAAATTGGTTTCAACTTTTAAAAAAATCTAAATTTGGGCACCTAAGGTTATAAAAATGTTATAGGTTTTATCCATCTTTTAAAAACTCGTCATTTTCATTAATTTTTCTTAATAAAAGACATAAAAATTGATTAATTTTTTACTATTTTGAATTATTTATATATTTTTAAAGAATTATTATACTCCTTTATTCTGGTCATTTTTTAAAAATTTAATAAAAATTTAAAATTAAATTTCTCTGATATTTTGCTTTATCTGCATTAAAAATTTAAAATTAAAAAATAAATATTAATATTTTAAAATATCATAAAATTATATTTATACTCTTTTCTTAGTTAGGATTAAAATTATAGAGTTTTGAAATCTCACACACAAATTAACGTTTTAAAAACTTGGGACCAACTTACAAGACTCTTCAGACCTCAGGGGTCCGGACGCAATTTACCCAAAAATCGCAATCATAAATTCATAAATCCATCGCCGCCGTAAGGCCGGCGAGCCTGCTTCTCGACAGGGTTATGCAGTTTCCGCCGCCGGCGACACGCGCCACCGTGACAGAGGTGTCGAAGTACTAACGAACCTTTGTTATGACCCCGTCGGCGACCGTCCAAGCGTGCACCAAATAGACGCCGCCGTCGCCGCCGCAGCCCTCGGCGACAACGGTGGCTCCGAAGACCTCGATGGATTGGATGACGAAGCGGAAGCCGTCGTCCTCGCCGCCGGTAAGGAGGCACTTCATGCGCTGGTAGGACCGGGGACAGTTGAACCACCACTCGAGGTCGGCGGCCAGCAGCCGCTCCACTTGCTCCGCGTTTCGGTCGTCTGAGGCCTCGTAGAAGCGCGAGGGGAGCTGGTCATGAGCGAGAAGAGAAGAGATGGCGATCGTGTGGCGCCGAATAGGCCTGCAAATAAGTCGGATTTGAATTCGATCGATTTCAACTCAAATTTAACTCGTAATATTTAAGTCAAATTAAAATTTTAATTGAATTAAGTTGACTTCGATCCAATTTATAATCTATAACAAGCCAAATTTTAGAGTTGAATTTGGGTTACAAAATTCATTTAAACTGTTAGTAGTATTTTAATTATCATTTACAATCATATAATATAAAATTTATGGCAAATTGAGTATGGCCTTAACCTCAATTTGATATTAGATTGGATTGAAGTACATCTGAGTTTTACTACGCTAATGCTAAGTAGAACGAGTTGGATCCTCGAGTCACAATATCAGATCTACAATATACTTAAATCATATCTCTAATCGAGTTAGATAATAATTATGAGAACTAGTCTTATAGGCTGGGCTGTTTTCATTACTCAAAAGGCTCCTATTTTACATCCCGTCGTACTAATAGATCCTTATCTACTATTGTTATCGAGTATGAGTTGAAATAAATATTTTTTCACGCCATTTCTTAAATTTTATTTTTGCAATGTTAAAATTAATCTTTTAAACTTTAATTTTACATATCATATCATAAATATTAATATTAATATTTAACCACATTTTATATCATATATATTTTAAATTAAAATTTAATTTTATTTCATATTTTATTTATATGTCAAAATAATAACTAATAATATCACGTCTCTCTCGAATATTTCAGCATCATAACCTTTTTTTTTTTCATATTATACTTAATTTTTAATAAAAAAAATATTGTTATCTAACTTTAATTTTTACTTTATTAATGAAGTTAACGCAGATGACAGCATAGTGATGGAGAATATGGCCCACACGTTNATATATATATATATAAATTATATGATAATGTATTCAATTTTAAAGATAGATGGAAAGATCCATCAGCTATATTAGAAGAAAAACCTTGATCAAGGACCCGAATGTAATATTAAAAAGTTGTATACCAGATTATAATAATGATCAAAACTTGGAGAAGTATAAACAATTAACATGTTTAATTGTTTAAATTAAATTATTTTACATTTAATTAAATTTGGTCAAATTAAGAACTAAAAGTCCACTTCACATCATTTTTAATAAAACTTTTGAATTAGAATTTTCTAGTAAATTATTCCCATGTCTTTTTTATAATTTTTTTTTATTAGATTTTTCTATTATTCGAAGTTAAACCGAAATGCCATCACCCGGCTAATATTTCTTTATCAAGCCGGCCTAATAATTTCACATGATTTTAAAAAATTCTTTTTTTTTCTCTCTCAAGAGATGTTTTTTGAATTTTTTTTTCTTATTTTAAAAGGTTTTCAAAAGAATTAAACCAATTTTAAATATACTTGAAAATATAGGAACCTGTAAGAAATTTATCCAGAAATTTGTGCTCGTGAAAAGTTTTTATAGACATCAGAAAAAATAATTTCGATAATTTTAACTTCAACAGTTCGATATAATACATGCTATGATCTTTAATTTTTTATTAAAAAATATGTATTTTAAGAAATTTTATTCTAAAATTTTAAAAGCGTTGGTTGAAAATTTTAAATCGGTCTTGATCAAAACTAAATGAATACGATAAAACTGATAAATTTAGGAGAAATTTTAAACCATGATTTAATGACACAATAAGATTATAATATTTAAAAATTAAATATTACTAAAATTACATGAAGAATATTGAGTTTAGGGTTGGCAACAGATGAGCTCCTCCTAAACCGGTTCAAAAATTTTGGATTTAGGTTGTTTAATAAACGAGTTGGGTCTAAATTATATATAATCAAATGGGCTCGAGCTCAAATTACCGATATATATAAGCTTTAGTTTGGATGATAGGTTAACACAACTCGATTAATAATTTAGTTTGTACCATCAATTTTGACTCTTTTATTAATTGGCTCAAGTTGGGTCAAACTCGACTAGCCGAACTGCTTTTCTACTCCTAAGTTTAGCCCAGTTTGATTAGGGTCAATTCTTGCTATTACTAAGACCAAAATGTCCTCTAATTATTTTATTCAAAAAAAAAATTATTTTTTATATTTAACATATAAATTTCAATATAAAAAATTTACTTTATATCACACTCTACATAATTTTTTGACACATTATATTTTATTTTTTATTATTATATTTTTTAATAAAATGATTGGAGGCCATTTTGGTCGTGGCTTGGCCTCCAACCATACAGACATATAACAAAAATTATATAGTTTCGCACTTTTAACAACTATATTTGTTAGCTTGATTGTAATTATTGATACTGGATTCTGGGTAGTGCGTTGATGAGGGAAAGGGAGAGAGAGCCTCAAGGACTAACGGTCACGAAATTCAGAATACTGATACAGAGACGTCAAGAGGCATCCAAAAAAGCATATGGATTTAAGGTGATTCAGAGATAGGCTCCCTAACCTCTACTAAAGAGTCACAGAAAGAGAGTTTCACTAGTGTTTAGCAATGAGTTTAGTTAAGAGACCAGTACAAAAAAAAATAGAGAATACAAGCTTACTATATTCGTCCTCCTTTTCGAAACTCTATCCAGAGGTACTTATAGATGAGTCATAATAGAGTACAATGGGTTTTCAGACCAGAATATTATAATTGTTGGCTTCATATTGTTCAGCCCATGTTTGCCGACACCGAGAAGACCGTAAATAGTGGCAAGTTCACAAGGGCTCTTAATCGGCGTGACTGGCAAGAATCTACACTAAGCATCGTGCTGACATAGCAGACTCCACTAAGTTGAGATAGTGGCGAGCATTGTGGCCTGATAGCGTTGGCTTTGACTGTGCGAGTAGTTCGGTGTGGGACATTCGTTAATGGTTGTTGGACAATCGCCTTTTGGCCTTATCCCGTCGCTGAACTCCCCTTGAGCTCTTGCTATATAAGCTTCTATGTGTACGCTCCAGATATGCTGGCGCGGACCCAGATACAACAGTAATTAATTTAAAATAACTTATTTCTTAAAACTAAAATTGCTTGACAATACTAAATTATGGTTAGATGTATAATTCGTAATGTGTTAAATTGAATCATAAATTAAACTTAGGTTTCATAATTGACATTTATTTCACAGGCTCATAGCCTTATTTAATTTTACTAGATAATTAAACAGTAAAAATGTGGATGAATTTTTGCTCTTTGTAACAAAGAGCAAAATTCAAAACAAAGCTTTCATATGTTAAATCATATACAAATAAATAAAAATAAATTTCACAATTAAATAATATTTCTCAATCTTGAGTTATTAAAACTGCTGAGTGATAATAATAATAATAATATAAACAGATTTTTTTTAAATATCTATTAAAATATATTAATTTTTATATGTGCATGCACACGTCAAAATGTATATCACAATCACGACGTTAATTGACAAGAGATAATCACTTGAGAATGTTTTGTTATGTAATTTTTTAGGTAAATTACATCTAGGTTCTTGAAACTAGGTACCTATTTCCTATAGGTAACTCCCTTTACCTTTAACTCGATTAAAATTAAGAATGATAGTAAAGCCGAGTACTTTGAGCCTATTGGCTTCAACTTAAACTCAAAATTTTCGAGTTTGAATCAAGTTTGATATGTGCTTGTATATTAAATATAATTTTTTGGTTAAGATTATTTTCTATTCGGCAGAGCTAAGACCTCGCATTAGAGGGTCAAAAGTGTAAGGCTATGATCAAAATGAATAATATCTCAAAATCTAAAGCTCGTATATGACAGTTCTTTTTTTTTCCAATAGAGCAATAGGATAATCCAAAATCTTGCTCAAGCTATAAGGCCACAATATTATAGTAGTCGTCAAATTTTTTTAAACAATAACGAAGGTTGGAGACAAACCCACATTACGATATTTTTTTTTTATAAGACACGTCATAACTTTCAGGAAGGAAGAAATTTAAAAAAAAATAATTGAGATTGTAGATAATCGAAGAATTAGCATGACGACTATTATAAATAACAGTCAAGAGTTTATAGTCATTTATCTAATGTAATGATTACTTATAAGGATCACAGACAGTATAATTTATCAGTAATAAAAAAAAAACTTTAATATATAGTGTTATAGTTACTTATGGATATAACAGAGAGCAAGAATTAATATCTCTAATATCTCTACATGAAAAAGATCGATTCTCTTATGATGCGGATGTATCGATAATATTACTCGTATCGACGATAACATCAGCTTCTTTGATTAGGGGAAGATCAAAGTGTGAGGGTGAGACTTTTTCATATATCAGGACATGGACTGACAATTTTTAAGAAGTTCAAGGGTAATCCAGTCTAAATGCAAGGTGGGTACGCTGGTATTTATGGATTTGTGTAGGGGCAAATCTGTCCATGGAATGAGTCTTGGATTCTATTGCTGGTTGGTTTGTAAATATAAGAATATCGCAAGGGTATTTCAGTCTAATAAACCAGCATTCCTTTGCGGCACCGGCTCTTACAGCCGTTGGATGGGATTGATCGAAGGTCCAGATCAGCCTGGGGAGCGCTCTTCCGTCAAAAGAAGGGAATAGCCGAATTTCATCGCAACCACACAATTGATCGTGATCTACGGCCCAGAGTTCTCCGAGGATTATTTAGATCCACCTTTATATATTTTCTCTAATTTTCATCATTCATGTCTTTTTTTTTCTCTATTCATACCTATTTTTGTATATCTCTTTCACCTTTATATCACAAAACTAGAATTTATTATTATATTTAACTTTTGTATAATATTATTATGTGATCTTCGTCTTTAATATCTCCAAATTAGTGCGATGAAATATACTTTCTATTAAAATTTAAATTCGTTAAAAATATTAGCTAATTCATATTTATTGAATAATAATTTTAATTCTTAAAGTATTTTTAAAAATTCTTATTTTAGTGCAGACAAATTTATTGAACCCCATTGATTTTGATAATTACAATTACTTTAGGTTTAGTACTAATCCAATTCTAAGTATATTTTTACAGGCTAATCGTCCATTAGAAGATGGATATTCTCAAGTCCAAGTGAAGCGGAACTCACCATTTATTTTTTCTTATTCATAGGACTTAATGTAAACGCGTTAGTTTGCCAAGAGATTTTACTCATTTTTTCTAGATATTTTCCCTTTCTTTTCACTTAGCATTAGTAGGCCTAGAATGTTATCTTATTCTATTTTTTTAGTGACCTAAAAATCTTTCAAACTTCTCACCTTTTAAGCTAAAACTACACAACCGGTCAATTTCACCAAATCGACCGATTGGTTCTGCTGGGCCTGGACAGACCCGCCAAGTTCGCCCAGAATTTTTTTTGACCCTTATTACACTATTTTTGGCTGTGCTAAAAGACATTATTTGATATTTTTTTAAAGCTTTGTGATATGTCATTTTTCTCTTTTTACGAAAAGTCCACAAAGCCCTTATTTTTTCTCCTATTTTGTTCTTTTTCCGAAAGGAGAAACATTGAGTTGATGTTTTCCAACTCATATCTTTTTACTCAGAATTTTTGTACTTGTGCTGATATATGATGGTCCTTTTTAGCATATTTTAAAGGCATAATAATCCTACATGGCATCCTTTCATTTGTCCTCATGCTAAGCAAGCATACTTTAGTATTTTTATAATTTTTCTCACTCCAACATTGTTGTTTTTGCTGCCATATTTTCTGGAACATATTTCCAGAAAATCTGGAACTTTATCTCTGTTTCTTGTGCCCGAAAAAGTCCAAAATGCCCTCCTCTTGCCTTCCACTCATTGGTCTTTAGGTAGGACATGGACACATGGCAACCTCTTATTGATTAGTTTGAATTAAGGGCATTCTTCCTTTAGCTGAACTATTTTTTCTCCTGTTGTCCCAACGGTAGAACAACACAACATTCACTTGCAAAAAATTTTTTAAGCGTTCTAAGCTCTCTTCTCAAGCTCTAAGTGTTTCCTAACTTTTTTCTTAGCAAAAATCTGCATACACTTTTGAAGAAGTGATCATTTGGAGAAGCTTTTGGCTAGCAATCAAGCAAAAACCTGAAGCTGCATTTTTCTTTCTGCTGGCAAACAATTTCAGGTTTACTGTTTCTATTTCCTGCACTTGGGTTTTCTAAAATCGGCAAGCTTGTGTTTTGAAAAAAATTATTTGAGTCTTTCTTGAAGTTTTCTTGCTCTTACTTGAAGACACTCTTACTTAAGCATTCCAAGTTTCTTGAAAATGATTTTCTCTCTTCAAGATCTAGCTTCTTTCGGTTTCTTTTAGATGAGTTGTTGGTAACTCGTTTTCGGTTTTCACGAATTTTCTCTTTTGGCAAATCTCTACGCGTAAAGAGCTCCTTGTATAATTTTATTCTTGCTCTCAAGTTGTAATGTTAGCTAGCTAGACTAGCATCACTTTATTCTCTTGTTCTCTTCTTTTGTGGAGATATTCAATTTTTCCCATTAAATGGGAAAGTAGGTAGGTTAGAATTTTTTTCGTGTAAAAATTCATAGTAAGGTTTGGTCGGCTTTGGTTCTTAGAAAAAGCCAGTGCGTTTGTAAGGTTTGGTCGGCTTTGGTTCCTAGAAAAAGCCGGTGAGATTGTAATCGGGTTTGTTCGGCTTTAATTCTCGTTAAAAAGACGGTTTGTTAGTGGATTGAAATCCCACTTGAGGAGTGTGGGGAGTGGACTAGGCGGGAAGCCGAACCACTATAAATTGCTTGTGTATTTTTCTCTCCTCTCTTTTACGGTAAAATTTGACCAATACATAGAATTATTAAATCTGATTTTAACTTAAAAATAAGCTCAAATTACTTTAATAAAATTATTTTATACATTATCTAAATCATATCTCTCACATTTTCTGTTCTGAGTTGTTTTTGTGGTGACATAGCTGTTTTGGTTTATTTGCTCATCAATCGATTTTTCTTCTCTGCTTTCTGCACTGTTCTTTATCGCACTCTGTTTAATTTATTTTTGCTGTAACTTTAACTTGTTTCTTATCTATTTTGAATATTTGACTGTGTACGCCTTTTAACTACTGTTGAGTTCTTGAGTGCAATTTATTCGAATTTTTTTTTAATTCCCAATTCATCTCGCTCTTGAGAAGGCCTAGGGGCCAACAAAATTTAATAAAAGATAGTAATTTGCATTGTTCTAATTCAACTGAATTGCAAAGTTTTACTGTCATACTAGTTCACTTTTTATCTTTTTAAGCAATCAAACACATATAATAAAAGATAATTTTTTTTATTGTAGAATAAAAGATAAATTATTAATAACTCTTTCACAATCTTAAAAATTTAAATTAAAGTTTAAAAAAAAATTAAGGTCAATTTGCAATGCTCTTCCAAAAGTCCAAATGTAATTTTTAAAATAATTTTTTTAATAAAAGATAAATTATTAAAAAAATGCATTTGGGCCTTTGAAAGAGCGTTGCGAATTGGCCTTAATATTTTAAAAATTTTAAGATTGTGAAAGAATTATTATTTAATTTAATTAACATATAATTTTTAATTTATTATTATTATATTATTTTTAATCATTAATTTTTTATTTTTAAAATATAATTTTAAAATATTAATATTTATTCTCAATGCCAATTAACCACCGCGAAATACACAACTTGATATTTGGAGAGTTTCAATAATACATAAAAGCATAAAGAAATAGAAAATATGATTTTTCTTTAATGCTTAATGGGTAAATAAAACTTTTAAATGTCATGTATTTTAATAATACAAAACTTTTGGGGTGACATGGATTTAAATAATTTTAAGGTAAATTACACTTGCCCTAAATTTAGGACTTAATCGCATACAGATTTATAAAATTATAATATTATAATTTTAAAATTTTAATATAATTATTAAATAAATTTTTGTAATTTTTTATTATTTAAAAATTTTATAATTACTATTATATATCTTTTCCCCTCTCTCTCCTCCTGCAGGCGACAGGCGCCAGCTCTCGCGAGTGCTTCGCAGGCACAGGTGAGGGGTGAGGCCTGTATGGCTAGCAGCACTTGTGCGAGCCGCACGAGGTGTGTGGCATGGCCGTCGGCCACGCCATGTTGGCATTTCCAAACACTCTGCGCAGCTGCGGGGCCAGCGTCGCCCACGCACATGCCATCACTACAGAACGTGGGAGGAGAAAGAGAAAAGAGGAAATAATATAATAGTAATTGTGAAAAATTTTAATAATAAAAAAATTAAAAAATAATTTATTTGATAATTATATTAAAATTCATGAATCTCGATATTATAATTTTGAAAATATAGACCTGTACATTATTAAGCTCTAAACTCAAAAACCTGCGTATAATTTACCCATAATTTTAAAAAAATAGTGTTGGCATATATGTAAATAGAACATTTTGAAATACCATCAATATATTAAGAAATTAAATTATTAATCTTTGAACAAGTTCAAATGGCCTCCATGTTTCATTTGTTGGAATGGCAGCTCAAATATAAAAGTCAAATGAGTTGAATCTCACAAACATCATCTTAAATTTATTTTTTATTTTCAAATATAATATCGATGCAAAAAATTCTGAAAAAAAAATTGAAAAGAGGTGATATGTATAAAGTACTAAAAAAAGAGAGAAAAATTGTGAGGCCGACTGTAAAGACTAATTTAAGTCAAAAAAGGGCTAGCATTAGACTATGGTTGGCAATTTAGTTCGATGAAAATTTAATTTAAAATTAACTCATTTTTGTATGACTCTAAATTAATTTGATCGAAATAGAATCAATTTAAATTTTAATCTACTTGATATATATATATATATATATATATATATTCAAAATTAATAAATATTTTTTTATAATTATGTTATTTTATGTATAATAAATAAATAAAGATGATTTATTTAAGTTAATAAAATTATAAATATATATAAAATATGTTTATAGTAATATAATTTAATACACATAATAATTTAATATATATATTTAAATATAAAACATTGACTCAATGCCAGCGTGCTAGGCCAAAAAAAAGCACATTTGACAATATATTTTTTATGAGGCATGCTATTATAAGTTTCCCAAGAAAATTAATCACGAGTCATGACACTTTCAAGCACTCAGATGGCCAGCACCAGGCCAGGGAGGGACTTTCCAGCGGCGCCGGCGAGCCTGCTCTTCCACACGGCCTTGCAATTCCCGACGCCGGTGGCTACTCGCGCTACCGTGACGGAGGTGTTGAAGTACTCACGAACCTGGGTTATGACCCCGTCGGCGACCGTCCAGGCGTGCACCCAGAAGACGGCGGTGCTGCCGCCGCCGGCGGATCCCTCGGCGAGGACGGTGGAGCCGAAGGCCTCGATGGAGTCTAGGACGAACTGGAATCCGTCATCCTCCCCCCCGGTGAGGAGGCGCTTCATGTGCTGGTGAGACCGGGGGCCGTGGAACCACCACTCGAGGTCGGCGGCCAGCAGCCGCTGCACTTTCTCGCCGTTTCGGGCCTCCAAGGCCTTGTAGAGCCGGAGCACCACATCGCGGCTTCGCCGGTCTTCGGGCGGGGGTACCGCCGCGGTCTTTCCCTGTTCTGCCAGCTCCGTTGGGGTTTCCGGTGGTTGTGGAAGGGGAATGGAGTAGGGAATGAGCGACGGGGAGGTCGGCAGTGTAGCGAGGTTTTATATCTGATTTTTTAGAATTTTAATTTATGTAAATTTATTAGAGGGTCTCTATGTTCCAATTTTCATTTCACTCTGGTCCATTTCTTTTTAGGTACATCTGATCTAACTGATAGGGCCAAGAAAAATCCGAGTTCGAGCGGAGCGAAGGTCAGCTTGAGCTCAGATCAAAAAAATCAAAATGATTCGAGCCAACTCAAGCCAGTATTTTTTATACGCTCGAGCTAACTAGAACCTATTTCCAAGCCAGCTCATTCTCTATTTTTATCAAAATTTTATTTTAAATCGGAAATATTACCTTTCAATTTCATAAGTCTCCATCTCCCACTTCTCTTCAAACTCCCAATGTAGAACTAAATGACACAAATTTTTAAAAAAAAAAATTATTTTTTGAAGAAGAGAGGGAAGTTTTTAATGATGTGTATTTCATTTCTAAATGATGAAGTAAGAGGGAATTGAACCCTTAAAAATAATACTAGTTTAAAAAATAATAATAATAATAATAAATAAATTATTTTAATTATTTTACATAAATTTTAATATAAAAAATAATATTTTACTTCACATATTCAATAATTTTTAATAAAAATATAAACTTTATTTCACATCTTAGATCAAAATACTCGATTTAAATATTTTGATCTAGAATATGAAATACAGTTGATATTTTTATTTTAAATTATTGAGTATATAAAGTAAAATAATATTTTTTATATTTAAATTTGTGTAAAATAATTTAAAATATTTATTTATTATTATTATCGTTATTTTTTAAAATTAGTACCATTTTAGTCCTGTTTTGGTCCTCGCGCCAAACAGGGCCAATCTTCCCAAAAAAACCCAAGCCAATCTTCCACTAGGCTATGCCGTATATCTTACTTATATAAAAATTATTTTATATATCTAATATTTATATAATATTATTTTTTAATTAATTTAAATCTATTTGGTCCGAACATACTAGTTCCGATCTAGTGCCGGCTCGAAAAAATCCTCAAGCTAGAAAACTGGCTCGTGGCTCGACTAAAAATCAAGCGATTGTTTATCTTCAAGCTAAACTCTCGTCCCTACTAATTGATAAGTAGAGCTTTAAATGAATTTGCCAAGCCTCAATGACAATCTTAATATCTTAATAAGAAAACTCGAATATAATTTTAAAAATTTAGTAATTATACAAGTTTAGATTTTCTAATGTTCGATTTATTAGTATTTATGAATATGCTCGATTAGAATGTCTAATATGAGATTTTATTAAAGCCCAATTAGTAATTTATTTAAAAATTTGACAATATCCTTTTTATTAATTTGAAAAAAAAGAAAATTTATGAATTATGAATCTAACATGATGACTAGTAGATCATGTGATAATTAATAATTTATTTATGATTTTTATGTCGATTAACTCAAAATATACATGAGGTTTCTACCAAAAAAAAGTTACATAAATTTAGGTATAGATTCAGAAGGAGGTAAAAACACTCTAATTAAAATTTAATTTAAAATTAATTCAAACTCAAGTTAGCAATAATATGCATAATGAATAAACTGTGCAATAATAATATATATAAATATGAAGAATATAATAATTTAATTAGATTCGATACCTTATGGTATCTACGGCCTTAACCATACAGCAAATCAACCAACTGTCCACTAAATTACTCTTTTGATCAAAGGCGAACAAGCCCTTACAAACCAAAAATAATAAACTATTAAACCAACTAAAAGCTTTTCCTGCTAATTACAAGTGAGAAAATAATTAAATCAAATCTGATAAAAATGATTATACAATATGAGCAAATAAACTATCGTTTTCTTTAAAAGATTGAATTATTGTAGCACTAGAGGAGAGGAAATACAAATGAGCACCTAGAATACTTGATCTTTATTAATCTCCTTTTAACCCACTCTTAATTAATTTTTGATCATTCACTCTTAAGGAAACTAAATCTCAACAAGAGGGGTTCAATTATGAGCTTAAAAGATCGTCAATATACCCCAAAAATCTCTCAACTATTTATACAGAGAAGGTCTCCAATAGCTAGTAGATGTTGACCTAAAATTTTCTTTAATCGGTCAAACAATTAGCCGTTGGAAATTCAACTGTTATATTTCAGATAACTTTGATCATTCAAATAATCAATAAGCCAAATAACACTCTGCCTTTGATCAATCAAAGAACTGATCAACCAAACTGCTTGATCTATCGACTAATCTATCAAACAATGGACTTTCAATCTAAATATTAATTGGTTCACTCAACCTAACTTGATTCAAAAATATTCCATCTAATTTATAATGATATCATAAGTGCTCATAACATGATACACCTATCTCCTAACACTCTAATGATAATCTTACAATTATTACAATAAAGAACAATAAAATTAAAATGCAATTATGCTTCTCTTTATTTTCATAACTTATTCATTAATTTTAATCACTCCATCACGTCAAAGCTAATTACGATTCAACTTTCAAGCTTCTTGACTTTATTCATAGTGTAGAATACCAAGTCAGCAATAAAACTTCACGCCTATATTATCAAACTTAATGAAGAGATTAATTTATCATTAACTTAAATATTATAACAAATATCAAAACACATAATTAATTAACAATGAATCTAAAATTCACAGCCTCCTTGGTTGATGACTTGAGTTTCATTGTCGTCTCTGAGCAAGCTTTTTCCGGGCGTCTGATGTTAGGTTTAGGACCTTATGTGATTCTGGCTTCAAGCCAAGATTGCCGCTACTTCTGTTGGACACTGCGTGGATGACTCTAAAATTACCTCCTAATTCATGCTAGTTCATAATTAAAAAATGTAATATTTAAATTCCTAAGTTAGATATAATACATTAATTAAGTTTTTTTAATTTTTTAATATTAAAATTTTTTAAAATACGTTATTCTCTCTCCCCCCCAAAATGGACTGGTTGCACAACTAATGTTAATTTTATTCGAAGATTGATCATTGCTCAAAAATTAAATCAACTTTTAGATCGACTTAAGCTTGACTCGTTGCAAATGAGTCGATTAACGAGCCCTTTGTTTGGCTTGATATTGTTATCAATCTAATCTTAAGCCGACATAAGATTGGATTGAGACAGTTATAAATTTAATTAATTAAAAAAATAAAAAATATTTATATATATTTATACATACAATTAGATTTTGTATATTCATTTTTTAAATATTTGAATGGAATATTTTATTAAAATTATTTTTATAATTTTTATTAAAATTATGTTTATTGTAAATTAGTTTTTTTTGTTTTATTTTAAATATAAGATCAAGATGAATAGCCATACTTTAAGCTAATTGAACGAAGAAATATATTTATAAATAAAATTTAGCTAAAATATAAAAAATTAATTAAAATTTGAATCGACTTTAGCTCAAATTATGCTTGAATCGATAACAAATAAGTCAAACTTCAGTCTTTAAAATGAATTGAGATCGAATAGAAATTTTTTAATTCAATTTTGCGATAAAGACAGATTGACTCAAGATCAAATCCATACACATCATTATATTAGTGAACCAATTTTGAATAAATAATCTCAAAACAAACTCAAGCTCAAGCTCAAGCTCAGTGTGAAAGGGTGATAACAACGTATTATATTAAAGTAATCTTAAAAGAATAATATTTACTTCATTTTTTTAATTCTAAATCTTAAAATAATATATAAAATTTGTAATCGTAATTTCCAGCTAACTTATGGATAAAGATAGACGTCACAACTTATGAGATAGATTTCAATGCAAATTATAAAAGATGAATTTGTGTATAAATTTATAGGAAAATTCAAAAAAAAAAAAAAAAAACAAAAAAAAAAAAATTATAGGAAAATTATCTTTGTAATTTTTTTAAATTGATTCAATTTACTTATTCATATTTAGCTTGATCAAGATAAAGTAAATAAAATCAAAATCAACTCCATAATTTTTTAATCAGATCATATATACTATGAAATTATGGGAAGCTGAAAGTAAAATGTCATCACCTATAAAGCCCTTGCTTAGTCTTTTCTTAATTTTCTATTAAAAAAAAGGAATAATTACCTACATGCCACATCATTTCGCTTTATTTATGCGTTACCCATCCATTCTTAGTTAATTACGCTATGCACACTCAAAATATTATAAAATCTTACATACACACACTTTTATTTGTTTTCATTATAACGAGCAATTATAATTTTTCAATAAACTAACTATAGTTAGGTTACAAAAAATCTGAACCGTTCATCATATTATTTTAACAATATTTAAATATATTTTGAGTAAAAATCTTAAAACTTTGATGTTTAGGTTGTGATAAGGGAAGGAAACATCTGCGACGTGAATTGATTTTAGGACAGATCAGTGCTTTAGTGTGACGTCGAGGAAGAAAAAAAAATATGTACTATTACGGGTAAAAATGTAATTTTAATAATTTACTAAAAAAAATTTTTTTTTTAAATAGATTTTGACTAAATTTTAACTT
The DNA here is from genome assembly GCA_019297695.1 of Apostasia ramifera. Taxonomy (NCBI): domain Eukaryota; kingdom Viridiplantae; phylum Streptophyta; class Magnoliopsida; order Asparagales; family Orchidaceae; genus Apostasia; species Apostasia ramifera. The sequence continues at coordinate 126,188 of JAEMOT010003832.1, read as the reverse complement.
AAGTGTATGTATGTAAGATTTTATAATGTTTTAAGTGTGCATAGCATAATTAACTAAGAATGGATGAGTAACGCATAAATAAAGTGAAATGGTGTGACATGCAGGTAATTATCCCTAAAAAAAAGGTGTTTTCTTAATTTTTTTTATTCTTGTTATTACTTTTTTAAAAATTAAAGAGTTCTCTACGTTAGAAAAATGATCCAAGATACATAATTTAAGTATAACGACAAATTTAAACATCAGTTTTGTCACATCTTTTGATTTTTTTTCTTATGGACCTAACAATGAAAAACAGATCAAATTAAAATGCGAGCTACTAATGAATTTTTGAAAAAAAATCTATTTAAAAGAAATATAAAATTATAGAGACCTGAGAGTAATTCACCAAAGATCCGAATTCTTTTAAATCATATATTTATTACTATCGTCAATCTAACATTTAGGGTCTGTTTGTTTGTAAGATTAAATTTAACAAGGTTAAAATTATACTTGGATAGAAATATTTTTTTATTAAAAATTGTAAATGATGTGAAATAAAGTTAGTTATTATATTAAGGTATATGAGGGATGTGATATAAGTTAATTATTATTTTAGTAATGTGTGTAGTATTTGAAATAAAGTTAATTTTTAATATTAAATTTTATGTGTGATGTGATATGATAGATTAAAATTAAATCGAATTAATTTTTAACTTGCAGACAAATGAGGCCTTATTGAAATAAATATCTGACGTTTTCATACTGCTATACCAAGTTAAATTACTGCAACTTTGCATTAAAAAAAATTTTTTAATTTCTGTAATAAAGATAAAGAGAAATTTATTTATGTCATCCATAAAGTAAGTTTTATTACATATTTTACTTCTAAAATTATCTATTTATTTTTGTCTCCCTAAAGTAAGTTTTATTATATATTTCACCCCAAAGTTATTACATCAAGATTAATGACCAATGTTTAATGGCTCATATTTCACCCCCAAAGTTAAGATCACAGAAAGATAACGGGAGTGAGGGAAGGAGTTTAATTTGTAAATAATCATTCAAAGTTAGGAGAAATAAAAGTAAATAAATAATTTTGAGGGTGAAATATGTAATAAAGTTTATTTTAGGAGTGACATAAGTAAATGCCTCGAGATTAAAACTTTTAGAAAAAGGATGATACTAAATAAGGAATACTAAATATAAACTCATGATTTTTACCCTTCAATTGCCATATAATTCATAAAGTTCAGAATTAAATTTAGTTCAAGTTTGAACACATAAATTTGTATTTAAATTCTCATAATATGCTGTGCATATGCAATAGTTTCACAAAATTATCACAAATATTCAAATAAATTTGAATTTAAATTCTCATAAACACTATATCTAATAAAACCATTTCTTTTGGGAGCAATTACATATATATACAATTAAAATCTAACTATTTTATATATTTAATATTTAAATTTTTTAATATTATATATTACTACTAAAATTATATGAAAATTCTTTATTACATAAATTTCATAACCTTATGATATAAACTGTACATAAAATATAATTTTTATATAATTTTAGTGTATAATATATAAAAATAAAAATCTAAAGTATTAAATATATAAAATAAATAAATTTTAATAATATACATATAATTATTATTATTTTTTTTCACCCTATTTAATAAGCTCACACTTAAAAACCCCTGATATCCCACCATACGCAGATTTTTATAACTATGGTCTGGATTCAAGCAAGTGGTCAAAATGGTCAACGCGCAGGCATCCGAATAGCCCCACCGGCCACCACGTACATATGTGGCAGACTCCAATTGGATACATCTAAAGAACAACTCCTTGCCAAGTGGCTGAATATCCATTTTAATTAATCTTGTATTATCTTTTTCATAAAAAAACTGACCGTAGATCTAGCAGCATCATATCTCCACGTGGCACAAATATGATGAAGTTAGACTATTATAACAAGTAAACGATCATAATTATGTTCATATGCCATCAACTCTACGACAACCATCTCATGCCCCACATAGGCGTGGTTGCACCGTGACCACGTGACTCTGAAATTTGAAAAAAATTATTGGGTGCGAACGACGCACCGTTCGGACGCACAATCAGAAGGCGCCACGTGTACCCAGACCCAACTGTATGGCACACGTGCGCCCTCTGATTGGATTCCGAATGGTGCGTCGTCCGCAACCAATAACTTCTCGAAATCTGAACATCATTTAAATCAAATAGACATTTTATTAAAACATAAATAATAATAATAATAATAATAATAATAATAATAAATTAAACTTTTTTTTATCATATTTTACATAAATTTTAATATAAAATATTAATATTATTTCACATTTTATATTATTTTTAATATTTATCAATTTTATTTATAGCCCAAAATGCTCTAAATACCAAACATAGAATAACTGATCTTTTTTTATCAATAATAAAATATAAATAAATGTAAAAGAAAGTGCAACATATATGCTATATATTAACATTGTTTACAAAAATATTTTTTTTTGTTAAATATAAATATGAGTTTTTGCAATATTTAATATTAATAAAGTTAAAATTAAATTTGAATGAGAATAACTTCTCTAATAATTATTATTTTAATATATATATATATAAAGTGTAATATAATTGAATTTTAATATTAAAATTTATTTATGATTAAAATTAATAATATTAATTTTAAACTGGCTAAAATAATCAAATTAATGCTACATAGAAGCACTATTTAAAAAAAGGGGTAATTTCACCCAAGTCCCTGAGTTTAAGCGTTATTATCATACAGGTCCATGATTTTAAATTTATAACATCGGGTCCCTAGATTTTCAAAAATTATCATCTGGATCCTTTTTTTATTTTTTTATTATTAAAAAATATTACAATTACCATTATACCCTTACCCACTTTCTCTCCACTAGATCCGGCAGCCGCGCGATCACC
>JAEMOT010003832.1:50560-115745 GCA_019297695.1 Apostasia ramifera | reverse complement strand
ATGATATTGTCCTTATTGAGAAAACTAAAGAGGGAGCTAAAGCGAAACTAGAGCTTTGGAGGAATGCTCTAGAATCTAAAGGTTTGCATCTCAGTAGATCAAAAACTGAATATATGGAGTGCACATTTAGTCAAGAAAGAAATACTTATATTGGAGATGTGACAATTGGTGATCAAATTGTCAAGAAAAGTGAGCGCTTTAGATACCTTGGATCAATTATACAAAATGATGACGAAATAGATAATGACGTTATTAGCAGAATTCAAGCAGGCTGGATAAAATGGAGAAATGCTTCTGGTGTGTTATGCGATAGAAAAATTCCATCCAAAATTAAGGGTAAATTTTATAAAACTGTAGTAAGACCAGCGATGATATATGGTGCTGAATGCTGGCCTGCAAAGAAGAAACATACAAATAAAATAAATGTTGCAGAAATGAGAATGTTAAGATGGATGTGTGGATATACACAAAAGGATAGAATGAGAAATGAGTATATCCGAAAGAAAGTTGGTGTTGCACCAATTGAGGATAAACTTAGAGAAAGTCGGCTTCGATGGTTTGGACATCTAAATCGTAGGTCAATTGAAGCTCCAGTTAGAAAAATTGAGTTATTGGATTTTGCCCATGTACAAAGAGGAAGAGGGAGGCCAAAGAAGATATGGCAAGAAACTATAAGGAGTGATCTTAGTTACTTAAACTTAGATAAGAATTTGGTAACTGATAGAGCGCAATGGAAACAAAGGATTCATGTAGCCGACCCCACCTAGTGGGATTAAGGCTTGGTTGTTGTTGTTGTTGTTGTATGCTACAATGATCCTAACTTATTTACTTTGGCTGAGAAATATATCAGTGATTTTTTAAGTTTGTTGTTGACGTTCTCGTATAGCTGCTATTGTTGCATGTGCGGATGCACAGTTGTTGTACTTATTTGTTTGCTTTTTCAGTATGGTGTTTGCTGATGCCATTCCCTTTTTCAGAGTTCATGTGCTATAATTGTTGTTTTCACTTGCTTTCAGTGTTATTGCTGTCCCACTTTTAATTTGTTGTTGGGGATGTAACTTGTTGACCTATCACCAACTTGGCAGGACTAAGACAAATTTGTATGTTACTGTTGACCTTATTATTTGTAAGGATGATACAGTTCACAACAAATGTGCATAAAAACATTTTAACCATGTTGGACACAAATGAACATGATGGTGATGTCGATGGGAATTAGGTATGTTAGTGTTGATGATTAGAATAATAATATCTCATGTCACAACTTATGAGCAAAAAAGCAAAAAGAAATGAAGAAAGTAGCAGGAAAAAGTAACAATAACTAGTTACCTTGACTAGGACAATGTAACAAGTTGCTAGACAAAAGAGAATGCTAAGGTAAGATAACACAACCCGCACCCTACTCCTTGTAATGAAGATCTCATGAATATCAACGGCTTCAGATGACAAATTCTGTGGAAGGTGAGCATATCTTTGCTTTCCATCACAAGATGCACGAAAAAGCATGCCCAGTCAATGCAGACAAAAAGTACCAAATATGCAGGCCAAACTTGCCAACATAGCAGCCAACTAAAAGCAGCAGCAATAACTAAACTGAACATAATCAAATAATAATTGATCAGGTAAATAATTGTTTCAGTAAAGTTTTGAAAACTAATTACATAAGAAGAAATGATGTTTCATGGGGAAGAAAGCTTTTTTTTGTGAAAATAACCATAAACAAGACAAGAGGCTAGAATCAATGTCGTTTTATCCAGAATAACAAGCAGAACTGGTAATGCATAAACAATATGGATGGCGTTGCCTAATGTGATGTTGTAATAACCTGCAAGAATTACTTTCCGACTGCTTTCACAACTACTAATGTGGTGGAAAGTAAAACATGCAAACCATTTGGACGAAAAAAGAGAGTAAAACATGAAGATCACAAGAAACAATATAAAATGCTCCAAAAAGGACAATTCATCAAGGAATGAGGGAAAATATGAGCCATTTCTAATCATAAGTTGAAGAAATGAACCTGCTTGTATGTGCAAGCTGTGGCACAAGGCAGTGCAATTAAAATGGATGCAAAGAGAGAAAGGGTGCGGCAGGTGAGAGAAAGGAAGAGGAAAATGGGGAAGGTTAAATCCATAATTTCACACTATACCGTCAGTTTACTAAGAAAAGGACCTAATTTACCCTAAATATTTTATTGGCATATGGAAACCTACAAGCAGAAGTAAAAAGTCATTGCTAATTCAATGATCATTCAACCAAAGACCTTAAAAAGGATATACAAAAACTTATTATCAACAAGATTTTTCAACATAAGTTAACTGGTCTAATGACTCGGTCATAATCATTTTCTTAAACCACAAGCAAGAGGAGACTAAATCTTGAACCATATTTCTTTATCGGTTCCCCTAGCTTCAGAAGTGATTGCCTTAGTAGAAGTTCTTTGATAAATATAAGAAATCTCTTGTTAGATTTGTTGTATCATTGTTTTCTATAATAAATTTGATAAAGTAACATATCTTAAAAAAAAAAATTCAATAACATATCATCTCTCTTACTCACATGTTCATCAATTTAATTACACTATAAATTGAAAATGATTGCAGTTGTCAATAAAAATTGCAGCAACTGCAGGGAAGGCGACAATTATTGCGATAGCAAGGGTGTTCACTGTGACAGGATAATAACCACAGTGCAAGGTGGAACAAAAAGAATGCTAGGGGATGGGGATGCTTGAGAGCAATGAAACTCAGGAGGAAATCAACTTGATATCTCTGAAAAGCATGCAAGCAATGGAACAAACAGAAAGAATGAAGATAAGAGTTGCTCGGCAATGGGAAAAGTCACATTTTCAAACAAAACTAAAACAATGCAAAGAAGTGTTGTTTAATGCAATAAGAATGCTAGAATGGATGAAAACACCTACTTAAATGTGATGGAAACAATGGGTGTGAGTGTACTTACAAGTCAACGGAACATAATCTAAAATGCGATGCAAGCATGCAATGAGTATTTCCACAGGGATGTCCAAGTCAACGGAACATAATCTAAAATGCGATGCAAGCATGCAATGAGTATTTCCACAGGGATGTCAGAGAAATTAGTCCTCAAGATATAGAGCTTAGGCCTCACATATGAATACTAAGATCATTGATGAATGTGAGGGAAGATCTATCATTTAAAAAACTGAACAACAAGAAGCAAACACAGGTACATAGGAAATAGAACGAGTATGTCAAATGAGCAATCAGCCAAGCAATGTAGTGAGTGTTAAAATTAATAGAGATCAACTTGAGCATGAATATATATACGGGACAACAATAAACAATAGAATTATAAGACATTGCAGTAAAGCATTAATTTATACTAACTATTCCAGCAAAATTATTTCAGCCCACCTAACTACACTTACGTAAAGTGGTGAATAAATTTGGCATTATCCAATAGTAATGTTATGTTTGGATCAGCACCAACATATCTAGAGCATATACGTGGAGCATGTATGTGGAGCGTATATGCACTTACATGCCATGCACAGTAGCCACAACTCGAAGACCCCATGTTGAAGGTCCCATGTCGAACACATCAAGTCGAACTGCTTGGCAATTGATGGTACACTAGTACATGGCAATGACCTCCACGCCATCTTAAAACGGTATAGGCAAACCGTACCATTCGTTACAACTAAGTCAACTGGAACTTCAATGCAGACCTTAAGGCCATTTCTTGGCTATACTGGAAAGAATGGGGCTACACATCTGATGTAACAAATAATAACTGCTGTAACAATAAATCCCCCATTTGCTATCAAAGGGGGATTCTCTCCTTTAGGAACTCATTTAATGTACACCTAACTCTACTCTGTGAATGGATCCTTTAGTGAAATCTCGTTTAAACCGCAGTAGCTCAGGCACTATGGTTTTCCCGCTTAGGCGGCTTCCACGTAAAAAGTTGTGTTTCCTTTCCTAATTTGACATGTGCATTCTTCTGCGTAAGCAATTGGTGCTCTCACACAAGAACGCGATGGTAAATCGCATCATTCATGGAAGAAATGCCTGAGCCAGGACCTTCAATCCCGAACCAGCAGAATGCATTGACATCTCAACTCAACAACTCAACAGGAGACGATCGCCAACTGCAAGCGCTAACGCATGTAGTAACCACTCTATTGCAGGCGATGAACAACTTTTTCGCTAACTTGCTGACTTTTCTTCAACAACAAGGGCCACACTCATAATTGGCCTTATTCTCTAGACGAATCGGTCTAACGCGCTGCCATACGTCGAACAGCTTGAAGCTGCCCCCGGGGAAGCTAGCTCTTTGGCCACAAGGGAGAGTTGGCCCGAAATCTATCCACCAGCTCCCATCAAGCTCCATCTTCTGACCCAACATTATGACAGCTCCCACACTGCGCAACTACAAAACCCCCAAAGTCACTGATTATGACGGGCTGACCGATCCCGTGCAACATGTCAAGCGCTTCAAAAACGTCCTAGCAAAAGGCGACCCCGTCTCAGATGCCTACAAGTGCTGCCTTTTTCCACAACACCTTGATAGGCTTGAAACTAGATTGGCTCGACGAGATCCGTCGAGATCTATACAAAATTTTGAGTAGTTTTCAAAGCAATTCAGAACAAGATTTGGCATGTTGAAAACCACAACATGAACTATTCATGAGCTATGGTAGATAAAGCAGCATCCATACAAGTCTCTCCGGGAATACGTCGACCGATTCTCGAAGATGAATGCTGAGGCCACCTAGACCCTCTGCCTTTTTATAAGCGCTCCCATAAGGTGGATCTACATCCCTAGATCCGATCGTCCATCTTCACCGCCTTAAAATTAGGGGCCACCATTCCCTTGCAACCCCTCAATCCCCCCACAAGTGATCTCGCGGAACATGAAGCGTGACGTAAATAAGGGAATGACAAGCAATCAATTAACAGAAAATATTATCATTAACACTAATTGTTTTTTGTTACATTAACAGATCTTAGCTTAAAAAATAAAAAAAAAAGAGAGAAGTGGAGGCTATTGACTAAGGCACTGAACTGACTCCAAAGAGGCGGAAGCTGGAACTCTGGCATTGCGAGGAGGCCCTGGATGGTCTTGACAAAGTCTAGTCGGCAATGGTTCTCACTGGTGAGCTCCTCAACTCACACCACCAGAGCTGCCTTCTCGTTCTGCAGCAGCTTTACTTGCACCGACGCCACTGCCGGGTCATCCTCTAAATGGGAACACTTCAACTCCAGGTCTGTGATCATCTTCTCTGCTTCAATGGGCTCTAACCTGTGCAGCAACAGATGGGCCTTGTCCAGTTTGCGGTCGATCTTTGCTGCCTAATCCCCATGGCTCTCTCCGACACGTGCTCGTCAATCCGGTCTAGTCGCCGGCAGACGGTACGAGAAAACACTTCAGCGGTCGAGCCCGAACCCACAACCTCAGAGGGGGCTGATTTTGTCACCGGCGATCCGCTCGACCCGGTCTCAGGCCCAATAAGAGACAAAGGCTCCTCCCCACCAATTCCGGCACTGATAGGTTTGTGACAACCGATGCAGGAGCAGGCTCGTCGTCCGCTTCAAGGGTGATTGTGTTCTCCACTGCGGAGATTACATGAACCCCCTCAGTGCGAGCACCCACAGATGGCCTCGGCGAGGCACGAACCAAGCCTCTTGGATTGTCCACACTGCCAATGTTAGGGGTAGGACGCCTTGCGCTGGACAAGTGGATGCGGAGCCTCTTCTAGCCGGTCAATGTCCCTCAACCAGCCTCTTCAACGCCTCTTCCAGAATGAGAGGCCGGCTCCGATCTGTGACAACCAACGGTTGAGAGGAATTTTGTCCTCAGCGTCCTCTACCATGCTCTCAAATAAAGACATCTTGACCATCGATCGCAAGAAGGCCCGCCTATTGTTGATTCGCAAGAGATTTATAGGGATCCCAATATCACTTGTAGTGGCAGCAAACAATAGCACACGCATCAATACACATGATGCTTATGCCTAGATCCACGCCGATGCACGTGGAGCGAAAATTCAACATTCATATGCCATGCATAGCAGCAGCAGCAGCTCGAAATGTTGAAGATCCCACGTCAAATACATCCGGTAGTATTGCTTGGCAATTAACGATACACCAGTACATGGTGATGACCTCCACATCATCTTAAAGAGGTATAAACAAGTTGTAACATCCGTACAACCAAGCCAAAAAGGCCTACAATGTAGACCTCAAGGTCATTTCTCAATTGTACTAGAAAGAATGGGTTACGCATCTAATGTAACAAATAATAACTACTGTAAAATAAATCTCCCATTTGCTGTCAAAGGAGAATTCTCTCCCTTTGGAACTCATTTAATGTACACCACCCTACTCTGTGAATGAATCCTTTAGTAAAATCTTATTTAAGCCACCGAAACTCAGCTGGCATGGTTTTCCCACTTAAGCGGTTTCCACGTAAAAAATCGTGTATCCTCTCCTAATTTGACATACGCATTCTTCTGCGTCAACAGGCAACATGTAAAAATTGATTATTTGATGGGAAATTATTCAGAGATTCAATCAAGAATGCAGTCCCAAATAAACAGAGAAACTAGTTCCCAAAATGAAGAGTGACTAAAGGAAGAAGACAATGTGAAGCTGTGAGAGAATATGGAAAGAAAGATGCAGATAGAAGCAGGAGAGAATAGTGGAGTCAAACCACTCGATCAGTCCGTCGATCGGCCTCGACCGTAGGAACGACCACGCGGATCCCCTCCTCCAAGCTGCTTAGCAAAACCGAAAATCCTCCATCTGCTCCTCCCCTGTTTTAAATGGGCTAACCCTAACCTCCCGGATCAACACGGTGGAGACCGAAACTGTGCGGTGCAGGCGGCGTCAGGCGCGGCGGCGGATGGGATCAGCGCCGGTCGGCTAGCTTCAGCCGGTCAGACAGCGACGGGGGCGGTGCGCGCGCGGCTCCTCACTCGCACGGGAGGAGGTAGCCACCCCAGGAATGGCAACGGGCCGAATCGGGTCGGATTTATAAATACCCATACTAGCTCTATACTTATTTTCGTTCCACCCGTTTTACTTCTATTTTAGTTTTCACAAATTAGTACCTGCCCCGCCCTGCCTAATTTTTTCATTAATATTAATAAAAATTAAATTATTTTATTTTATTTAAAATAATAAAAATCATAGCTACATGATAAATATTACACTATAAAAGTAAAATCTTATATTTCTTTATTTTTAATGTACTTTTTTTATTTGACTTTACATAAGTTTATATAAGAATAGATAAAAGTATATACATAACGAAGTGGGGTGGGATGAGTATAGTTGATTCATACCCGAACTGGCTCTATTTCATAACGGGACTGGGCGAGTTGCGGGTTGCAGATAAAATTTTAATACTCATATCCGTCTTATTAGGGGTGAGTCGGGCGGTTTAATCGGATATGAGTATAAATTGCCACCCCTAACCATGCCTAATAATTAATTGGTTCAGCCCTTTTTTCAAATAGGTCCCCAGTTTCCTTTGACCTATCCAAAATAGATTCCCTGCTTCCAAATTATATATAGGTCCATAGTCTTCACATGCCAAATATGTAAAATTTATTGCATAAATGATATTAGCAATCAATGAACTGCTAGTCAGAGAGCTAAATGCATTTAGGGGGCGTTTGGTTCGATATTATCTTGATGTTATATTATATTATTTAGAGAAAGTAATTATTTACTTTAATGATATCTATAAATGATCTTCTATTAGACTATAAAATTATTAGTCAAAAGATGACATCTAGATTACATAACATAACATCAAGATAACAGCGAATCAAACGCCCCTTAGTGTAAGTCGATCTGCACGTGGGCATGCGATGGAGGTAGATTGACACAATGACTGTATACATACATTAGGTACAGGTGAGGGTCTAGTCTCTTTTAGCGGCGAGCCCTTTCTGGTATTAGTAACATGAAAAATAGATGAGTAAATTACATCCACGCTTCTAAAGTTAGAAAAGTAATGTAAATTAGTCTTAGAGCCTGTTTGACAATGGATTCAGGTTCAAAAAAAATAGAATCGGATTCAAAGTTTGAAGCGGCTTCAGATAAGTGAAGCAATTTCAAACTTAAATTCTGTTTGGATGAAAAGTAACTTGAAACTAGTTTTAAATCTACTTTAATTTATTTTTGTTTGGATAAATATTAATTTAGAAACCACTTCATCTCACAATAAAATCTCAAATATAATTAAAATACATAAAATTTATAATAAAAGTAAATACAAAATATTTATTCAAAATTTCATAATTTATTTGAATACTTATTAATTTAAAATTCTCACGAGAATATATATCAAAATTTGAGATATTTAAGGGATGCGGTTATGAGTCAAAAGATAATTTGTTATTATTTTTTAAATTTTAACTTAATTCTCCCTTAATTTTAGCTTTGAGAGAAATACCAAATTTATCTTCGAATATGTTTTTCTGAAAATTTGGGAAAAAAAGAAGAAACGATCACGAGTCTGAAACCACGTTTTCGGTGGTTTCGGCTTCGTGACCGCGAAGGTATTTCACGTTTCTAAAATGGATTCAAATCGGTTTCGTCTCATTTGAAACCGGTTGAGACAGCCAATCAAACCGACCCTTAATTTTTTAAAACTTTTGATTTTAATTCCTTAAATTATAAAAGCTCTGCAGTATTGATATATCTTTCAGAATCTCGCCTTTTTGTCAATTTTTTAAGAAAAATATAATATTTGATCATTTTTAGATTAGTTTAAATAATTTATATATTTTAACTGATTATTATATTTTATTTCATTTTTTTTAAAAAATTAATAGAAATTTAAATTTTAGTTTCTCATATCTCTTATTTTTTTATTCTAAAAATTTAAAATTAAAAAATAGAAATATTAATATTTCACTATTATATTTTAAAGACCTAAAAAATTGACGATTGTGAATAATTTTATGACATAATAATAAAAAATTAATAATTATATATTAATTGAGATCAAAACTATAATATTTTTATAATTTCAAGAATTAAAATTAAATTTTTTAAAAATTAGAATTAATTTATAATATTTTTTTTGATTTCAATAGCTTAGATGCAATTTGCCCAAAATAGATGTATATGTTTTTCTCCTAGCTGTAACTACGAAGGCAACTGAACATAATAAAATAACAAACTCTCATGCACACAAAATTAAACAAAATGATAAAAATGAGAAACAAATACAATCCAATTAAAAAAAAAAACAATCCATTTTTTTTTTATTTTTTGATGGTAACAATCCAAAATTGTGGACATCCAAAAGATCTGGTGCGTTGGTCGGCAAATGTGAAAAAAATGATGCTCTACATCAATATTTTACATTCTATAATTTTTAAAAATAAAATTAATTAGGAATAATTACCAACATGTCACATAATTTAGTTTTATTTATGCCTTACCAATTCATTCTTAGTTAATTACGCTATGCACACTCAAAATATTATAAAAGCTTACATACACATATTTTAACTTATTTTTATTACAATGAGTACTTTAGAAAATTGCGTTAAAGCTAGGGCGTTCCCTGGAAGCGACGCGCTGTATTGCCTGAATACAGTGAAAAATGAGCAAGGGCCGCTGCATCGGCGCCCGGGTGTAGTGAAAAATGAGCAAGGGTCCCCACATCATGGACGGATGCGGGTAAAGAAGCTAGTCCATCATAGTAGAACTCAAGTAAGTAGGATTAGATTAGGAACTTGGAATATAGGCAGCCTGACGGGCAAGCTAATGGAGTTAGTGGATATTATGATTTATAGAAAGATTAATATTTTGTGCCTGCAGGAAACAAAATAGGTTGGAGAGAAAGCTAAGGAAATTGATGGCCTAGGTTTTAAACTTTGGTACTCTGGTAAGAATAAAAATAAGAATGGAGTGGGTATAATTCTGGATAAGAGCTTGAAGGATCATGTAGTGGAAGTTAAGAGAAATTGTGATAGAATTATGGCTTTAAAAATTATAATCAATGAAATGATTATTAACATTGTAAGTGTGTATGCTCCCCAAGTTGGCTTAGATGCGAGCACAAAGAAAAATTTTTGGAATGATTTAGAAGAGTTAATACAAGAGATACCTCAGGAGGAAAGATTATTTATTGGAGGAGATTTAAATGGACATTTTGGACGTGTTGCTGAGAAATTTAATAATATACATGGTGGATATGGTTTTGGAGAGATAAATGAGGAGGGTAAAACTATTTTAGAGTTTTCTTCAGCATATGATCTTGTAATTGCTAATACTTTATTCAAGAAGAGAGAGGAGCATGTTATCACATACAAGAATGGAATTTCAAGAACTCAGATTGATTATTTTCTTACAAGAAAACGAGATCGCTTGGATTGTAAAAATTGTAAAGTCATTCCAAGTGAATGTTTGACTACCCAACATCAATTAATGGTTTTAGATTCCGAGATAAAGTATTTGAGAAGAAATAATAAGTCAAAATCCTATCCTCGGACTCGATGGTGGAATCTAAAGAATGAGAACAAATGTATATTTAAGAAGAAGGTTCTAGAACTTGGGCAATGGAATATTAACGGGGAAACTGATCTTATGTGGTTGACAGTTGCTAACTGTATCCGTAAGGTGGCAAAGGATGTGTTGGGAGAATCCAAAGGAATGATTCCAAATAATAAAGATCCTTGGTGGTGGAAAGATGATGTACAAAAAAAAATTAAGGAGAAGAAGATTTGTTATAGAGATTGGTTTAAAAACAAAAATAATGATAAGTGGGAGAAATATAAAGTGGCTCAACGAGAGTCTAAGAAAGCAGTAGGCATTGCAAAAAATATGGCTCTTGAGGATTTATATAAGAAGCTAGACACTAAAGAAGGAGAAAGACAATTATATAGGATTGCCAAGGCAAGAGATAGAAAAACTAAAGATTTAATTGAAGTAAAATGTATTAAAGATGAAAATCAAAGAGTACTTTTTATCAAAGAAGATATCAAAAATAGATGGATGAGTTACTTTCAACAGCTTTTCAATATAATAATTAACTTTATTTTATATTATTCACAAATTTTAATAAAAAAATATTTTCATTCAATTTTATTTTACGAGAAGTCTCTCTAATTTTGATGCATATGCATCTAAGTCCTTGTAGTTTTTAAATCAATTAAATTAGTTTATCTAATTTGAAAAGTAATGTAACTAAGCTTTTTATCTATTAAATTTATAAGTAAAATGAATTTTTTTCCCTTCTTTATCTTCTTCTTTCACTCTTTTTTTTTGAATAATTACCTACATACCATACAATTTAATTTTATTTATGTCTTACCCATCCATTCTTAATTAATTATACTATGCACACTCAAAATATTATAATATTTTACATGCACATATTTGAGTTAAAATTTAATCAAAATCTATTTGAAAAAAAAATTCTTTTAGTAAATTATTAAAATTATATTTTTACTTTTAATAATATATATTTTTCTCTTCCTCAATACCACACTAAAGCGCTGATTTGTCCTAAAATCAATTCACGTCGCGGATGTCTTCTTCCTTTGCTGCCACCTAAACATTAAGATTTTAGGATTTTCACTCAAAATATATTTAAAATAATGTGATTAACAGTTCAGATTTTTTGTAATTTAATTATAGTTAGAATTATTAAAAAATTATGATTACTCATTATAATAGAAATAAGTTAAAATATGTGTATGTAAAATTTTATAATATTTTGAGTGTGCATAGCGTAATTAACTAAAAATGAATAAGTAAGACATAAATAAAATTAAATTGTGTGACATGTAGGTAATTATTTTTTTTTCCTTTTTTTATCTACGCTTAATGTTATTTTTGAATACTGACTCTAAAAGAATATTAATATTGTGGACAACGATGATAAGGCAATGATGAGAAAAATGTCTTTTTGCTTGAGAATTAAGTAATTAGAAGACTTAGCTGAATTGTTTTTAAAGTAGAGGGATTAATTTAGTTGGTGTAAAAATTAGAGGGATTGAAAATAATGTAGATTTAAATTAGAGGGACCTATTTGCTATATACCATTTCTTTTAAACTTTTTCTTCCGTCTTCCGGAGTCGGATCCTCGTCGACGCTGCTCAGATTTTACTCCCACGTCTCTTTCTCCGCAGCTTCTTCCCAGCGCCACTCAAGCAGTTGGATCCGCCTCCAGTCTCTCCCTTTTATGGGAGGACGGGCTCCGTCTTGTGCGAATCTTCGCCAGTACGCCCGCATCTTCTCCGAGAGAATTAGGTCATCGAAGGCCGCTAAGGCGAAGCCCGTCCTGAAATCGCTGGCTTCGTCCAGGGAGAAGGCTGCTGTGGGGATTCCAGGCGATTCTGCTGGCTCTAGGCGGGTGATGGAGGCGGCGGAGAGCCGGCGGGAGGACCGCTTGCCACTGTCGGAAGTGGTTGCGGACTGCGTGCGGCGTTGGTTCCAGGATGCACTGGAGGAGGCCAAGGCCGGGGATACGGCGATGCAGGTTCTTGTTGGACAGATGTACCAAAGCGGATATGGCGTCCCCCGGAACGAGCAAAAGGTGCGATGATTATGTTGCTTTTGCTGCTAGGGTGGAGATTTCTTGCTTTCTAGGGGTTAAGAGGGTCGGGCTTTTTGGTCAAGTTTTTTATGTGCATTTGTTAAAAGTTCTTGTTCTGATGCATGTCAATTGAATGGTCGATTTTAACTTACACTGCTGAGTTGATTTTTTGTACTGTTTTCTGTTGGGAATTTTTTTCTTCCAGTTTGAAAATGTTGTTAATTCGACCATCGTTGTTAAAGGTGGCTTTTTTTTCGATGCCGTGGCTTCTATGTTCTTACTAAATGATTTGAATCAGTGGAGCCCATGGGA
Source organism: Apostasia ramifera (assembly GCA_019297695.1). Classification (NCBI taxonomy): domain Eukaryota; kingdom Viridiplantae; phylum Streptophyta; class Magnoliopsida; order Asparagales; family Orchidaceae; genus Apostasia; species Apostasia ramifera. The sequence continues at coordinate 102,884 of JAEMOT010003832.1, read as the reverse complement.
TTTGTAGTTCTAACAACTAGCGATGATATAAACGGAAATTCTCTGACAGATCCTTGTTAGGTTTTCTGCAAACGACAACAACATAGAAGCAACAGTCTCAAAGTAGTTGGGTAGGGTACATGGATTTTTCTTCTCTATTCAGCTCCATGCGAAGCTACGCGCTCATGAGTGCAAGAAATTCTAAGTCATTTATTGATTTGAGCTATAGAGTCTGAGAATCTGAACAACACTTCGGATCATTTCTGGCTAAGTTTCGAAGCCAGCATTACAAGGGAAAGAAGTCACGAGGCAAAAGGAAGCCGAGCCAAGAAGCCTTAAGAAGAAAACCCTTCGAACAAGGAGTTTCAAAAGAAGAACCACGTGCTATGATTACCTTAGGAGAAGAAGCCTGCTATATGACCTTGACAAATACCTTAGTTCAAGAGGAGACCTCAGATCAATTAATGAAAATCGAAGAACAGTGAAAAATATCGAGGTGCACCCTTGAAATCCCACGAAAACCCCCTGGGCCAAGTATCCATCCCAAGAATAAAGGTAAAAACCTTGGAAGAAGCCGACCGGAGGGAGAACTCCTAAGTAATTTCCATAAATGACTCCGGTTGAACTTTCTATTCATGAAAGCACCAAAGAAATGCGACACGGGATAATATCATATGCCAACGTCCTGCGAGTGCTACCAAGAAACCTTGTCGCCCAAGACCTGCATGAGACAAACACTACAATGTTCTCACTAGTCATTAAAAGGACTGCAACAGGGTTGGCCAAAGCTGCACGTGTGCTACCCAACACCTCTGCATGTTACAAAAAGATTTAACTGTAATAAGGGAATCGGGTGTAATGGGGATCAGGGGCAACATAATGTCAGATCTTAAGACTCGTGTAGATTCAATCTGACAGGTGCCTTCTATTTAAGGAGAGAATGTCCATGTAAAATGGCTTAGTAATCATTTTTAAGAAAACTCTTTTTGGGCATTTCTTCTCCTTACTTTGCCTCCTAGCCTCCTATTTTTCTTGGCTATACTCTACAAAGTGAGAGAGGAGATAGCCCATGTTATCAGTTCCATTGACTAGGTCCAAGATGCTCTTGTATGCTATGCGTGGCCTTCTAAGGGGGAGAACACAAAAGTCTTGTTGATTTGATAAACGACCATTTTATGTAAATGAGGGAGGTAGAGTCAGGCGGTGCCATTCTCTTTTAAATGTTGTAACTTATGTCCCCTCACATTTTCACAAAGGTCTCAATTGGACAATGATGGGCATGTTTAAAACACCTTATGTCCTTCACTCTACTTATCCATTAAAGGTGTCATGCTACTTCTCTAATATAGTCTTTGTTATTATAGTTCGTTCTAGTGTAATCACTTATCTATAACAACATTCACATTGCAACTATTATTATCTTACAAATATTTGGCACTTAATTGACCAAAATTTGCTCTTGTAAATGTGAGGTCCTTGTGCATGATGAAAACTAGATATTTCAGGTGCATTTGGGTTAGTCAATGGTGAATCCAAAATAGGATTAGCTTACTCTTGAAGGCTAGCTTTATTTATTGGGGATCTGTTATTCTGGTATTATTTGTTTTTTCTCCATTAATTTTTGTTAAAATGATTTACATGATTGTTTGATGTCCCCCTTTTTAGTCTTTTTTTTTTCTTTTTTCATATTGAAGAGTATTTTTGAATAAGAGAGAAAATATATTAGTCACAATTTTGGTGATATATAAAATTATTTTAATATTGATAGGTGTGTAAGATGTGAAATAAAGTTAATTTTAGGATTACTATTTGTGATGGATGTGAAATAAAGTTGATTTTTAATATTGAAATTTGTATTAAATGTGAAATAAAGTTATTGAAATTTGTGATGAATTTGAAATATTAATAAAATATTAATTTGGGCTCTTTTGAGCCTCAAACCAAACAAGGCTTTACTATTTTGTCATTCCTTTTAGGTCTATTTAGATTTTTTTTTCGTATTTATTTTTTTTGCCAATAATTTGTTATATTTTACTACTTTGATATTTTTTATTGCTTGTTATTCTTTTTTGTTTATTAATTTTTTTGTTTGTTGTCTTTGGCATGATAATTTAATACGAAAAAATCATTATAGTGAAATGACTGTATTTCATGCTCCATTCCTCATCAATGTAATTACGCTTATATTTTAACTATAAAGTGGTGGGGACACAGATCAGCATCGAATTTGATGGCTAGGACGACGTTATGTACTGAATCAAAATTCAAATTCAAATTAATTAGAGCTATTAGAGATTTTCATATTAGCTTTATTTAGATTTGATTTGATTTAGAGCATATCTGGAAGATTTGGAGACTCACCACATTTGGAGCTGATTTTATTTTATTGTAATAGAATTAGTTTCATATTTGCTTTTATTTATTTGGTATTTTATTTTCTGTATTTAATATTGTATTTTCACATGGGATCTCTCTATATAAAGAGGTCGCCTTTTATTGTAAAAATATAGAGCATTTGATGAATGAAATTATGTTTGAGTTTTCTTAGAGCCTAAACTCGGGTTAAGGGGTCGATATTCCGGTGAAGGAAATGGTAGGGCTAGCCTTTGGTGAGAATCCTCAAATTGGCCTAATTATCCACTTTTCAAAAAAAAAAAAAAAATTGCGCACTCATTTTCCTCAGAAGCTCGATCCGCTAGCAGCGCCGTGCAGTTTTGCCAGACTCGTTCNGCTCGCCCGCCGGCGCGTTCGCTTGCGCCTGGCCGTACTCGCGCCCGCGCGTCTCCCGTACTCGATAAGATCAGTTAATCATCGTCAATGACTCGTCTCCGATTCAAATCGCTGGTAAATTCTTTCCCGAACCTCACTAAGCTGATTATTTGACTTTAACACAAATTATTCGCTTGACTTTGATTATTTATTTGGCTCTAATTGTGCGATCTGATATTTCTTTTTGTGTCAATTACTGTTAGATTTAACTGTGAGACGTCTGTCCTAAGTTCCTGAACCTTGGATCTGATTTATTGAATTTAAATTGACGCTCTAATCTAAATTGATAAATTCTTATTTATCATATGATCCAATTTAAATTCAATTTTAAAATATCTTAATTTACGGGATTCAAAAATCTTATTTATCATATAATTTATCTAGAAAATATTTTTCTTTTAATTAAAATAATTTGCTAATCGGTTTTGTTGAATATAAATATAAAATATCATTGGCTTCTTTTTCCGTCCCGCATCATAAAGCAATCATTAGGTTCAAGGCTTTGTAATTTGATTTTATATTATGTTTGATCTTAAATTATTGGTGTTGATCTCATTTTTTTTTTGGTGTTGATCTCATGTTTATATTATTGTTGATCCTTTTTTCTTGATTCTTTTGGATACTTTTGAACACTCAACAATTGAGTTGCACTTATAAGCGTTACTAGTTATTGTTTAATTGAAATTTTTTCATTAATGAGCATGTATTGATTATACTTTATAGCTTTTTTTTAAAGAATGACCTAGCTTGTGAATTGTCTAACTTAACTGGCAGAACAAAGTAATGCATTATCATTGCAGATCTCTTATCTCTAGAAGTATTCATGATGTTCATGGAGTCATTAGTTTTCCCCTTTTGGCTTGTCTTTAGGTTTAAAAGAATAATGATGCAAGAGCATTCAGATGTACGACGTTCCAGTTTGGGCCATCTAATCATGGAACCGATTATCTGACCCTATTTGTTTGATGCATTGAGGAACCAGATAGAATAAACCATTTGATTCATTTAGCATTTAATATGTTAATTCAATCAATTTTTAGAGGACGGCAAATTACAGTGGAATTTGTTAGCTCAAAGGCTTGCCAAAAAGGGAGTGAATTGGGAATAATTTAAAATAATTCAAGTTAATTGAGTATTTAATATTTATATCATAAATATTTTCTTTTAAAAAGATTCGGTTCAGGTTTAAAGAGTAAAATGCAAAAGAATAAGTTGAAACACTTCAAATATTATAATTTAGTTGATTTTAACAATCAGTCTCCTGAAATATTACATTGAGAGGCTCTATGTATATATAGTATTGCCAAGAAAAACATATACAAAATCTTTCTAAAAATCAACCAAATATAAGCAAGAGAAAAATTTAAGCCAGGAAAGTATCTTCATAAAATGATAAAAGAATAAGGGTATGAAGAACCACTTGAAGAGAGCTTGAAGAAATGTTATAGATTAAAACATTCAAATAAGAATGAAATTTTCTTCAAAACCGAATTAGATTTCAAATGCATATTTTCTCTTGAAAAATTGACAACAAACAAGAAAATATGAACCATTCAACTCTAGAGAAGATATGCAAGGTGAAAACTATAGGTTATGTTCATGAAAACCAATAGAGACAATACATTCAAGAGAGCAAAATTAAAATCTTCTTTAAAATTTTATTAAATCTCAAATGTATCTTTTTCTTTTCAAAAAATAAGCACAAGAAATAAAGCAACTCTAGAAAAATTATGTGAAGACATGAATTATTCAACTCTATAGAAGATATATAAGAAGAAAGCTATAGGTTGTGTTCATGAAAAAAAAAATCCAAAAGTGGATTTGGCACTTGTGAAATATTACTCATAAGAAATCCAAAAGTGCTAGAGCTTAAGATAAAAAGAAGGCTTCAACACTTAGAGAAAAATGCAAATCAAACCATGAGTGTATCACTTCAAGGAGAATGAAAGCTTTTGAAGACTTAGCCATGAAATTCAAGAGTGCTTTAGTTCTTCAAGTTTCAAGGAGAGCTTCAACACGTAGAATAATTTTGGAAGATGAAGAACATAGTGTTAACCTCTCATAGCTCTAAGGGAAGAAAATGAAGGCCAGTGAAGGAGAAGATGGGTTGGAAAATTACAAATGGGTCCTCATTCAATTTGGACACAAAAAAAGATAAAAGCTTTTTTCTAGTCATTGAGAAGAGGATGAGAGATGGTGAAATTGCAATGAAGTCTTCCTATGACTTGATGAGATCCATCCTTGATTGCTTAAAACGACAGTTGAGATCTACCCCTGAGGGCCTGTTTGTTTATAAGGTTAAATTAATAAGGTTAAAATTAAACTTGGATGGAGATATTTTTTATTGAAAATTGTGAATGATGTGAAATAAAGTTAGTTATTATGTTGGGATATGTGAGGGATGTGATATAAGATAGTTAGTATTTTAGTAATGTGTGTAGGATGTGAAATAAAGTTAATTTTTAATATTAAATTTTATGTGTGATGTGATATGCCTGGTTAAAATTAAACCAGGTTAATTTTCAATAGCCAAACAAACGGGGCCTGATTGCTTAAGGATCAACAATCTAAAAAGTGATAGGAATAATTGGAAATATGAAAATTACTTAAAAAGATTAACTAGGAATAAAAAAACAGCCTTTGGATTGGGATGAGGATGAAGAATGAAAGCTGAGTTTTCAGAATCACATCTGGTCCCATTGAGGTGTCATTTGGAAAAGACTCCAAAGGTACTACCCACATAGAGAATGATGTTGAATCGGTTTAGATTATCTCTTTATCTCCTTTGTGTTCTTGAGACTTGATCGACGAACTAATCGTTTGTTTAAATCCTTTATTTGTAGTTGTCCTTGTATGTATATCTTATATACTTTCATAGATGAAAGTATATATCTAGTCTTTCATGTTATGTACTTATCATCCCTTGTATTTCATTATATTTTTACCTTATATCGGAACATTATGATGTTATGAATGTTATTTTTTTTACCATTTTAATTCATCAATTTTCGTTATATGTTATCACAAGCATAGTTATCCATATTCATCCCTACATTAGATAATTTTTTGCTCTTAAGTGTTAGAGAGGTTCCAATTCTTTTATATGCGCTAATTAAGTTGTTGCTACTCAATGAAATGGGAATGAGGGACATAGGAATGGAATTGTTTTGGATAATAATTATACTTTAGGGATAATTATATATATGTCACTAAAATCTAATTATTTTATATATTTGACACTCAAATCTTTAATATTACATATTGACCACTAAAATCATATGAAAATTACATTCCATGTATAATTCATGTCACAAAGTTGTGGCATATATGTAATAAAAGTTATAATTTTTATATGATTTTAGTGGCCAATATGTAATATTAAAGATTTTAATGTCAAATATATAAAATAGCTAAATTTTAATGGCATGTATGTAATTATGGTGAATCTGAAATCATTTTAAAGCAAAGCTGGTGATGCATGTCAACCAATTGTTGTAGCATCATACTGTTGCAAATTTAAAGTTTTGGATTAGATTGAAGAAAAAGGCATTTTTACATGTTACTTAGTAGCATTGAGTATTTTATATATATTCAGTGTTAAGAGTCGTCGTCATTGTTATTGTGTCTAAGTGTCTGTAGTTATAAGTTAGGATATGATTATATTTGATGAGAGTTTTAGCTTTGTTGTGTCATGAGTGTGTATGAATTTAGTGTAATTCGCAAGTTTGCAGGTGCATTAGAATACCAATCGATTTTGGCATTTAAGCTATTTAATCGTCTTGACCAAATTGTTTGAACTCCAAATGATTGTCAAATCAAGATTTTGGTGGAAAAGGTTATTTGTTATTTTTCATGCTATGGAGACCATATAAATCATGTAAAATGAAGAAGGGTTGATGATTGAGATTCATGACTGAAATTGAGCTTTGTGAGGTTTTTTAGAGTTAGGCTTGTAGATGTTCCATTTGGGGATGCCTCCACATGTGCTTCCCATGTAAAGAAGGATGTCGAACGGTTTGAGGTTATCTCTTGCTTTACCTTCTTCATCACCGATTATTCATATTTTGTTGTTTCATTTACATTTTTTTGTTTTAAATTCACATTTTCACATGTTTCGCTTGCTTCTTCTCTACTTTTGTTTTCTCCGATGTTGGATTTTCATACAATTGTGATGGGAATCTATAGTTGGTTCTTGAACTATAAGGTCCCTTGTTTCCGGCCTACATTAGTTGGTTTCGAGCTCAAATAGAAAAACGGTGTGGGAGGTAGGTTGGTAGCATAAAAACTATAAAGTTTATGATGGATTTCTCTATTATCTTTATCTCCTCTTTTTTTGTGTTTTTGTTTTTTGAGTTCCCTACAAGAGTGTTGCATCCTAGCATGAGTGTATTGTAAGGTGGGCAAGGGGGAGAGTGTCCCTTTTGATCAAGTTGTCATATTATTGCTTAGATATGAGATTTAATGGGCATGGTACACAAACTTGGCTGTGGAGCTTGTGTGAGAGTTGATTCTGTAGCCAATCACAACTAGTTGGGGAGGTGGTGCTGGTGGTGGTGCTGGTGGTTGTTTTTAGTGAATCTGAACACTCAGGACAAATTGGAGAAAAATAATGTTATTGAAATATTTGAGTTGAGTTTAAAATGTTGTGTTGGATTGTTGCTTTTTCTTGTTCTTCAAATAATTGCTTTCTCTATATAACATGACACTACACCAAGATAACATTAAACCAAATACCCCCTTAATCTTATTTCTTTTGCTGATTTTTGTACAATTAAATTTACTTTCTTTTGCGATATTTTTTCCTTGTGTTTTGAAATTGCTGGCTGCTTGTTTTCTGTAAATTTTTAGGCAAAGGCATGGCTATCAAAGGCCTCAAGATATCGAGCATCAGCTTGGAAGGTCAGCAATAAACATCCAGGTTGGCACTTTTGCTGTATTAATTTTACATTAGATTAAGTCAAAAATGTAAAACCAAAGCATATGATTGTGAATATCCTTCATATTCTTAAAGTTATTACTATCATCTGCCTTGTTCATTTTTCTATAAGTTTCTGATAACTAATTACATATATAGGTTATAATGCTAGTGACTCAGATTCTGGTGAGACAAAGAGTTGAGTAGAGCTGCCTGAATGCCTAAACTAAAGAGTAAGTTTTAATCCTCATCATAGTTTAGTTCGAGAGATCCTAGATATCTATCTTCATTCCATTATTGAGCATATTAGCATCCCTTAGTACTCTGCATGTTGGCTTCGCAACGCTTAATATAAACCATCCATTGTTGACCATCTAGACACCTTATTTAAGAAGAAAGTCCTTTTTGGCTCTTTATGAACGAACATTGTTTGTCATTTTCTGTAAGTGCAGGCTGTGCAGCTGACTATTCAAGTTCCACATGTCCTTTAAGTCTGCATTTTCTCAAATATCTATGCTTGACTTTCAGGAATGGCTATTCCATTCCTGTGCCTAAATGCATCTTTAGTCTTTTTTTAATGGTTGGTGAAGCAAAAAAAAATTGATAAGGAGAGGGAAAAAAGGAGAGTTTACCTTTGCTAAACTGAGTCCTGCAAAGTTTCTTTTTCCATGAAAACCTTATTGTATAATTCTATCTTTTAGCTACTCGTGATCAAAAGAGTCCTTGTCGAATTTGTGTCTTTCCATAAATTTTACTACATTACGAAGAAGCATATAACTAGAGTTTTTTTGAGATATTTTTTATTTGGAAAAGGGCCTTTGAAGGGGAGAAATACTAAGATGTTGGACGAAGATGTCAAGGCTTCAGTAGCTTAACCTGCTAATAATAGTGGATAACTTCATTTACTGTTTATGAAATTATGAGGAAAACTTATAGCTAATTTCATGGGTTATCCAAATTACATCATTGTTTATTTTTTTCATAAATTTTACTAATCTATGGCTATGCCACCTTTTAAAAAACAATTTTACAAATTGCTTCATTTGCAGTAGGCCTACTTCGAAGCTATCATTATCTTTTATTTTATTAAAGGAAGGAGCGAGTCTGCATGTGGAAACAACTTTAAAATAAGTTTAAGGTGCTTATCTCATGTCAACTACTAAACACTCATATTCCTATGTTTGAGACTTTTAAGCAGCTTAAACTACTTGAAGCTATTTAAAATTGAAGCTTCCTAATTTAATTAGTTGTTAGTGTTATTTAAATGTCAGTGCTATCTAGCAATATTTGGTTAAATGCTATTATATTGTGGATTAAAATGTTAATTATTATTAAAATTTAGGGATCTAAAAGTAATTTATTTTCAAAATCATAGAAGAAGTGATATCTAGATGCCTTCGAATTATTTCCTCGAAAAATAAGATATAGCATCATGATAGCATCGAATCAAACTGCCCTAGCTGCAAAAATTAGCCAGATTTCTATTATTTATTTTCTGTGGGATTTCAGTGATGCAGTTGATGCTGATTTAAACTTAAATCATTTGCTGAATTTAGTTTTTGTTCTGCCCTGCAGTGCCGCCTCTTGTTTCAGCTGTGTGCTATTCTCGCCTGTACGTACAATTTTATAAATCTTGCATCTGGAGGGCTTTTTGCTAAAATTCATTGTTATATTATCGTCCTGAATTCAATCAACCCTTCGTATGATCAACTTCTTGTATAATGATTTTCTCCCATATGTTCGACTGAATCAGAATTTGATGTTTGATTTACAGCTGAACACAACCATCTCAAAAAAGGAGAAAATTTGATCAAAATAATCGGTGTAAGTCATCAGATTGTCAAGAATAATGCAAATAGATTAAATCTTGTTATAAATCGCATTCATGGGATTCCATTTCTACATGTTTGTTAATACAAAGTGTAGTTAATTTTGAAATATAATCTGTGTATTCTTTAAGAAAATGAGAACGCAAACTTTTCAAATTTTCACGTTCAAATCACGTGACTGTAGAGTTGTTATCGGACTAATTTCGAGCTAACCGAAGGTAACTTAAAATTGAAAATTTCAAGCTATGCTTAGCTTGAAATTAGTCCGAAATTGAAATGGGGCATGATTCGAGATGACTTGAATCATAATTGTGAAATAAAGTAAGAATGTTATGTATTCAAGAGGATTGATCTTTAGACTTTGAGGAGAATATAAACTTTGAATTTTCTCCATTCTACCACTAGACAAGTTAGCTTATGTTTCGAGCGAGTTAGAGTCAACTCAAAATTGCATCGAAATGAACTTCGAACTAAAGTTTCTAGCTTACGATTTGATTCAAAAATTTTAAATTAATTTTAAGCCAATTCAAAAATCTAATAACTTGGAATACTGGAGCTAGCATACCACTGAGAGCATGATGGGAGATGAGAAGAGTAAGAATGTGGAATTATATTGTTAGATTGATTTTTTTTTTTAATTAAAATTACCCATCGTAGATTTTGATTGAGAATTTGATGTACTTCTTCTTAATATTTTTTGTAATATATTATATGAGAATATAATTTAATATATTCTTGTAGTATTTTAAGTCATTATATTTAAAAAAAAAAGATTGGTACTGTTATTGTGTTAATATACTTTGCTATACCCAGAGTACTCAATCCTAATCCATATTGTCTTGCTCTCATTTAAAAAAAAAAAAAAAATCCATTCATCTCTCTCTCTAGCAAACAATGTATATAAAAATTATCATGAAAAATCGATCATCAAAACATTTACTAAATCATAAACAGTGTGAGGAATTAGGGTCGATAATGGAGCCGATAAAATCATGTAAGTAATTTTGAGTTTATACTCAAATCACTCGTATTTAGGGCTTTCATTTAAAACTATTAGCGATTTAATTTCGAGCTAATTCAATGTTGATTTAAGATTAAATTGAAAATTTTTTATTTGATTCGATGAATAAATGAGAAAATTTTGATTTTATCTTGATCTAAACTTGGTTTGATTTATTTGTTATCAATTTATGCTCAATCCAAGCTACATTTAATTTAATTTAAACTGTGGTCATTTGTTTAAAAATAAAAAGCAAATAAAAGTACAATAAACACCACCATTTGGATAACACTTATGGAGAAAATTTTAATAAAGATTTTAATTAGACTATTATAAAAAAATAAACAATTTAGTTATATATATACATATAATTAATATCTTTTATTTTTTTAATCAATCTAATTTCGAGCCGATATATCGGCTCAAGATTGAATTGACAAAAATTTTAAGCCATAAATACTATTTGTTAGTCAGCTCATTTGAATCTAATCAAGCTTAATTTGATTTAAAATTTAATTTAATTTTTACACGATCTTTGCTCTTAGAGCCAAATTAATAGCCTTATCTTTGAGCTGGGTTCAAAATGGAGACCTTTGGGCCTGTTTGGTGCGAGGATCAAAATCAGAATTAAAATGATACTAGTTTAAAATAATTAATAATAATAATAAATAAAATTTTTAAATTATTTTACATAAATTTTAATATAAAAAAATATTATTTTGTTTCACATAATCATTAATTTTCAATAAAAATATCAAATTTATTTACATTCTAGACTAAAATACTAATTCTAATATTTTGGTCTAAGAAGTATAGTGGTGGTTACCGGACTGGTTCCGGTCTGGTTCTACCGATTCCGGTCTGGTTCTACCGGTTCCAGGTTCGGTTGGACTTGGAAACCGGTCCGGTCCGGTTCCAACCAGTTCGGAACTGGTTAGCTTAGCTTGGATCCGGTCCGAGTCCAGTCCAGATCCATATATTTGGGTCGGATCGGGTCAATCTGGTAAATTAATTTAAAAATATTTTTTTATGTATTTTATAAAAAAATTGTATATTCAAAAAAAAAATTACTATTTATAAAAAGTTTTAATACATGTTAAAAAATCTAAAATAACCTTAAAACGATCACTTTAAGTTTAAAACAGTTATTTGACTGTTATTGGGAGCAGAAACGGTCAAATGACCGTTCCATTATAAAAAAAAAAGAAATTAATTTATTCACTGCAGCTGGCAGCATGAGGCACACTGGCATTGCCCCCACATAAATATAAATATATATATATATATTTATTTATTTATTTTGGAATCGAATCGGTTCTTACTGGACCGGTTTCAGACCGGTTTCGAGTCGAACCGATCCAATAAGAAGCGCTAAATATGTGAAATAAAGTTGATATTTTTATTAAAAATTATTGAGTAAGTGAAATAAAATAATATTTTTTATATTAAAATTTCTGTAGAATAATTAAAAAATTTTATTTATTATTATTATTATTATTATTATTTTTAAGCTATTACCATTTTAATCCTGATTGGGCGCCCAGGGCCCTGAGTTTAACGCTTAATATCGCGCAGGTTCACATTTTTTAAATTATAACATCGGGTCCCTGAGTTTTAATAAATTATCAAATTGATTTTTTTTTTAATTTTTATAATTAAAATTTTTTAAAATTACTGTTTTACCCTTGCCCCTCTCTCCTCCCGATTCGACGCACGCGCGAGGTGACAGCGCGACCCACCGACGGCCCCGCGACCCTCCGGAGGCCGCGCGGCCTGTGCGGGTGTGCCGGATCGGGAGGAGAGAGAGAGAGGCAGCCACTCTCTCTCCTCTCAATCAGGTGCACGCGCGCGCCGCTAGCCTGTCCGCCAGCGGCAACTCGACACGCCGGCGGCCGCGGGGCCACGCGCGTCGGGAGGAGAGAGAGAGAATGGCAAGGGGTAAAACGGTAATTTTAAAAAAATTTAATAATAAAAAAACACCCATTCAATAATTTATTAAAACTCATGGACCCGATGTTATAATTTTAAAAACGTGAACCTGCGCGATATTAAGTATTAAACTCAGAGACTTGGGCGTAATTTGCCCTAAAATATAAAAAGAAAAAGTATTAAAATGCTGAGTCAAACTTAAACGATTGAGCTGACTCAAGTAAAACAATATGCACCATTCCCTCAGTTTGAAAGTAAAATGTGAGTTTTTATTTTTAAGAAAACAAAAATAAAATTAATAATTTTGAAGTACACCCATTTATATTTTTATTTAGTTGGAGTAGAAAGAAATAGTTTGAAATTTTTTTTTAAATATATATAATATGAAATAAAATTAATTAATTATATTAAATTTATTTAAACTTAAAAAAAATTATTTAATTTATAAAAAAAAAAAAAAAAAGAAAAAACAGCTTGCCCTAATATTGTTCGATTTGCTCGCCCTGGCCCCACCAAAAAACAAAAGAAAAACAATTACATAGAGGTCTTAGATTTAAAGTATAATATCACTTAAATTTAAAATTTTATTAATTAAATATTTAGGTCTTTAATTCAGATATATATTTTATTCCTACAATAAATAAAAGCAACTTGCCTCTATATTTTATTTTATAATTTTTTAAAATTAAAAATTTTTAAAACATTTAAATTACATTTATCTGCTCTCTTTTCTCTTTTTTTCTTTCCCTCTCTCTCCCTTTGACAGCCTCCCTCTCTCTCCCGCCTTTCTCTCTCTCATGCTCACTCGCTCGCTCTCCACTGACAAGCATCCGGCGGGTCACCCATGACTGCCTGTGATCATGTAGTTTTTGCGTGAGAGTTGTGTGAGAAGGGTTGTTGGTATGTAGTCGGTGGGAGGGGCGTATAAGGGCTACGTGGCCATATGCCAAAGCCTAGTGTGCGGAGAGTGGGCAAGTGAGCGGGAGAGAGAGAGGGAGAGAGAGAAAGAGAAGAGAAGTTAAATTTTTAAAATTGTAAATTTAAGTAAATTATGCTTCTAATTGAAAATCTGAATGTAAGGCCACGTTTGGTTCAAGTTTTTTTTTAAATAAAAGAAAAAATAATATATTTTTCAAATTTAATATTAAATAGCTTTATTTTAATATTAAAAAGTGCATAATATATGAAATAAAATTGATCATAAAATTTGTATTTGTGTTAGATGTATAATAAAGTTAATTTTTAAAGTTAAAATTTAAATAACTCGAAACAGACGAAGGACTAATTTATAAAACAAAGACTTTTCTCAGCTTACGTGTAAATTTTTAATTCTGATTGTCAACGGAGGGTTAGGGTTTCGTTCAATGAATGCAATTTTATATTACTTGATTCCCTTTCCCCGAGTGAATTTTTAATTGAAGTTTTCGATCCCGAGAGTCCTCATGATGTCATCCTTCTGCTTATCAAGTCTTTCGTCTTCGATTTGGTAAAAAAATTAATCGATTTGTTTGTCTTCTTCTTTGATTCTGCATCGCAGAACGTCATGAGAATGCGCTCCTTCGGGTCCAACGATGTTTCAGTTCGGTTAGTGCAAGCTCTCGCTTTCGTCCCACGCAGGAAGGGCTCGGGGAAGGAGAGGAGACAGACGAGGGTTTTATGGAGGAAGAGAGCGAGAGGCAGCATCTTCTCAGCGATTCTTGTCAGCAATCCGTCGATCCTTCGCTGATCAGGCGCATGTATGTTGGCCATTTTCTCTCGAGATGGGGAGCAAGGTGAACTGTTTGTTTCAACTCCCATCTCTAGTTTTTCCTTTTTTTTTTTGTTATGACAGAGGATTTACATAAGACTGCAATTTGAACTAAATTATTTATGGGTGTTTGGTTCAATGTTATTGTGATGTTATGTTAGAAATTGATTATTTGATTTGATTATATATTTTGATAACTTTATAAAAATTACAAGAATGTCACTGTGAAGTTAGATTGATTTTCTGTTATCATTTTTTAATATAATGATATTGAATTAAGCAATAATAATTTAGATATGGCATGGATATATGAATAATATTGACTTGTAGATAACACTAAACCAAACATCCCCAATATTTTACTTCTCACTTATGTCACTTTGAGGAAGCATCTAGTTTGTTATGATATGTTTAGATAATGCTATGTAAAATTACAGAATTGCTGCTTTAGACTGATATCTAGATGTCATCTTAATTATTATAAAGAGATGAGATTTGATTGATTTTCTATTACCGCTTTTTAATATAATGGATTGAATAAAAAAATAAAAACTTTTAAGGCAACATAGCAATATAGATAATAATGACATTTTAATAGTACTAATATTTAGATTGCATTGAACTAAATACCCTAGGATTCCGTTCAAAGTACCTAACTAATTTAATGCACTAACTCAGATTAGACTTCGTTTTAGATTATCAGGGGGTAACAGCAAGTAACAAAAGTGGTACGTGAGTAGTATTCTTTTTTTTTTTTTTTGGGAAAGCTGTACTTGAGTAGAATTCACTAATTTAAAGTGATGTACTTCACTTTAGAGTGTTATAATAAATTCACTTGAGTAAATATATTTTTTAACATATGAAAATTGCAATAATGAAATTGGAGTGTTATAATTTTAGCTAATGCAGTTCTTTCGAATTAAAGTATATTGGTTTGCCCCATTAGTTGAGAAGTGATATCTATTAGGATGTAAGAGCTAGCTAGGAATTTTAGCTTTATAATAACTTAGGTGCTAAACACTTTTGTAAATGGGAAAAATGTTAATCTCTGGTTGCGAACTGACCTAATAGCTTAAGTTAATAAGTAATGACCTAGGAATATTTTTATATTTTTACATACTTCTTCATGCGCAAGCTTCTTTACTGTGCAGCTTGGGTTCGACATAGTTGTTTTTTCTTTTTATTTTAACCTTATGCATAGGATAACTAAAGGGTCACTATGGTTCGAACTTGAAACCGCTAGCTCTGATATCATATTAGTAAAATTGAATATCTGTAATTACTAAGAACATAACTCTTCTATTTATAAATAGGAGGGTAGTACAAATAAAAAATTCAAAAATAAGTATAAAATACTCTTTAATGCTTCCTCTCAAGTTGGAGGATATATGTTATATAGATCCAGCTTGTCATATAAAAATGAGAAATGAGAATGTCCCAAAGCCTTAGTGCAAATATTTACAAGCTAGCCTTTCGTACCAAAGTGGCTCTTGCCAGCTAAGAATAAGCCTATATTCAATCTTTTTGCAACTTTTAAAATAACTAGAAAACACATATAGAGGAATGCAATTCCTCCCACCAACCTCGAACTGAGAAGAGAGGAATTGGTATGCTAGGTTGTAGAAGAGAATTTTATCACCATGTTTGATGACAAATGTTACATATATCTTTTTATTTTTGTCCTGTCCTTCATCAACATTATTGGTAGCAACACAGAGTAGGAGGTATTAGTCATATTTTGTGTAATTTTGTATTCTTATATCCCCTCTCATGTACAAGCTTCTTTGCTTTGTAGTTGGGATTCAACATAGATTCTTTTTTTTTTTTTTAACCGTATGCATGAGATAATTGGGCTCGAATTTGATTCTCCAGTTCTAATACAACCTAAAAGCTTGAGCTGATAGGTAATGACCAAAGAATATTTTTATATTCTTTCATACATGATATGCATGGCTTATCCATAGTAGCAGATATTACAAGATATTAAAGCAGTGAAACTATTTCAGTATTAAAATTAACAAACGTCGGATGTTTTCTAGCTTGTCCTTCCTATTGCATTTTCCCTGCACCATGAGCGTCGCCTTTTTTTTATAAGGCTTAATTTGCCAACATCCATTTCAATTAGTTGCCAAGCTTTTGGAATTTTGCAGGATGTGGGAATTTTCAGTTGGTTTATATATGATAAATATTTGGCCAGACTCCCTGCTATTAACTGCCATTTATGGTGTAGTGGAGGCTGCCTCTACAGCTTTATTTGGTCCATTAATTGGTTCATGGGTAGGAAATTTCAACTATAAACAGGTAGTTACATGCTGAGTTTCTTGTATCATCTAATTTTTCCAAATTTTGGTAATGTTGCTGTGGAGCACTTTTTATTAAAGCTAATTTTGCTTCTGTTGATTGACACTAGGTTCTTCATATGTGGTTATTAACCCGAAGTCTTTCATTCATAGCTGCTGGAGTTGCTGTCACTACTCTTCTTGTCGACTTTGGTCCTATGGCTGATGCATTTGTCCCAACTTTGATTTTGATTGTCATAATCAACGTTTCTGGAGCTGTTGGTGTGCTTTCCACTCTTGCTGGTACCATACTGATTGAAAGGGAATGGTAATAACCACTGAGGTTTACAATATGTGTGAATGCTCTTCGTCTTACGTGCTATATGCCATTCTAGATTTAAATACGTTTGACATTAATATGAAGCCTAATTTAACCTATATGAGTTTTTATACCTGTTGCCAATTGTCATGTTGTTCTTTTAGTCATTAACTCATTTTTTCTCACAATCATGTTAATACTATACCATTTATGTATAATCATAATTCTTTAGGGTTATGCTGTTGTTTGTCTAGGTGGTAACATGAAACAATTGACCAAGAAATCAGAGTCAGGTGATGGAATGTTTAACGTTTGATTAATTAACTTTAATTTACCTGTAAACTGACCTTGCATGGAAATTTCATTGTTATGCGCAGATTGTACTGCATATCATAGGTATTGCTTGATTTGAACTGCATATTAGATCTCAAGCTTGGAAGCAATGTAGAAACATGGCAAGTGGAGAAATAGAATATATGCAACCAATAGAATTAGAGAAATAAAGAAGAAGATGACTTCCGCTAAGTATAGTTGCCATTGGCTGTTGCAGAATATTACATTTTATAGTTAGAAAATAGAAGAATTTGATCCCAATTGTTTCTCCTTAGTCAAAGTGAGGAGGCATTTATAGGTAAGGGTGACTGTCTGAGGTGACATATCCTTTCAATATCCTTTGTTATTGCCAAAAAATATATAAGCTCTCAATATGACCTGCCACGCAATTAAGTGATTGGAACAACAGCTGTTAGTTGTAAGCAAGCAACCTCCTTCGTTTGGGCCGGCAAGGTGGTTACAATGTTGAGTCGGGTTATATAGTTGGCTGGACAGCGAGCATGACAGCTAGTTCAACAACTCATAAGTGATTGGCTGACAACTGTAAGACAACTGTAAGATGATGTGGCAAGTTAATTAAAAAATGATTACAGAAACACCTCTAGAGAAGTAGTTCACATGCATGGCATTTCTAGCTCAAGGTATGAATCCTTTAGCACATTTGTAGAGAAGATATAGGTTTATCTCGCTGGGCTCAAGGTTATGAACCTCATACTGGGGGTAACCTCGTGGAGGCATGGGTTTTGCACTAGGCTTGAAGAAATCCCAGTGGTGTATGACATCCATACTCTTCATGTTGAATGAAGACTTATGAGCTCGAAGTAGCACTTGCCACATGGATGGTTGAGATTGAGCAAGGGAAAATTTGTATTAACATGATATCACATGAAAATGTAGGAAACATTATGCTGTGAATAAAGTGATGTAATAAGATGTTTACTGCGAATTAATTGATGTAAGAAGACACATGATTTTATGTTGTTGAATAAGTCTAAATATTTCTTAGCTTTATCATTTAGTTGAACTGTATCATACATTTGTTTTGACATTGTTTCCTGGTTTTTAAGACATCTGTGCCATGTTCTTGTCTAATTCTTTATGTGAACTCCTGTTTTTTTCTTTTGGGCATCAGGGTGGTTGTTATTTCTAATGGGCAGCCTCCAGAAGTACTTACGAAAATGAACTCCATGATCAGAAGAATTGATTTAGCCTGCAAACTTTTTGCCCCCTTCTTAACTGGCTTCGTCATAAGCTTCATCTCTGTAGCAGCCTCATCAGTGATTTTAGCATTGTGGAATATATTGTCAGTTTGGTTAGAATATTGGCTTTGGATATCAGTATACAATGGCATTCCTGCTCTTAGGGAAAGCAAGCAGAGTAGAAAGAAAGAAGACTTTGTAAGTGACTCCATTGAAACTCGATTTGTAGAATCCCATGACATAATTGAAGAGGGAAGGACCCTGGAAGAAGAGATGCCTAATTGGAAAAGAAAATTCACGGGAGGTTTGTCAAAGCTACCTTGCTTGGATGCGTGGATTGTGTACTTTAAGCAAGATGTTGTCTTTCCGGGCTTAGCTTTAGCTTTGCTTTATTTCACTGTCTTGAGGTCAGTGTCCTCAACTTTGCTAAACTGTTTAAATCTTTCCTCACCTGATCCTTATTGAGGATGAAATGAAATTCATACCTGCAAGCTTGTCGTGTTTCTGATGTGTAAAACTTGGAGAATAGCCTAGACCAGATCCAACTTCTAATAGACTTATAGTACAGATTATAAATTTGGTCAATCTTCCTTAAACCTCTTCATTGTTGTCCGTTGTGAACTAGTTTCAATATTGTAAACTTAATGATTTAGGTAATTTAACTCGGTTTAAGTTTCAACATTGTAAACTTGGTGATTTAAGCAATTAGACTCAGGTTAGTGTTTCAACTTTTGATGCTTTCATACTTTCTGAAGAGGTCAAATGTACATGAATATTCGTTTTGAAAAGCAGTAGATATTAAATTGAATTATTTTATTTCCTTGTCAGCTTTGGGACGCTAATGACTGCGACATTACAGTGGAAAGGTATCCCTGCATATGTAATTGGCATTGCTCGGGGGATCAGCGCCATCATTGGAATAATGGCAACTGTAGTATATCCAATCGTGCATTCTCGGATTTCAACTCTGCGAACCGGACTATGGTCTATTTGGACTCAGGTTACTCTTTCATGCATTTAATGCCTTGTTCTTCTTCCCATTTGTGAACTGGGTTAGCAATGTGATATTGGTGTCCTCTCTGCGCAATATGTACTTGCGAATATGAATTTTACTTTTCTTAATTTTATCTTTTGATCAGCGGTTAACCTTTTAAAAGAGCTCTTAAGAAAAATTTAAGAATAATCGGGTTGAATGGGTCTCTCAGGAGGAATGAGAAGCTCACGATTATCTGAATTGCAACTGCCTTTTCTTATAGTTTTGTTTTATATGGCTTTCTAGTTTAGCTGGGATATCATGGCCTGATCGACAGTGAACATTTCATGATCATCATCATTAGTTTTCATTACTATTTAGTGTTGTGTAGACATTATAAAATTATTCAACCCTCCCATCATTTCCATCCAATGTAACATGTGATATCAATTTTAGCTTATTTAGATATTTTTATGTAGCCTGTATATCAAGTTTGGTTGGAGAAAAAAAAAGGGTTTAAAAAATTTTTGTGAAAAATTTTAGAAAAATGTGTAGATATAAAATAAAGTGAGTTAGTCATATTAAAAATTATGTTAGATCTGAAATAAAGTGATTGTTTAATGTTGAAATCTGTAGGATGAGATATAAAATAGTTTTTAAAATTTTTTTAAAATAAATTTAAAATTTATGGCCATGGCTAAAATAAGCTATGCCTGTTGCCAAACAGGGGCTTAGTGCTGCATCTTTTGCTCTTTATTTTACTCTGTAATTTTATTATTCATATTTATTGATTCTAAGTTCTCTATTGTCAGTTATTTGTTAATGGCGTATTTATACTTTTGCCTTTGTGATAAACAAGTGTATGAAGAACTAAACTTTTGGTTGTTAATTCTGTATGGCAGTGGTGCTTCTTGCTAGTCTGTTTAGCATCTATTTGGATGCACGATAGCATTACATCAGCTTGGATGCTAATGATTGGAGTTGCTGCATCACGTTTTGGATTGTGGATGTTTGATCTTGGCATTATGCAACTAATGCAGGTAAAAAATGGTCTAATCAAGTGAGGCGCTTCATGAAATTCGTACACATCTAATATTAGCTGATTCCAAACTTGTTATCTTAAGAAGAAAGAGGGGAATTAAAAAAGGGTGAATATCATATGGGCTCCTAAGATTATGAGGTAATATTAAATTGGTCGATGATCTTCAAAAAAATAGCATCTAGGTCCTTAAGCTTCAACATAGTTACCAGTTAAGTCCATTTGTCAAAAATTCTATTAAATATGACTATAATGATCATGTTATGTTGTCTTTATTTTTCCCTCCCATGGCCCCCATGCCTCAGTAAATGTTCAAAGGGAGGAATGGGTATTTTAGTAATTGGGTTAATGAAATATCTTTTAAGCAGACATTTTTTCTTTGAAAATATTAACAAACACTACTAAAATGGACTAGCATGAAATTTTTAATTTGAACTTGACCAAGGATGAGTTTGAAAAAACTAATGAGACTCAGGGACCTAGATGCTAGTTTTGAAAAATCATAAACTTATTTGATATTGTCTCTTAATCCCAAGTATTTGCATGCTATTTACTCAAAAAAAAGAATAAAGTATATGACACATGAGATCAACGCCAATGCTATTATGCTATTACTTTGCTCTTTCATAACATGCTTTGTATCATCAAGCTATATTTAGGTAGGGTTGTCAAGGTTGAGCTGACTGGACAACCTGATCCGAAATGTACTTGAAAATTTCAGGTTTCAATTGAAGGTTATAACCTAGAAATTTTTCAAACCTAAAATTTTCAGATTGAGTTTGTGTTGGGTCAATTTCGGGATGACCTGAAAGTTTGAATCTCACTAGAACATGTGAAATGTAATATATGATAGCTCTTAATTTTAATTAGTTGATGATTATCATGTTAAATCATGATCAAATTAGTGCTTACAAATATTCTTAATGCTTCATTGCACAGCACCGAAATTGCATTCAAATATGATTTTGATGCTATTCATTGTGTGTGACGTTGAAATTGTACTGAATACAATTTTGGCACTACGCATTATAAACTGTGCCAAAATCATATTCGAATACAATTGGCACTAGTAACAATGTTGTTAACGGTGGGCTTGAACGTCATTTCTCCGTGCAATCGTATTCGAATGTGATTCTGGTACTGTGCATTACAGACTATGCCATAATCACATTCGAATACAATTAGTACCAATGGTAAAGTGCCGTTAACTATTTATTACTTTTCTTGTATAAATTATAATAAGTTAAAATTAAAGTGTTTATAAAGATTCGAAGTCAAATTTAGAGTCCGAATTGGGCTGTGTTTGGGTTGACCCTTGTCTCTTTATGTTTGGGTGGACCTTTCTCAGGTTGGGTTTGGGTTGGCCCTTCTTGGGTTGGGATTTTTTTGGGTCAAACCCATGAACCTGAATTGACACCACTAGTTTGAGGATTTGGACTCTAATTTGGAACCTTGGATGGATTCAGCGAAGGCAAATTTGGTTTTCTCTTAAATAATGTGTCCATGGGCTTTTTCAACATCGAAATAAAGAAAAAATAGTTTGAAGAAACTTATTTGTAAGAAGGCCAAATTATACTAACCTGACTGATATTGGTGTAATGCTTACACTATACAGCCTCAATCTCCATCTTTTTTTAATGTTTAATTCGGTTGCAATTCTTACCAAGGTTACGTTTGACCTCAAATTTAAGGCTCAAATAAGCCCAGAATTCTTGAACCTTTTCAAATTTTAACTGAATATACTAATGTTTATTTCAACTCAAAAAGAAACTCTTATTAGAACCAAGAGAAATAATCAGCTTCTTTTAGAAGCAATATTTCTTAGTTCTTCCATCATTTGCAATCATAATTAGTTACGATGGCTGCTTAGATGCTCTTGTTGTTCCTATTGTTATTTGAATTAGCCTTATCGCCATTGAGCAGGACCAAGTATCGGAGGGTGACCGATGTGTCGTTGGAGGGGTTCAGAGCTCACTCCAATCCATGCTCGACTTGCTTACTTACATCATGGCTGTTATTGTTTCGGATCCAAAGGTTGGTTGATCACACTATTAATCATATTGAACATGAACAGATTTTATTTGGTTAATTGACTTCTTTCTGCTTTTTTAGAATGAACTAATGATTGTTTTTAATCCTTTTGTATTTGTTTGATTTAAAAGTGTGTTTGGTTCAATGCGATCTATATATCAATGTTATTTAAATATCAATACTATTTAAATGTTATGTTATATATAAATTATTATTTGTTTAGGAGTCATTTTGTTCAATGTGGTTGTGATAATATGTTATTTAGAGAAATCTATTATTTGATACTTTGGTTTGATGATATATTTAGATAATATTATAAAAACTTATAAGATTATTAGTTTAAAATAATATTTGAATATCACCTAAAACTGAATGATATGTAAATGTCACTCTAATTGTAATGAAGGAAACTAGAGTTAGATTGATTTTCTATTGTCTTTTAATATAATGACATTGAATCAAACAAATAATAATTTAAAAAAGAAAAAAGAATTGCTCATTATTGTATAAATTTTGGAGTCTATATATTTTTTTATTATAACATCTCGCGACTCAAATATAGAGGTATTGTTCACTTTGACTTTAAGAAATTAGGTGATTTGAGTACTTTCCTAAACGATCACCCATCCCAGTACTACTCCAGTTCAAGCATGCTTAGCTATGAAGTTTCTTATCATTAGCCTCACAGTTTTGCCCTAAAAAATACTTCTATCATTTGACATCACGTTTTTACATATATATTATAGGATCTACTCCTGACTTGTTCATGTGAGATTATTCTACTGGACTTGTTCATGTGGGATTTGCCCACCACGATTTAAAGGCATGTGAATCTGAGCCACATCCTACATGTGACCCACCCGCCATGGCTTAGAGATCAAGATCTATTTTGATACCATATTATAATATCCCGTGACCTAAATGTAAAGGTATTGTTCACTTTGATTTTAGAGAATTGCGTAATTTGAGTACTTTTCAAGAGGGTCGCCCATCTCAAATACGCTTAACTATGGAGCTTTTTACCATTAACTTTATGATTTTACCTCAAAATATGCCTCTACTATTTAGCATTACGCTTTTATATATATGTTATAGGATCTACCCCTGACTTGTTCATGTGATTCTACCGTGCTTATTCTTGTGAGATTTGCCTAGAAGTACCCTGTTAATACCTCAAATCTTTTAAATTAGTGAGCGAAGTTAGATTGAACTAAATAAATAATAATTTTAAAATAACATAAACATATAGGTAATATTGATATTTAGATAACACGAGCATCTAGATAGCATTGAACTAAACTCCTCCCTCTACTTCTATTATATTGAAGATGACACATTGCAATGCTATTAAGGAGGAGTTTTGTTCAATGTAATTTCAATGTTATGTTATTTAAATATCGATGATATCTAAATTTTCATGTTATCTAATAATTATTATTTGTTTAGTTCAATACCATTATACTATGCATTAAAATGATAAATTGTTAACAAAACTAAAAAGTCTTAGTGTCAATTACCCTTAAAATAACAATCTTCAGCTTCTCTGCCATGGATCAAATACTCACCTTCCTTATTTTGATTTCCTCTACTTTTTTGTCATATCTATTCACAGGGGATATGGCATCTAGATGTTGATCAATTTTGGGTGACATTTAGATTCTATCTTAGAGTGGTAATTTTATAATTTTTTAAATATATCATCTAAATATCACCTTGCTGTGTTGTTTAAATATATCAAGTCAAGTAATAATTCCCTCCAAATAACAGGATATAATATTACAATAATATTGAATCAAGCAACCCTCTAAATACAATCTCAAATTAATTTTATTTTGTTCAGCTATAAGTATGGCTTATTGCCGGTGACAAACTTTGATGAGTTGTATTTTTGAAATATGATTGAAAGTTTTTGCACTTGTTTACTTCATAAAAAATGTCTTATCTTTTTTGATAGGACTTTGGTCAACTGGTTATGTTATCGTTCATCTTGGTGAGCTCTGCTGCAATTTTGTACACTTTGCATTGCTATCGTGTCAGAAAACACCTATTTCACTTTGAGAAGGTGCTTGGAAGAATCAAATGGTCGGCGAATTCATTTTAAGGTACCATCAAGAAGAATTTTGGTTGCATTTTTACTCCGTGTTAAATCTCTGGCTATCAATTAACCTAAAAGCTTAAGCTTATAGATATAACTCAAAAATATTTTTATATTTTACATCCCCTCACGTGCACACTTATTTGCTTTACACTGTGGATTTAACATATGCCATTTTTTTTATTTTAATCTTATACAAAAGATAATTGGGGGTCACCAAATTGGAGCTTGAGACATCTGGCTCTAATACTGTTTACCAACTAACTTATAGCTTAAACTTATAGGTTTCGACCATGAAATCCTTTTATATTCTTACATTCCCATTCTAATAATATCCTATGAGTTCGTATATCTGATTGTGGAATCCAATTGCAGGAGAAAAAAAGGTCGATCATACCTGGGAAAATTGGACGGCTTTGATTCATCCCTCTCCCAAAGGTTTCGGTATTAATAGTACCTTGTACTTGTAGACACTGCCTTGCTTGTAAGTGCTAGTCTATTGGGCTTGTTTGGTTGGAGGATAAATTTGGGTAAGGAAAAAAAAAAATTATTTTATAGAATTGATGGGAAAGAAATTTATTTTAATATTGAGAGGTGTGTAGGATGTGAAATAAAGTTTATTTTAATATTGAAATTTGTATTAGATGTGAAATAAAGTTGATTTTTAAGGTTGGAATTTGTGTTGGATGTGAAATAAAATTATTAAAATTTATAATAAATTAAAAATATTATTATTAAGACAGCTTCCAACAATAGAGGCATTTATTTAAAAAAAAAAAAAGAAATAGAGCATGTAGCTTAAAAAATAAAAATAAAAATAAAGAATGGAGCATTTAGTTACTAAAAAAAATAAGAAAAAAAAAAGATTATGAACAGTTGTGAATAGCTCTAATACATATTCTCTTATTTTTGAGAACATTTAGGTTAAATTAGTTGGTGATCTGAGTCGTAAAAATCAAAGTTTATATTTTCTGAATATGGTGCAAAATGAGAAAATTCCTCTTTTAAATAGGAGGCAAGCAAAGTATATCAAGTAAAGAATAAGGGTGTTAATATGGATCGAAGATCGAAAATTGATTGAAAATTAAATCGATTTTAGATCGAATCAAAATTGAGTTGATCTAAATAAGCCGACTAACGAGCCAAAAGTTCGGTTCGGTAATAATTTTGAGCCGATTTTGAGCCAGGGTAGGCTCGGCTTGATCCAACTCGAAATCGGCTCGAATTAAATTTTATATTATAATACATATATGTATATAATATATATTAAATATAATATATATATATATATATATTATAAACTGAGTCGATCTCGAGCCGGATCGAGTTGAGCTTACCCGGCTCGAGATCGGCTAAAAAAAAATTGAGATTTGATTCATTTTCGAGCCAACTTAAAAATGAATCGAAATCGGTTTGAAGTTGATTGGAATCGATTCGAGCTGGCTTGAAGTCGAACCTAATCGAGCTCGAGTCAATTTCGAGCCGGTATTGGCTCAGCTCGGAATTGGATCGATAACGGCCTTAGTAGAGAATGGCATGTTTGATATTTTTGTACGTTTGATCTAACGTATAGATCAACCACATCATATATAATTTTTTGATTCTTTTTTATCCAACAATGTAAAATAAGTTAGAAATAATATTTTACAACAATAATTACCAAGCCTTAATCCCACTAGGTGGGGTCGGTTACATGAATTCTTTATTTTCATTATGCCCTATCAGTTACCAAATTCTTATCTAAGTCTAAGTAACTAAGATCACTTCTTATAGTTTCTTGCCATGTCTTCTTTGGTCTACCTCTTCCTCTTTGTATATGGGCAAAATTCAATAACTCAATTTTTCTAACTGGAGCTTTAATCGGCCTACGATTTAGATGTCCAAACCATCTAAGCCGACTTTCTCTAAGTTTATCCTCAATTGGTGCAACACCAACTTTCTTTCGGATATACTCATTTCTCATTCTATCCTTTCGTGTATATCCACACATCCACCTTAACATTCTCATTTCTGCAATATTTATTTTATTTGTATATTTCTTCTTTGCAGGCCAGCATTCAGCACCATATATCATCGCTGGTCTTATTACAGTTTTATAAAAATTACTCTTAATTCTGGATGAGATTTTTCTATCGCACAACACACCAGAATCATTTCTTCATTTTACCCATCCTGCTTGAATCCTGCTAATAACGTCATTATCTATTTCGCCATTATTTTGTATAATAATATTTTAAATACAAAAATTTTTAAATAATAATATCACTGTATCCAAATTGGACCCGAAATATAAGTTCTATTCTGGCCGGATCATAATAAACATGTGATGGTTTTTTTATAATTATATACATTTGATAGTTATTAGTAAAATTTTGTGTATTTTGTGTAACCACACTCTGATTAAGTGATTAGGTTTAAATTAAGAGTCACAATTAGATGCATTAATTATATATTTTCTTAAAGGTCATATTTTATGTATTTAAAAAATGACATATCATATTTATATATAAATTGTTACGCCCTCCCTCGATCGCCCCACTTACGGTGGGGGAGGAGGGGTGATTGATGACTCGGACAGAATATTCAAATCTGAAAAAAAATATTCATAAAGACGTAACCTTCATAATTTTTTTTTAAAATTACTTATATCAAGGAGGTAGTTTAAATGCTCAAAATAGCAAAAATAAGAGTAATAAAAAATATTTATAACCACAAATAATTAATGTCCGAGAGATAATAAAAACGAACTAATCATAACAAAATGATTGCCACATGACATTTTCATAATTACCATTAACTTCTAGTTCATGTATATATTACATGATACTATTACTAGAATAAAATAATTTATATCATTAGTTCTCAAATTAGAAATATTATCACAAGAAATTGCTACTCTTTCTGAACCTTCTTGCTCATTCTTTGTGTGTGACTCTACATAACAGTACCTACCAAGAAGGCATTAGTTCATCGACCTCAAGACTGAGTAGGCATACATTTACACTAAGTAAAAATTATACATATTGTTATAAAAAAAAATCATATATACATATATTTATTATATATAATAATTTAATACGATACATGTGGCTATCATACTAATTAATGAAAATAAAACATAGCAATGACATAAAAATATCAAACATGAATACTAGCAACTTATAGAACTCAACTTGTCAATTTAATTCATTTTGAATCATTCTTTTATTATCTTAAGGGCCCTAGTTTCTCGCTACATTATCTCATTTGCTTTACATATGTAGTAGCCCCTAGCATGGTTATAGTCCATGAATTATCACAATTTGAGATCCAGTCCGTTATACTCTCGACATAGTAAACACGGACTGTCATCTCCTAGTAGGATATCGCTCAGCATGTCTACGTCCTACCAGATCACGTGACATTTAGCTCGAGCTAGGTATGAGCAAATGTAACTAGAAACTTTTATTTAATCAGGTATCACAAGTCAAACGTATTGTTTAAGTTCAAGCCACTGCGTGAATTCACTTCATGTTCCAATAGGTCCCCTAGACCATTTCATTCAAGTTTTCAAATCTAATTCCATTCCCACATCAACATATATACATTAGCGTGTAGCATAGAAGTGATAAAACCCAACATCTATAACATTAAATTCATCAACATTTCAGTAACTGGCTTTTTACTTGGGCCTGCCTGGTGTTTCCGACTCACTTCGAGGTCGGAGGTTGGTATACTCAAGATTAGGGTTCTCCTCGTGAGGTGAAGATATTGTCATTTCTATTTCAGCCTTCTTCCTCTCCTTTACACGAGGTATTTGTTAGTCTTCAGCCTGCTTGGCTGTTTTATCGGAGTGGGGACCAGGTTATTTTGGAAATGTACAATCCACATCGTGCAGCACGATAGTTCGGATTTTTTCAAATGACCCCGAAGGACCTCGACTAGTATACAAGTTTAAAGGAATAGGAAGATAAAATCTACATTGAAGCATACTATAAATATTCTCTCCATGCTATAATATTTATTCCATGTAAAACTAACATATTTATTTTTAAACATTCAGGCTCATTTGTTTGCTGGTTTAAAATTAACTTCATTTAATTTTAACCTAACATATCACATTACACATAAAAATTAATATTAAAAATTAACTTTATTTCATATTTTACACATATTACTAAAATAATAAGTAACTTATATCACATTCCTCACATATCTCAATACAATAACTAATTTTATATCACATTTCTCACACCTCCAATATAATAACTAACTTTACTTCACATCATTCACAATATTCAATAAAAAATATCTCTATTCAAGTTTAATTTTAATCTTATTAAATTTAATCCTACAAATAAACCGACCAGAATAAGGGTGGATTTTATTCTCAAATTGATCCACAACCAAATAAACCAATGTGTTTGAAAAAATATAAATAAATAAATAAATCTTAAGATATGTTCCATAATATCAATAATAAAGTAAATTTATCATTAGTATACTTTATTTATTCTAGCAAGCAATTAAAATATGTCAAATTATTTAATTTCATAATTAAGTTCTACATTTAATTGTGTGAGAATGCCTACTTTTGTTTGCCATTCTAACCAAACTCTAAGGCCTTATTTGGTTCAAATTATTTTTTTAATTTAATACAAATTTTAATTATAAAAATTAATTTTATTTCATATCCATCACAAATATAAATATTATAGTTAATTTTATTTTATATATTACACACTGTTTAATATTAAAATAAAAATTTTTCTGATTAAACATAAAAATAATATTTTTTTTATATCCAAAACAAACTTAAACCAAACAAAGCTAATAGTTTGATTAGGTATTTCTTAAACTAATTATTATAAGTCTTAGTTATTGGCTTCATTTGATCCGAGAGCTAAATTTCAGATAAGAGAAAAAAATATTTTATTTTATAAATTTAATAGTAAAAATTTAATATTGAGAAATATGTAAAATATAAAATAAAGTTAAATTTAATATTCGTATTTATGTTGGATTGAAATAAAATTAATTTTTACAGTAGAAATTTGTATTTGATTAAAAAAAAAACTCGAATCAAATGCGCCCTAAACTAGAAATTTCTCTCTTCTCTGCAATAGAATTCCCTCCTCCTTGGTCTCCTGTTTGGCTTCTCTGCACACTTCTTCCTATCTTCTAATCCACTAGCATGAATAAGGGTGTTAATATGGATCGAAGATCAAAAATTGCCGTTTGGCCGCCGGTGGGTCGCACACGTCGCTGGGGTCTGGTGGCGTCGCCCGTGCTCGATTATCGAAAGGAGAGAGAGATGCCGGGAGGAGAGAGAGGGTGATTTCTAATGTCTGTTACAGCCCAAGGACCTATATGCATATTTCATCAAACTAGAAGACCAATTTGATACAATTAAATATTTGAGGGACTTATTTGTCATACTAGTAAACTAAAGGGACCCAGATGCTATTTTCCCTTAAAATATATATATATATATATATATATATGTAAATGCTTCAGTTTTCAAATACGCTAATAAATGTATGGCATTCCTTTACATTAAACGAAAGCAAACACCATCAACACCCTTCAATCCGAACTCCGAAGGAGCATCATCCCTGCGCTCTCCATCTACCTCCAGCTCCCCTCTTCAATGGCGGCTGCCGGAAGCCTGACGATCGGCATCATCGGCTTCGGGCCCTTCGCCCAGTTCCTCGCCCGAACGATGATCAAGCAGGGCCACCATCTCCTCGCCACCTCTCGCTCCGATCATTCCCTCCTCTGCTCCCAAATCGGCATCCCCTTCTTCCGGTAACCCTAAATCCTCTCTCTCTCTCTCTCTCTCTCTCTCTCTCTCTCTCTCTCTCTCTCTCTCTCTCGCGCGCGCCTCCTTCCCTTCGAGTGGGTCCCAGGTACGTCGTCGTGTAGAATTACCTGAAGTTAGGTCTCTAACATTATTATATGAGAGATTTAAAAATAAAGATATTATGTTAATTGATAAAATTAATTTTTATTTAAATTACGTGTAAAATGTGAAATGAATTTAATTTTAAATATTAAATTTTTTAAGATATAAAGTAAATTTAATTTTAATATTAAAATTTATATAAAATATAAAATAAATATAAAACAATATTGAGATATTTTTATAAAAGGATTGGAGTGTTTTTTTAGCAAGGTTTTAAAACTTGGCTTCCGTTTCGGTTTCGATTTCGATTTCGATTTCGGCCACAACATGAAAGTATCAATCTCGGCAGTTTCAAAAATTTTGATGGTTTCAAATTCAGTAGTTTCAAATTTTTATAAATTATTTAAATTTTATAAATTTAAAATTAAATTTATTAACGATACTTATTAAATATATTATCTTTTGGAGAAAAATGAGTTTTGGCAGCTTCACTTAAGTTTTGACAGTTTTGGTTCAAACTCAATCAAAATTATCGAAATTGAAACTCGATAGTTTTTTTAAATTGATTTTCACCGAAATTGATTTGAAATTATTGAATTTTAATAATTTGGCCAGAATTTTAAAACCTTGGTGTTTAAATTTTTTACCAAATAGGAGTTAAATATGAATTTACATGTAATACCTATTAAATCAAAAATTATTTTTTTATATAAATAATATGGGAAATAAATAGATTGTTGATGTTGAATATAACATGAATTTTTCATATATATATATATATATAATGAGGACAAAGTAGAATATAATGAGGAGGTGGTGCCCATTGGGGGTGAGAAATTTGAGTTCGAGCTGAGCCGCACACGATTTACACTTAGTTCTTTGACTTATGAATTGAATTGTGATAAATTGGGGCTCGAACCATCTTGCAATCAATTTCTAACCGGCTCAAATCTCGATCAAGCCATATTAATCCAAATACTTGTACTTACGGAATCGTAAATATCACTTATAGCTCGATTCAAGAAATTCGATTCAAATTTAATTTGAGATAAATATGATCCAAATATAAAATATTGAGTCAAAAGTAAGGCTATTAATTTTGTTTGAAAATCGAAAATCGCTCTAAAATTGAATCAGATTTTGGATCGAATCGAGCTCGACTTAATCTAAACGACTAACTAACGAACCATTTTTATGATTCGAGATTTTTATCAATCTAATTTTTAGCCGACATAGGATCAGATTGAGATGACTTGAAATCGAATTAATTACAAAATAAAAGATATATATTTATACATGTAATTAAATTTAGCATATATTTTTTTGATAAAATTTTAATGATAGTTTTCGTTAGAAAATTTTTCATAAATTTTATTCAAATATTATTTATTTTATATTAACTCTTTATTTTAAAATATTAATTCAAAATGAATAACTATAATTTATGTTAAGTAAGTAAATAAATATATTTATACATGAGATTCAATTAAAATATTAAAAATTAGTTTAATTTTAGCTTAAATAGAACTTAAATCACTAATAAACCTATCAGTTTTAGATTGATACCAAATTGAATTTTTCTTGTTTTTTTTTTTTTTTTGGATCAAATTGAAAATTTTTATTTCAATTTTCAGCAGAGTTCGATCGGCTCGTTAACGGCCCTGGCCCAAAGCTCTGATTTATCATCTTTTATTTTTTCGTAGGGATTTCGACGTCGTCTTCGCCGGCAGCGACGTGATTGTTCTCTGCACTTCAATACTCTCGATCGCCGATGTCATCCGCTCCATCCCCGCCGGCCATCTCCGGAAGCCGAAGCTCTTCGTCGATGTTCTCTCCGTCAAGGAGTATCCGAGAGAGATTCTGCTCAAATCGCTGCCGGAAGAGGCCGATCTGCTCTGTACCCACCCGATGTTCGGGCCAGAGAGCGGTGGAGAAGGCTGGAAGGGGCTCCCCTTCGTGTACGATCGCGTCCGAGTTCGGGTTCACGATCTGTGCGACAAGTATTTGATGATATTCCGATCCGAGGCAAGATCTTGAGATTGCGTAGAATTTGTTCTCAGATTTCCTGGTGGTAATTCCTTTTGCTCGATCGGTTTGCAGGGATGTAGAATGGTGGAGATGCCATGCGAAGATCATGATAGAATGGTTGCAAAAACGCAGTTCCTCACACACACTATCGGGAGGTACTGCTCTCAGCCTAATGCTCTCGAAGCATTTGTATGAATATAAAAATATTAATAAACCATTAACATGGGTCAGTTGTTAACTAAAAATTGAGATCAAGTCGTTTACTTCATATTTGTGACTCTTGCCAACAATTGGTTCAGGAGGATTTGGAATTTCTCCTTCCTGGGATTCACTGAAAATATTGTTAACATACTATCAAAGCCAGAGGTTCCAAGTTTGAAATCCGTAACCCCTAATTATCTCTCCAGTAAGATTAAAATAAAAAAAATAGAAAATAGATCTATGTTGAATCCATATATGCTTAAGCTTAAGCTTTTAGGCAGTTGGTAACCAGAGATTTAACAATATTATTCTTCACTTTGATCCAACCCGTGATAGCTTTTATAGTTTTGCTCTTGGATAAGGCGCTTCAATAAATTAGGATAGAACTTTTGCTATATAGACCAATAACTGCTTTTTCTTTCAGATGTGGGATACTCATTTATGTCTTCTAGCCATCCTAAAATCATGTCATCAGTGGAAATTAAGGTCCTTAGTTCACTTTCTTTTTTTTGTGAAAGTAGGTCACTTTCTGTTCTCATTGGTTCTTCTCAAGGTTCCCCTCCCCTTCTTCCAACTTTATACAATCAACATGCCTGTGTAATTCTATTATCATGATAGTTAATTACTTTAAGCTTCACTAAATATCTTTATCTGCAAGTGTTCAACGCACATTTGTTTACGTATTAAACTTTTTCTTGTTTCTTCTATAGCATTATGATCTTTCTATTTTAGTGTTTTATATTATACATTCGTCAACAATAAAAGTCTGTTTCCCTGCAATATAATCATCTTTTCTCACATATCCATCATTTCCATTTCTATACTTCTTTGCATCTTGTAGTTAGTGATGCGTTAATATAGTACTCTATCCCAACTACACAACAGGACAATATAATTAATCGTGACGGAGAGATCGAAGATACGGTGCTGAAGCACGTAAACTTTCTTTGTAAGAATAGTTTGAGAGAAGATAACTTTATTGTTAGTTTGCCTAACATCAAAAAAAGTCTAATAAATAATAATTCAGGATAAACAGCCAATTTATATCAACTAAAATACCAACTTCAGACAAATTGAGTGTGGTGATTAGGAAATATACACTAAAAATAGAATGAAATAAATAATCATTTTTGGGTCAAGTATGCACCCTAAGCAGTGAACCCTCTAAACCATGTTGTCGGCTTGTTAAGCGCTTTAGTGTTATGTGATGTATGTCTATGTCATATCTAATGGCAGATTGAAAGTTATGAGTACTATAAGTTACTTAGATGTTATCAAATTTTTGCCTATATCCTTCAACGTGTTATGCATTAGTTTGAATTGACAAAAGCTGAGTTTATTGAGATAGAATGAACTGTTTTCAAGTTTATAATCCTTCTTATTACGTATTTTTAGGATTTTGGATCAAATGGAGATTCAGTCCACACCAATCGACACAAGGGGTTTTCAGTTACTACTTCATGTGGCAAGTGCCATTGCACCTGTAATTTTAATTGGATGTTGAGAACTTTGACCCATGAGAATGAGTTGTTGGCTACTTCTTGCAGAAGGATGGCTCCATTAAAGATAGCCTAGATTTGTACGTGGGGATGTTCAGACAACAGATTTGCAAAAGAAGAGGTAGAAAAAATCTACTTTATTTATGTTGTTCTTCCTCTTTTTATGTGTTGACCTGAAACGAACAAGCTCATTTTGAGTTTGTTAACATGGTTTCGCATCAGATGCACAGTCTCACTCATCACAGTCGATATTCTGTTCAATCTAATGGGTTTCGAAATTTTGTCTTCAAAAGGCACGACTTGGTGGAAAGTGTTGTACATATAAGCCAATTAAGTTTCCTCCATTTTTGTTTTGTCATTTATGGGGAGAAATATAAGGAGGATCAAGCTAGGCCAAATACACAAGTATTAACTCAAAGCCCTGGGCAACTACTTGTATGTCAGTTTGTCATCAACGCAACTTATTATTAAACTACCAATACGAGACAATTGCTCATGTGCATTTCCAACAATTGGTACATGCACCTTATTTGGATATTGGCTCAGACCGTCTTTCTTCACCTTCATTGGACCAAGTAGCTAAATACGAAGGAATACGAGTTGTTTCTTTTACCTTTGAGTTATGAAGAGGGAACTTCAAGGCTCAAGTGCAAGATCTTTGCTCTAACTCTATGTCAGACGCTGCTAACCCACCAAATCGACTAATTGCTTAAATCCATAAAGTCTCATGACTTGCTTTATATTCCTGAACTTTGTTGCATTTTTATGTTTGGGATAACTTTTGGGAGAACGGAACAGCTGGAGAAACTTGAGCTTGCATTTCAAGCTGTGAAAGGAATGCTGATGCAGGGACCAGACGGCAGATGTGAAGACAACTGAACGACATCATCGCTGCCAGTTCAAAATCCTGGAGGAAGAGTGAATAACCTCTGATTAATGGGTACTAGATCACTCCGCTTTGCTATTTTCATCAATCGTTGATCTAACTCGAGTTTGTGTAAGAAATTTTCAAACTTCGGCTTTCGCTTGATGACTGAAGTTCTTCCTCGCAATAAAACAGCAATTATTACAATTATTATGAACATTAACTTATGAACATAATTGTATGTATTTTATTAGAAAAATATTATGCATCTTACTAAATTTATTGATTAATTATAATTTAGTTTTTTATTTCATTGAATCATTTAATGGATTAAAACTTAATCTACAATTAAAGCTTTTAAATTATGATTTTCAATTTTATTCATCAGTTAGTGGAACTATGTATGACACGTGTATGCGTAGAGTAGCTTATCAACCTATATCTCAAAAATAGGAAAATATAATACAAATATAATTAAAAAAAAATATATCAAATGTATATAATAATAATAAAATGGTGAAAACCCCTACAGAAATACTGAATTTCTAAATAGACTACTAATACAAAACTCGAACTCTTTGAACAATAAAACCGATTTTTTTTTTCTATAAAAAAACCGACTTTTCGGAACTCAAACATTATATAAACCGACACGAAACACAGACGCAAAGCACTACCGATCTGTTTCACTTCCTGCCGACAGTCCCCCGTCGTCTTCCTAGCACAGCGGAAGGTCCGCCGGCGGCGGCACCGTTGACTCCATCGCCCTCAGCCCATTCTCGACCAGCAACGCCATCGACAGCCCCCACGTCAGATGGGAGTCAAAGTGGCAGTGCACCAGCCACACGCCCGGATTATTCGCCACGAATCTGATAGCCGTCCAACCCCTCGCCGGCACTCCAATCGTGTTCCGCTGCGGCGGATCCATCACATTGAACCTCGTCGAATCCCTCTCTGCATCGAAGTTCCCCTTCCCTGTCGCCATCACGTAGAATTGGTACCCATGGATGTGCATCGGGTGCTGCTCGCCGGCGACGATGTTCGTCCCCTGCATCACCATCTCCACCACCGACCCGAACTTTATCGGATAGAGCTTCGTTGCCTTCGCTGGCTGCCAAAGTCTCCGGCTTATGTTGTTCCCAGTGTAGTCGAACTTCACTGGAGGACTTGCCGGGAAATCCGCGGTGAACACGCCGG
Source organism: Apostasia ramifera (assembly GCA_019297695.1). Classification (NCBI taxonomy): domain Eukaryota; kingdom Viridiplantae; phylum Streptophyta; class Magnoliopsida; order Asparagales; family Orchidaceae; genus Apostasia; species Apostasia ramifera. The sequence goes on along the minus strand of JAEMOT010003832.1, from coordinate 66,774 downwards.
AGACGCCGAACTCTGCCGCCTGGAGAAGAGATATTTTTCCTCTCGGGAGGACGAAGGAGTAGTTGTTCATGCTGGCGCCAAACCGGGTTCCGTTCGGGCCGCCGCATTGCTTCCCCGGCGGGCAGTTGAAGAGGCCCATCCCGACGGTAGTGAAAAGGCGGTTGTCAACGGGCCCGGGGATGTCAATGGGTTTCAGGCTCTTGAGGCCGGCAGTGAAGGCCGCAGCGGCGGCGCTGTCATTGAAGGCCGGAAGGCTGGGGAAGGCCGGGGGTTTAGCCGGATTGGCGCCGTAGTCGAGAACGGCCGTGGTGGTGGTGTTGTCGAAGGGGACGACGGGCGGCGCGCTGGAGAAGGCGTGGGCGGCGATGTAGAAGCGGCCGGAGGGGTGGGTGGCGTGGATGAGGACGTCGGTGGTTTGGCCGGGGGAGAGGAGGACGAAGGAGGTGGTAAAGGGTTTAGTGTAGGAGGCGTCGGCGGAGACCACTGTCATCGGGTGACCGGCGACGGAGGCGAAGAGCTCGGTGTTCATGGCGGCGTTGATGAACCGGAGGAGGACGGTGTCGCCGGAGGCAACGTGGAAAACGGTTGTTTCTGCAGAGTAAAAGTTTTTTCTAAATAATTAGCTCATATATAATTAGATAGGTAAATTACACTTTGGTCTAATGTTTTCAAAATATTTCACTTAAATTTCAAATATTTTTTTAAATCTTTCGCTTAAGATTTTAAAATTTAAAAATAGGGATCTAAAATGTAAAACAGATTTATAATCTAATAGGCTCCTATAATTTTAATTAAGAAGTTAAAGTAAATTTTTTCAAAATATAAATTAAAATGTAATTATAGATAAATTATAAAGATTTATCATTAATTTGCCCTGATCAGAAATACATTTTAACAGTATTAGATACATTGATTAACTATAATCAAGATATTACCATCAAAAAAATATTATAATCAGGATATTAAGAATATGCCAATTTATATTATATATATATATATATATTTTATCCAATAAATCATCAAAACTTAGCCTAATATTAAATGTGAATTTAATTCATTGATTTGGTATTATTATCTTTTTAATAAACTCCTGTTAGGCTGCTAAAAAAATAAAACTATTTGGTAGATAATAAATTTAATAATATAATTAAATTTATAATAATTAATAAATGATGTGAAGTATAATTATTTAAATTTTTAGGAAATTATATAAATATTATTTTGAAAAATTATATTTATATATTAATTATACTTTAAGATTTATTTATGCATGTATTTCCTATAATCTTCACTATTATATTATTGAATTCTGTCAATATTATTATAATAAAAGTGGCTGATAATATGGTGATCAATATAAGATGGTTGGCGATGATTGGATTATAATAACGAGGTATTAAGCGTGTTGCTCACGTGGGATAATTTTGAGTTAATGATGTATGATTCGTAAATTTTTAAGCGAGTGATATAAATATATATATATATATATATATATAATATTTAATATTATATGATAATTAATGTAAATAAATTTTAAAAAATAATAAATATGTAGATAAAATTTATATGTTTATAATCTTTTCTAATATTTATCACAATTTTTTTATATATTTATTTATTTGATAGAAATATATTTATTTATTATTATTATTATTTTTGATAGATATTTATTAATATTTTACCTTGGCTGGAGCAATTGTAGAGATCTCCAGGCTGGCCATTAACGGTGAATGCGTCCGAGATATTCGGAGCAGCTCCAGTCTTGAGGGCTAACCGGAGGACGTCGATGGGGTTTCTGTTCCACCATTCACCTGATTTGACAGATAAATTAATTACATCACTGCCACTACTTTTTTTTTTTTTGAAATAATTAATTGCGTGCCAGTTAATTTAGTTTTATTTATGCGTTACCCATTCATTCTTAGTTAATTATGTTATACATATTTAAAATATTATAAAATTTTACGTACACACATTTTAACTTATTTTTATTATAATGAGTAATTATAATTTTTCAATAACCTAACTATAATTAAATTACAAAAAATCTGAGCCATTCATCATATTATTTTAAGGATATTTAAATATATTTTGAGTAAAAATTCTAAAATTTTAATATTTAGGTGGCGGCAAAGGAAGGTGACATCTGCAATATGAATTGATTTTAAGACAAATCAGCACTTTAGTGTAGTATTGAGGAAGAGAAAAATATGTAACATTAAAAGTAAAAATATAATTTTAATGATTTACTAATAGAATATTTTTTTTCAAGTAGATTTTGATTAAGTTTTAACTCAAATGTGTGTATGTAAGATTTTATAATGTTTTGAGTGTGCATAGCGTAATTAACTAAGAATGGATAAATAAAACATAAATAAAACTAAATTATGTGGCATGTAGGTAATTATTCCTTTTTTTTTAGTAGCTTAAATAATAAAATTATTTATTAATATATCTTAAGCAATGTGAAATATTTCAAATAGATACCTAAATTTGTTCACTTACTTCATTTAGGTAATGTTATAAAGTCTAGAGGAGAATAATTGGAAAAAAGAAAAGACAGTAATAAACGGTAGATCAAAAATCTAATCCGTTAATAACAAGCATAATCTTGTTAGATCAGATTATTGGATTGGAGCGTTAAATTTGAAAAAAAAAGGCTATTTACTTATTAAATTCTAAATAAATCTAAAGCCGGATCAGATCAAAAATTGACGAAATTAAATCATATTTAATATTCTCACCCAGAATAACTGGAAACTCTTTATCTGGCTTGGAGAAGGGGTAGGACGAAGCAGGCTTTGGGTAAATTATAAGCGCACCATGCACCGTCGCTCGTAGCCACGTGCTGTGAGCATGCCACCACAAGGTGCCCTCCTGATCCTCAATGATGAACCGATATGTGTAGCTCCCACTTGGCTGAATTGGGCACTGGGTCACATATTCAGGCCCATCGGCCCACCCGTTTCTTATTTGCCTCACTCCATGCCTAATAAAAATACAAAAAATACCATAAATATTATAAATATGTCTTTTTAAAATCTATGTTAGAATATTTGTTAATTAATTATTATGTTATGCCAAAAAGATATAAATTTAAAAAAAAAAATTAAAATGCATAATTACAAATATACCAGTGAAGTGTGACGTTGTATTTGGCGTAGTTGACAACTCTGATGACCAAACTGTCCCCATCGTTGACCACAAGGGTGGGCCCGGGGTACTGCCCGTTGACCGTGATGATGGTGCGCGTCCTGCACAGCCTCTTCACTGGCTTGGCTTGGACCTATTGAACAAGGAGTGGCATTTCACTTATTTCAAAAATTACGTATATAAAATTAATAAATAAATATAATAATATATTTTTTATTTATAAATATTATGAAATTTGAGCATTTTAATATCTTGTTTTACTTGTCATATGTAATTGTCCTAATTTTTTAAAGTAAGTTTTCACACTTATAATTTTTATATTTAAATTCGTTAAGTTTTTTTATTCTAATTACATTTTCAATTCAATTTTATTGTGAATTAATGTCAATTTAACAGAGATGAAATCGATCCAATTTGTGATGGACTCGATTACATGCATAAGAACATTCTTAAAATGATTGACGGTGTTCACAATATATGTACGTATAGCATAAGATTAGTAATTGAGCTCAAAGTAAGAAAAAAATGAACTCAAAATAAAAGGATTAGATTAGCTCAATTGGATGCCAACTTAAACGCTTACAACAAAATCATAGTAGTGAATTTTGGCATCGACGAGAGCGAGTAATGGAGAGAACCAGAGAAGGAGAGAGAAGATCGACAAGCAAATCCTATTTGCTTGATTGGAAGCCTCCATAGATAAATTTAAGCTTGGAAGTGCTAAAATGAGATGGTTAAATTTGCATGAAGTATGATGGATCAAGGTCCTATTTATATATGTAGAATGTGGGGCCCAAACTCATGTATTAGGTTTTGATTAGTGGAGAAGGCTTGAATGCTCTCTTCCTCACCTTAATATATTTGTTTCAGTGGTCAAAGGCTGAGAAGTCCTCCTAATGGGACCAACTTCACAAAGAGTTGTTGCAACAGCTTATAACTAGATCATAACTAACTAACTATGGGTAGAATGTAGAATCAATCCAATATTACATTGGGTACATTCATTATAAACTTATGTTTTATTACATTTTTATTTTGATCTCACGTTGTAAATGAAACAATTGTTTTAGTCGTTCTTGATTATTATTCCTAAAATTAGCAATTTGATCTTCACCGTGCATGTGACGTAGCAAGATCTAGGCATACGATAAGATTGGAGGATCACGGGGCAATATGACCAGATATTATTATTTTATTATTCAACCAAGTGCTCCTTTGGCCAGCACTATTCATTTGACCAAGGCAATTGAACAAATGGCCTTTTGGCTATTTCAATCAGATCCAGAAAATGATTAAGAACATTATCGACTACCTAGCAGTCACTAATTACTAGCTATTATGACAAAGCGCTTAGATAATAATCATCAAAATTCATACACAAATTCATTCATTTCTTGTAAAGGTCATTGAATACTAGCTATTATATGTATAAATACATATCAAACTATTGTGTGGGGGACCAGATCCTAAACTCTGATCTCCTATTGTAAAGCTTAAGGCTTTATATTGTATAATCAATATTTCTTATGGTAATCTTAATTTTAAAGCATTTGAGCAACTTGGTATCACGTTTTTTTTATTAGATTTTTCATATAAAATTGTGTTGTTCAGCTTCTTTTTCTTTTTTACTATTACTTCGTTATGTTCTCCAAAGAAACACATTTGTCTGATTAGCTGATTCTTTTATTTCAACGAGATAGCACAAAAGTAATTTGATTTTGGAATTTTGAAGTGCCAAATTATTTAAAGAGTGATCTAGTTGTTGCTCCATTAAAAAAAAAACACCTTATATTCATAACTAATGCAATTTTAAGAAAATATAAGCAGCAAAATCATGAATTAAAAAAACTTAGAAAACAATAAGGTTAGAATGTAAATAATGTCAAAATATAAAGACAGAAATCTCACTTCTTCTAACCAATTTCATGTAGAAAAATAATTCGATATTTTATCACATCACTATGATGGCCAAAGTCTCATTCCATCCTTATTTGCTTATATGCTCCGCATACCGTAGATTTCACTCTTGTATTAGAATTATCTATATGTTGCACAAGCAAACTAAAGTGAATCAACTTGAACCAAGTCATATAACTTTGAATCAAATTATTGAACCATCAAAAACTCAATCGAATCGAGCCTAGCTTAATGTTTCAAACTTTGACGACCATATGCAGCGCTCAAGGATTCCACTACCTCCAACAAGAAAACTTAAGGGGCACCAAATACCAACTCATGATGTTTGCCAGTATTTCCTAAACTCATAAAAATGAGGTTATCTTTGATGATATTTTTAGTTCTTCATACCTCATAGCAGACAGAATTATCCTCAGCGGTGATTCTAGCGTCTTTTAACCTCGTGGAGGATATTTAGGACCTGTGATGTTATATTTGTTTATCTACAGATACTTCTTCCTGCAAGTATATGTCATATTATTATTTTTTCTTTTATCTAACAATCACAAGCCCTAAATACATAGCGACTTAAAACGATATAATTATGACTAGCAATTACCTCTACTATTAGTGATCTCTCATCAATGTCATCATCACTCTCAATTATAGATAGAAGGCAACTCTCCTGAAAGAAAGTACTTTTACCTTTATTTTGATTGAGATTTTTATAGTATATTTTTGATAAATCACCTTATATCTCTTTAATGTTTTTAGAGAGATTTTCTAGAATCACCTTCGAACTCACTTTTTACTTAGAGAAATCTTTTCTTTGGCTTGGCGATGAACGTAGAAGATTTCTTCAAACTATATAAACCCCTATGTATTCTCTCTGATTTATTTTTTTCTCTTATTGAAGGGCATATGTAATCAGACCGAATCTTTTTTGTGCAATATCACTCACCAAATCTCTTCGGGCAAAATGGAAGGGACTGTGCATGCCTTTTCAAATAACTAAAGTAATTCTACTATTAAAATCAAAACTTACAATGAGTTTGACACACTTATGTTACCATTAAGCTTGAGATTGTTGAGGAGGAGACTATTCTATATAAGAGTTGGTTGAAGAAGTTAAGGCTACCCTATACAAGATTAGTTACAACTGGTAGGGGGCAAGCATACTTATCCCATTTGGATGCCTCACACTTCTCTCCATAGGCATGTAGCATTTGTTAACTTTATTTTATCGTAACGAATAAAATGTTCGTATGTCAAACAAGTACGCATTTGTAAGTTTCGATATGAATATGAATATTCGAGTAGGAGGAGAACTGTGATTCAAATTAGTGGTTTGAGTTGAGCCTTAATTTAGTCGCAAAATTTAGCTAATCCAATTTATTCGGTGCATGCTTTCAATAATTGTGCGGCAAAGTTTTCACCTTTTTGATTTATGTTTGCTTTCACACCTTTGTTGATGAGGTTGATGAAAGAAGAGATTTTTCATGATAATTAATCAACTAATTAGAAAGATGAATTATCATTCGAACGTTCTTGTTATATTATAACTCGGTCATTCTATTCTATAGTATATTGCACGGCCAATTCAAATTGATGAAATTTAACGACGAACAAGATTGTATACTCCTATAAAATTACTTATATGTCCATTATTAGTCTTCTATATGTGCATAAATTAAATAAAGCAATTTTTATCAGACATGTAAATTTGAACTTAGGAAATTAATTGTGGCAAATGAACTGAATAATAATAAACCTCGGAAGTTAGAGACCGACATACAATGGTTCTAATTTTAGAATATATTACGTATGCCACTTTAAAGAATTTCTTTTTACTTGTTCTACTTTAAAATTAAATATTTATGCATGCCATCTTATATTTTAAATTTATAATTATAAATTGTACGTCCCAATTAAATTGAAAAAAAATATAGCCATTTATCAATATAAATAAGTGCAATTCGTACTATGCATTTAAAGTATGAGGTGATATCTGATACTTAAATATCTAACTTTTGGGTTAAGTGAGTAAGAAGACTTTCATTAGGGATCCACATGTAATTCTCTCTAATATATGGATCAACATGTAAGACTCAAATATCTCAGGGATCTATTAACAATTTACCTTTAAATATGTTCTAACATGGGTGATAATGACAGCTAAACTACAACCATTGCATGTATTGATATGGTAGGATTAGTTATGAGTAGGCAGAACGACAGCATGCTCAACGGACCGGACCGGCCCCAGCGGGCCTGGATCCGGTTTGGGCTGGGACCGGTCCGGTTCGGCTTGGTTCGGTCCGGTCCAAAATATCCAACGCGAATAGCTTACGGATTGGCTAAAAAATGTAGCAGAGCATTTCTCTTCCCACATTAAAACGCCAGCAACACCATCAACACCATTCAATCCGAAGGAGAATCATCCATCCCGACGTTCTCCTTCTACCTTCAGCTCCCCCTTCAATGGCGGCTGCCGGAAGCCCGAACGTCGGCATCATCGGCTTCGGCCACTCCGATCGCCCGGACGATGATCAAGCAGGGCCACAGTCTCGTCGCCGCCAGTACTCGCTCCGATCATTCCCTCCTCTGCTCCCAAATCGGCGTCCCCTTCATCCGGTAACCCTAAGGGGCCGTTTGGATTGGGGGTAAGATAGGCTAACCCGGGGTAGCTTATCCCCATTAATAATTTATCCTCGCTGGGATAAGGGGTTTAATGCGATTTTCTGTTTGGATGATAACCTGGGTTAACTTGGAATAAGCAGAAATTTTGTTTTGCAATAGAGACAACGCCGGAATCCTCCGCCGCCAGCCTCCAGATAAACCTTGGAGCTCCCTGAGCAGTTCCCACATGGCACGAACAGAACGCTGTCGCAGCCCGCGCAGGCCGCCGGGCTTTCCCCTTTCCTCGCCTCGACCAACTCGCAGCCCTCCAAAGCCTTCTTCAGTTTGCCGGAATCGTGCATTCGCACCGCCTCCTCCGCTCCTCCCAAGTATCTCCCGTCAGCGAAGATCCTCGGGAGCTTCCCCCCATGGTCGAAAATCTCCTTCAATTCTTCCTTGAATCCTCCGTGCAGGGAAACATCCCTTTCGTCTATGCGAAAGCCATAGCCTTGGAGAATCGCCCTCAAACGCCGGCAATCTTCGTACGTCTTCCTCACTCTTCTTTAAGCTTTTCCTCCCTGCGTCGATCTTCCGCCGCAATTCTCCCCGTCAGCAAAGATCATCGCCGTAGCGACTGAGGCCGTCGGTGATGGCGAAGATATAGTCGCGCGCGAGAGACTCCGCCATCTCCGCCTTCTCCATCGTTACCCCAGCATCGCTGATGGGGTAGCTAAACCCCGGGATAAGCGGGTTAAGGAATCCCGCTGGGTTTGTTAACTCAGGTTTAACAAAACACTTGTTTGAGTTAACTTAAGTTAACCCAGCTAACCCACCTCTACCAAACGGCCCCTAAATCTTCCCCTTGGTCCACCTTTTGGATCAAGAACAATTTAATTTGACTACTACAAAAATTTATTCGATCTTGAATTGAATTTAACTGTCTTTAATCTTATAATTAAAATATTTATTTTACATGTAATTTATATTATATATATTTTTTAGTTAAGTTCATAGAAAATATATAATTATAAATAATGTTTTTTAATATATACTTTATAATATATTCATATACATAAAAAAATTATATTGAGTTAGAATGAAGTAAAATACGAGAAGAAATCTAAAATTTTAGGGGGCATTTAATTCATTGTTATCTTAGTGTTATGTTATGTAATGTAGATGTCATTTTTTTACTAATAATTTTATAATTTAATAAAAAATATTTTGTAGATGTCATTAATACGGAGGGTCATTAATTTTAAAATTTGAGTAAAATCAAAGGCCGGTAACTTTTCGGATCAATTTCGGCCGAAATCGATTCGACTGAAATCAATCCGAAAGTAGCAAAATTCAGCCTTTTCGACCCAGTGTTAAACCTTGATTCCTTCTACGTGTTATGAATCATCTTTAATTGGCATAAGCTGAACTTATTTTTGGTCATATCATAAACATTTTAAAAACTTGTGAAATGTTTTTAGTCATATTAATGTTCTCAACATCCTTTTCTTAATTTTTTTGAAAGATATACATACATATTATAAGAAATTATAAATATTACTTATATACCATTTTTTTTCCATATAATTTAAAATTTTTATGCCATATACATAATTACTCATATTTTTTTAAAATATTTCTGGCCAGATGGAGATTGGGTTTATTTTAATCACTATTTCACACGGTAAGTCTAATGAAAATGACAAAAAAAAAACTTAATTTTTATTTTTTTTTTCAAAATGAAATAAAAAATAAAAAATAAAAGCAAGTTACTCCCTACAGAAACACTGATCCAAATGGACTCTCACTAAATATATTGAATATAATAATTCAATAAAACTGAATTCTTCAAACAATGAAACCGATATATCGGAACCGATAAAACAATAAACCGACACGAAACACCAATGCGAAACACACCCGATCTGTAGTTTTATTACTATCACTTCTCGTCCCCAACCGTACGTCGTCCCCTTCCTAGCACGCCGGAAGGTCCGGCGGCGGCGGCAGGGTCGACTCTCTCTCCCCCACGCCATTCTCCACCAGAAGCGCCGTCGCCAGCCCCCACGTCAGATGCGAGTCGATGTGGCAGTGCATCAGCCACACCCCCGGATTATCCGCCACGAATCTGATCACCGCCCACCCGCCCGCCGGCACTCCGATAGTGTTCCGCTTCGGTGGATCCACTAGATTGAACTTCCCCTCGTCCCTCCGCCGGTCGAAGTTCCCCTTCCCCCTCGCCAGCACGTAGAAATTGTAGCCGTGGAGGTGTGTGGGGTGCTCGTCGACGCCGACGATGCTGGTCCCCTGTAACACCACCTCCATCACAGACCCGAACTTCACCGGATAGAGCTTCGTTGCCTTCACCGGCTGCCACAGGCTCCGGCTTATGTTGTTCCCGGTGTAGTCGAACTTCACCGGAGGGCTCGCCGGGAAATCGGCCGTGAACACGCCGGAGACGCCGAACACTGCGGCCTGGAGCAGAGAGAGTTTTCCCCTCGGGAGGACGAAGGAGTAGTTGTTCATGCTGGCGCCGAACCGGGTTCCGTTCGGGCCGGCGCATTGCTTCCCCGGCGGGCAGTTGAAGAGGCCCAGCCCGACGGTGGTGAAGAGACGGTTGTCGACAGGCGCGGGGATTTTGACTGGCCTGGGGCTCTTGAGGCCCGCGGCGAAGGCGTCTGCTGCGGCGGTGTCGTTGAATGCCGGGAGGCGGGGTAAGGCCGGGGGATTGGTTGTCGTCTCCCCGGTGGTATACTCGAGGATTGCGGTGGTGGTGGTGTTGTCGAGTGGGGCGGCGGGCGAGCTGGCGAAGGCGTGGGCGGCGATGTAGAAGCGGCCGGAGTGGTGGGTGGCGTGGATGAGGACGTCGGTGGTCTGACCGGGACCGAGGAGGATGACGGAGGTGGTGAAGGGTTTGGTGTAGGAGGCGTCGACGGCGACCACCGTCATCGGATGATCGGCGACGGAGACGAAGAGCTCGGTGTTCATGGCGGCGTTGATGAAGCGGAGGAGGACGATGTCGCCGGTGGCCACGGGGAAAACGGTAATTTCTGCAATGAAATAAATATTTTCCGGTTTCAGTAATTATTATTCATATATTTAGGATTTATTATTTTCATATATTTAGGTCTACTTTATTATTTTCATATATTGAAATAATGCATTTACTATATATCTTTCTTCAAAAAAATCATGAATTTTATATGTTAATTGTTATAGTTAATTTTTTTTTAATTATCATGCCATATTGTTCATATTTAGTTTAGGATAAGCCAAATTTGATTTTAAGTCAATTTAAAATTTAATTTAAAAATATTAATTTGTAAAGTTAATGATCATGAGATTGAACTCATGACTTTTCCATCATAAACTTAACCACAATGCCAATGTGGTAGCTCGTCAGTAAGACGAACAACAAGTCGATTTTGCTCAAATTTGAGTAAATTAACTCGAATTTAAAAATTGTTCGATTTCAAGGCAGTTTAGCTCGAGAAACTTGGTATCAAGTCAATTTACTCAAATTAATAAAAAATTAAAAATCAAAGTTTAATTAATAAAATATTAACTGAAAAAGATGATGCAGTTATAAAATTGAATCCATGGCCTCTTCTCTCGTAAGCTTAATCTCAACCACAGCATTAAATGAATAATTATCCATTTCAAAAAAGAATGCCAAATTATTTAATTATAAAGATTACATTATTATTTAATAATACTTAAAATCAAAGATATGAGTTGAAATTTAAATTATTTATTATTTGAGTTCAAAATTTACTTGATTTTGCTTTAATTTCAAGTTTCAATTAAACTTACAATTATAAGACTCGACTGAACTCAATTAACTTTCAGATAATATTATTAACCCATCCTGTCTGAGTTCTGATCATTTAAATATAAGTGAATAAATTTCTTTGTTAAAAAAGATTTTAAATTATAATTATAAAACATTTATAAATCTTAATTTAATATTTATTATTTAATAATAATAATAATAATAATAATTATTATTATTATTATTATTTTACCTTCGCCGGAGCAATTGTAGAGATCACCGGGTCGGCCGTTAATGGTGAACGCATCGGAGGCGTTGGGGGCGCCTCCGGTCCTCAGGGCTTGCCGGAGGACTTGGATGGGGTTCTTGTTCCACCATTCTCCTGTTAATTACAACATTGCCACTGACGATTTTATTTTCTTATACCAAACATAATTAAAATATTTTTTCTAGGTCCTCACATTTATGAAATGAAAACATATCTTGTGGACTTTAAAGAAATTTACCTAAAAACATGTTAGCATAAAATTTTTCATTTTGATGTTTCTATTAAAAAATTAACAAAAAAAAATTAAAAGTGAGCATATATATAATTTTATTTGTTAAAAAAATATATTTCATCTTCAAACAGAAACTTGATAGAATTTCTTAAAAGTGGCCTAAAATAAAGCACTTATGTTGACGTCAAGGACCGAATTAAAATATTTTCTGAACTAGAAGGCCGCATTAAAAGATTTTAAAAATTATAAGTTATTACTAATGATAGATAGAAATTAAATTAAGTATTATATTTTCACTCACCCAGAATAACTGGAAATTCTACATCTGGCATGCGAAATGGGTAGGAGGAATGAACCTTCGGGTGAATTATAAGAGCTCCATGAACCGTGGCCCGTACCCATGAGGTGTGAGCGTGCCACCATAACGTGCCCTCCTGACCCACAATAATGAACCGGTACGTGTAGCTCCCACCCGGCTGGATTGGGCATTGGGTCACGTATTCCGGCCCATCAGCCCACCCATTTCTTTTCTGCCTCACTCCATGCCTATCATTAAAAAAAAAAGAAAAGAAAATATTTATTAGGGAATAATTTAAATGACCAAAAATAGAAAAAAAATAAAAATTGGAAATATTTGATTAATAGAACCCTTAATTTTGGTTAGGGTTTTAATTTACCTTATCTGTGATTTATTGTTGATTGTTTTGACTCTAGCGTAGAAAAACTAACCACCATGGCCATAATGTTATTTTCTTATCAAATAAATAATAATGATAATTTATTATCTAAAATAATAATAATAATAATAATAATGATAATTACATGTATACAACATTTAACACTATATTATAAAGTGTCAAATTTTTATTTAATCATCTTACATTTTATTTTATTTTTCTTATTTGTTAGGTTGATATTTGACTGTGGTACAAAACATAATTTTTTGTATTCATTAAAAAATAATGCGAAAATAATTAGAATGTAAGTAAATTATATATATTTATATATATATTATGAATTATACATTATTTATGTAATAAAAAAAACTTTTTTTAAAATGTTCTACACGACTCATAGTAATTTTAGTATGATGAAAATCATGATTTAAATAGTTTTTTAAAGAAATAAATAAATTTTACAAATCGACTTGAAGAATGACTCTTTTTTTGTAATTATATGTTATAAAATAACTAATAAATTACAATATATATATATATGTACTATTTTTGAGACCGTATGTTGTATAATATCTATAAAAAATTGCAAAAATTAAAGAATGATTTTAATAAGCAAAGGCTATTAATTAAAAGTCAAAATATGTAAATATGAAAAAAGGACATAAAAATGAAAAAAATTATAAATTTTCTCTCGTTATATTAAAAAAAAAACATTATAACTTTTTTATGAGGGACTTTTTTTTGAAAAAAAAAAATTATAAACTTTTATGTATGAAATGCATAAGTTCCACATATGTATTTATTTACCAATGAAGGGTAACATTGTATTTGGCGCGGTTAACGACTGAAATGACCAAACTGTCCCCGTTATTGACCTCAAGTGTGGGCCCGGGGTACTGCCCGTTGACCGTAAGGATGTTGACCGTCGTGCACAGCCTCTTCACTGGCTTGGCTTCAACCTATTAGAAATTGAGAGCCATTGGATTAATTTAATTTTTGTTTTTTTTTTAGTTTTTATTTTCGAAATTACATGTGATAAAAATATATAAAAATCGTTTATTAAATATTGCAATTGAAAATATAATTACGGAATATATCATAATAGCTTTTATACAGACAAAACATGCTCATTACCAAATTTTATTTATTCTGTTTAATTTGTATATTACAATTCATTAAAATGCTAATTTGATAAGTTAAATAAATGACAATTTTTAAGTTTAAAAAAAAATTAAGAACGAATACCCTGTTTCAAACTTAAATTAAAACTCCCTCCACAAACGCTGCATTTTCACTCTAAATTAAGCTAGCTGATAAAAAATTAATGCACTGTATAATCGACTAGATATTTATATAGTTATTATGTTATACTTAACATTTGGAATGCATATATATAAGATAAAAGATACGTCAAGTAAAATCGTAAATGGATTTAAAATGAAAAAATTTCATTAAACTTCAAATTAAGCTCAACTAAGAATCAAGCTAGAGAGAAGGGGACTTACAACGAACTCGTGATAGTGATCTTTGGCATTGATGGGAGCAAGAAAGAGGAAATACAAGAGAAAGTGGGAGAAGAATAAGAAGATCTTATTTGCTTGAGAAGCCTCCATATAGCTGATGTTAGGCTTGAAAAATTAAGCTCAAATGAGAAGGTGAAACTTGCATGAAATATAATGGGTCATATATAGTCCTATTTATATATATAGAATGTGGGGCCATAACTTAGGCATTAGGAGTTTGAAGGAATAGTTTTTCATTTGTTTTTTAGTGAAGGATTTGAAAGCCAATTCTTTCACTCATTATATATGATGGTCAAAGGCTGAAAATGGCTCCCATATGACAACAAGTTAGCAAGAGTTGTTGCAACTACTGATAACTAAATGATAACTATTGATGTGTGTGTAGAAAGTGGAATTAATCTAAGATCATGAAAAGCAAGTAACCTAATTTTCTATGTGGAAATTGTTTCTTTGGTCAAAGTAAGGGACAAAGAGAAAATCAAATCCAAATTTTATGAGACATTAACGCGCGCGGGCTATTAATTTATCATCGGGCCAAGTTTGAACAATCGGCCATCTTAATACAATGTTAGTTTTTTTTTTTACCTTAAATTACTTTTTTGCCATCCAAATATAAGAGATCAAAATGATGAATTTAAAAAAGAATATTCAAAGAAAAATGTACCTAGAATGAAATATCATTCTTTCTAAATAATTCATATATAGAGTGGTTAGTTTTTTGATTGCATCATTAATTATATATGAAAACCAAAGACCTATTCCTTATTTGCTTACGTCTCCTTTAATAGCGAAGTGATGTACTTATATATATAACAAGAAGACTAAAATATACACATATATATATTCAAAGTATAAAAATTAAAATTACTATAAACTTATTCCTACCTTATTTGCTTATATTTTACTCAAGATAATTAAAATGATAAACTTAGTCTTCTCAAAAGAAAAAAAAAAATAATGAACTTAGAAGACAATAAGAGTAAAATGTACATAATCATACGATACAAAGACCGTGATGCTATTTTTATCATACGACACGGCTATACATTTTATGAGAGGTGAATTTGTTCTCAATGCATGGAAGACAGTACCTCTAGAATTTAATTTGACTCCCCATGGAGGAACTATAACATGCATGCATGTTTGCATAATTAATATTAAACAGCATTATATGCATGCTAATATTATGCAATTTATATTTAATGCGATAGAATATATATTCATGCATGGAGATTGGATGCTCCAATAAATCTTTCAAATTTTGATGAATTCGTGAGGCTCGTTTGCTAATGTAAATTTTAATTATAAAAATTAATTTTATTTCATATTTAACATAAATATAATTATTAACATTAATTTTATTTTATATTATATAATTTTTAATATTAAAATAAATTTATTTTTTATAATATCTTTATTATCACATGTGACATAGTCTCACGTGAAATTTGTAAATTTCATTATGTATTAACAATATCTGAATATCAAATAATTAGCACACAATCTCTCTCTCTCTCTCTCTCACACACACACATATATATATATATATATATATATATATATATATATATACACGTGTGTGTATGAGGCAAAACATATACGTATATAAATATATATGCGCACACACACATATATATATATATGCACACACTCACACACGTATATAAATATATTATTTGTACGAATGCATATATAAATACATGTTTTTATAAACTTAGTTTATAGGGCTCAAAATTTGATGGTATATATATATATATATATTTAATTTGATGGTACATATGTTTGAAAAACTCATGTTGCAAAACATACATATTTAAAGATAAATTTCGTATTTGTATATGAGAACATACATGTAATTATACTTTTGATGTATGTGTAGGAATATGAGGTTGTATATCAAAAATAGGTAACAGAGTGCACGTGACAACACTGTTATTAGGTGTGAGCCTATGCTGCGATTACCACTTGTCACTCGCATAGCTTACTTGTGAATCTTAACTCATGTAAGATCTCTCGAATTATTCATGAGCTCAAAATTTGATCATTAAAGTTGACTTAAGTAATAGCATAAATATAT